>JAWWEN010000020.1:12426908-12444980 GCA_035582955.1 Sycophila texana | reverse complement strand
TGCGGATAAATAACGGCTAATTTTTACCTAAGCGTTATATTAAATTTTTAAAAGTGTCCTGCCAAGTTCAGGGACGTCTCCTCCTCCCAGCTCGGGGGATATACAGATGTCACTTATGCATACACTTCTGTGCATACCCTTTGAAAGGGAGATCTAGCGAGCAGTCAGCATTGATGGACCGTTCCATTCTCTCGTCGCTTTTTTTTCCTCGTAACCGGATGGGTTCATACTGTGGGTATTTGAGCGGTGACTCTTCGTGGTGGGGGAGCGGTACCGAGAACCTCCGAATGTTTAATATGCAAATAGTTCATTAATTAAATCTGACCGAGCTTATTGTGTCATCTGGCGATTGAAAGGGGCCCCGACAACGGGTGATCTTACTGTTACTTGCATCGACGATTTTAAATGACGCTTCTATTGTCGCGGAAAGATTAATGTCTTTGATTTATGAATTATGCGTTGTATATTGTACTTTTTTTTTTGATTAATTGCAATAAAGTAGCTCAGCTAATGTTGCATTCGTCGTACGTTTCTAAACAATAACAAACCGTAAAACCGTAGAGGAATGCCGGTGTTGCTTATCGAATCGAGCGAAGTGGTATAATGATGAAAAAAGCGAAACCGTAAACCTGTTCTGCATTTCAGATCGACTATCCGGAAGTGAACAGCGGTAGAATGCATCGACCTCCGCAGGCCCATCCCATCAGCGACCATCGGCCGGTCAACCTGGTCTTCGAGGACACGGTAAGCTTTCACGATAATTCCTCTTAGTGAACTGGAATAAAGACGTTGTCTATTATTATTTTTTAATAACGGTGTCGCGCCTGCGAGGAAAACAAAAGCGATAGCAATGACATATTTTTTATATTGTTAAAATAAACTCTGCTAGAATTACTACAGTTTATTTAATAAAATAAAATTTGATAAGGTATGTAAGTAAAATTTCTTGAAAGGGAACTATTACGATTAATTTTTACGATAATAATTATAGATTTTTTATTCAAGTACTAGTAAGAGTTCTTGCTAAAATTAAGCATACTATAAAAACATAATTTAGGATAAATTTTTGTTGTAAATTGGAAACTTAAACCACAGAGAAAGAACGAAGAGAAAAAATTACTAATAAAACTTGTAGCAGACAATTTTATTGTCATGGTAGAGTGATTTATCGGAAAATTGCAACAGTTTCTTGTAAAAATAACTGGAACTATAGCAGAGCTCGTTATAGATTATTCAGGAAAATATTAAAGAAAGAACTAGTCAATTTTAAAGGCAATCATGCAATTTTTCGAAAAATTATTCTGTACACAATTTTATTAGAAATTTATTCTCCGCGTTTTTAATTTTCAGAAAAAAACATCTATTTTTCCAATTAATTTAAAAGCAATTTTTTCCATAAAAAATAACTTAATCTGGCTAAATATTAACAAGAGAAACGTAACTACTTTATTTAAAAAGCCATAAAAAGTTTAAACTCAATAAAAGATTGCATGAAAGTTGTAATATTCTTATGAAACTCCATCGACGCTCTTTACTTCTTCCTCTCGAAACTTCTTTTATTTTTTTTCCTTCTTTATGGTCACGAACGTTGAATTTAAGTGATCGTGACGCATTCGCAAGCTCGAGGAGGATGATCGATCTTCCTCGCTGGTCTCTTTGAACCTTTAAACGGTTTACGTTTGACAGACGGGGGCGACAGGTTTTATAAAACGCCAGACCCCGCCGTGGCGCGCCTGCAGTCGGAATTAAGTAGTTTCTTCCTTTAAAAACAAATTTAAGCGGCTTAACTTTGTAAGGGAGACGCGATGCGACTTGCCTCGTCGCTCAATTCGCAATGAATTTGTTTACAGCCGACAGGGCGGCTCGCCGCGTTCGTCCGCTGGATTTTCCGGACAAATAGAAATTTTATTATAGCTCCGGGCGCTTTGATTGTCGACTTGATTTCACTGAAAATCTCTCGGAATAGAAAAGAGATTCGTTTGATTGACGATCATTATCTTTTTTTTTTTTTTTATTCAAGCATGTAGTGAGTCAAAATAGTCCTAGAAACTTATTAGAGCGCAAAATCATCGTTAGGAAAAAACCGGCGATTTAACTCTCTACTACTCTAGTGACAGATATTTCGGGAAGCTTCACGTCTGAGCGGAGCGTAAAATCGATCTCGTGAAAGAGTGAAATTTTTATTTTCACCCGCAAATATATTGCGGTAACGCCAATAATTCACATACGTTCCAGCATTTAATATAAATCTTCTTGATACTATTTTTCACCTTTCATCATAATAAAAAATCCTTAAGGATTATTTTCGCAAATTGTTATTACATACAAAAAACAGCGTGTAATGACGAGCTGCAATAGAAGGTCGAGTAAATCCGTGACGCAAAATATCCGCAGTTGCGGTTCCATCACCGCAACCCACAAAAATTCTTCAAAGTAATCCCCGAGCCCAGCCCCACAGTCGTCGGCCCATTATCACGAGGATATCCTCTGCCGGACGTAGTACAGGCCTATGGCAAAACCGATCTCGGAATTACGCGGCTATGGCTGCGTCGAGAAAGCGAAAATCGAAGCGTGCATCCCTCTCCTCTCCTTCCTCTCTCCCGCGTCATACCCGCGGAAGCATCGGGAAAAAAAAAATCGGAAAACGAGATAGAGGATATAGAGAGAAAAGGGGGTAAACAAAAGAGGCGCGTCCGCGAAGTCAAGCGCGACGAGGAGGTCGCGGAGTCTATCGGGTGACGGGGACCGGGCGCCGCGTTCCGCTCGTGCGCATCTCCGCACGCGGAAGGAGCTACAGGTGGGCCCCTCCCCCTCCCAGAGGTGCGCCCGAGACGCAGGTAACGGTACGACCGCAGCGGGCCCTGGCCTTTTCCGAAATATTCGCCTCCCACAGGAGTTTTTGCAGGCTCGGCTTTGGGGTGTCGCCCAACCGAGAGGCGTTGACTCGAATAATAAGTGAAAGTTAAGGGTAACGGCGGTTGTGCCGGTTTGCATTGGCTACGCTGGATTTTCCTCGGCGTCTTGAGTGCTTTTTTTTTCTCCTGGCATAATGAGCGGCGATTCCACGCTTGTTCTTGGCTATTTTTAGCGTCGTCGAAACTTTGCTGTTTGGTTAAGCGAGCAAGTGTATTATTCCATTAACGTGTATATTAGTATGGGTTAAAAAGTAAACGCGTTTTCACAATGTGTAAATGTTCAGCGATTCAACGGTGAAACTTACAAATGAAACTTGCTAATGATCACGTGCATGGTATTCTGAATTATGTTAATAGAAAATTTTTAAATAGGTGTGTTAAACAAATATCCCAATACTAAATTAAAATACACGCGATTAAAAAGACATTAATGATAATATAAAAATAAAAATTACTAAAAAATAGTATAAAAATTATTAAAAAAATAATAACATAAAAATTACTTTACAGTCTGATGTTCTCGCGTAGACTAATATTTCCTCATATTTTTATGTAAATTTTAATGTAATATAAGAAATTATTTTAAAAAATTAAAGAAAATCACTGGTAATTGTTGGAGCACTTCTGATTAATTTTAAGTGAAATTTGATCGATTAATTTTAGAAATTCATTATCTAATTATTACTATAATTTAACTTCTAATAATAAAATACAGTATTCTGATTTCTATAGTGTACATACATTCTTTGTGCACTTAAAAGAAGTATTTTGATTAATTTTAATACAATATCTCTGTTTAAACTACTTACTGAAAACTCTCAAAAAGAAAAATTATTTTTTAATATCTCGCAAGAATTTATTGACAAAACCTTCGAAACAAAAACAAAAAAAAGGCCACTGTGTCGCATATCCTGCGACAGCCACCGAACTATATACAGGCGGGTTCCGTTTTCCCCGGCGAAGTATAATAAACAAACAAAAAAGCAAACCGCTTTTACGAGCGATGCGCCGGGGGATCTTTAACGACTGTTTACGGCCTTGCGATCCGCCGGAGAGTGCTCCCACCTCTCTGCTCGCATCATATCTTCCTCGTTCCGTGGCCCCTGCACTCTTTGGGGATATTGCACTTCCTGAATGCCCGTCTCCCGGGCTCACTTTCCTTCGCTTCTTAATTTTCTTCGTCTCCATCTTCGCTATACCTTCTCCTACGGCGCGTCTCCGCGTCGTTGCCTCTCTTCATTGCGCCCCGGCTTTATGCGTTTAAAGGGACGACGGATATTGGTTATTTATTGCGAAGTGCTGTTAAAGCGATATTGATGAATTTATACGAGGCTGCTGCTGGATTGTTGGTTTTTTTTATTAGTTCGGTGGATTTTACAATATCGCGCTACTTGGCTACGAATAATTTTTTGTTTATGCAAAGTAGAGTAATATTATTTTTCAAATTTCGCGCTCTGCGCGTGCGTTTTATGCGAATCTAATGGAAATATACCATCAATATTTTTTTGCTGACATGATAAGGTCACGACTTTTTTCATTGGAGGATTTAGCGAGAAATATGGCAGTTGGATGACATAATGTTCAAAGTTATATTCTTTGCGTTTGTTTTTTTTTTCTTTTTCGGTCGCCGCAGCGAATTTCTCTCTTATATTTTAAACTCAAGCGCGAGGGTCATTGTAAGCAAATAGTATGCATGACTTTTTCATACGACTGACGAAAATGAACAAAGAAAAACGCTAAGTTCATTTTGACGTCAATGTTAATGTCAATTACTTCACCGTGTGGAAGATTTTAAACGTCATAACTGTGTTTTTATGACTAAAGGAACAAAAAACATGTGGTTTATTTTCGAGAGAGAAAAAAAAACACTTTACTGTGGAAAAGAAATTTTAATAATTAGCCGAAACATAATAGCCTTTATTCTCAATTTACCTCGTTAAAAAAAAAAAAGAATTACTATATTTTTTATAAGTAAACAGCTATTAAAAAAAAAAAAAAAAAAAAATACTTGAATTGCTTTTAAAAATATTGAAGAATATATATTGCACGAATATGATGCAGTTTTTAAATTTTTCGTATATAAAGGTACGTCCCAGAGCGTATCGCCCATAAACAAGTGAATTCACGCGAAACATTTTATTTAACAAATTATTTAGGTAAAGGCACTTCCGGCGTGTTTCATAAACCGCGCATCTTTATTACAATATCCCCGCGGCGGGCTTTACGCTCCAGGCTCTCTCAGCGGCGATAAAAAAGCGATGTCCGTCACCAAAGTGAATTCGCCGTCCTTTTGTAGCTTCGCTCTCCCGCGGAAATGAAATTTTCCCTCCTGGCTCGCTCGATGTTTCTTCCTTTTCATCTTTCTCCGACGGACCTTTTTTCGACCCTCCTCCTCTTCTCGTTTTCTTTTTTTACAAGGAAGGAAAGAGCTGCCCGTCAATGTACGCAGTTGAAGCGCACGGCGCTTCCTTTTTGGCGCGTCGTTCGCCCAAAGAAAATTGCGGCGCGATCCTAATTGTGCGTTATTCATACGACGCCTCCTTTTCCGGGAGGCTGCCTCGTTAATGTCTGCCGGTCGCTTATGCTCATTCAAATTCAAATTTGCCGCGCGCCTCTTCGTATGCTCGATGCGACACGTGCGTGTTTTCTGCTCCTCTTCTTTTTTTTTTTTTCGTTTGTCTGGTGTGCGTATGATTGAGTTATGCAGTGTCGAGGAATGCACGCCTCTATATACGACTAATTTTAATTTTTCCATGAGCCGTTTTAAATAATAATGAGGCGGACTTTCGTACACTTGTACTTTTTTCATTGCGAATATATAAAAAGGTATTTAATTGAATAAAATTTTTTTAATAGGAGTTTATTTATTTAAAAAACTGGCTTAGAAATATTATTTACTATTTTTTTTTTAACTGACTAGGACTACTGTACGAAACTAATAATTATTGCTACTGTAATTATGCAGGATAAATTTACGAACTAACTTTTAAACGTAGCATATATTATCCCTGTTACTATAGAAAATATAGTAGTTTGCTTAATCATATTTATTCTGTCTACATTCAGTATATTACGTTCCAATATTTATCTTAACTATATGCCTTAAAAATGAAAGGAACATCACTTTTTATTCACTTATCTATAAATAAACTATGCTCGAGAAGTAGTTACATAACACAAGAAAATTTTAATTCCAACGAACGAATTAACATTTAATTGGATCAGGTTGAAATAGCCAATTACGCGCACTTGAGCGTTAAATATACCGAGCCTCGTTAAAAAGAATCTCCCAGTACCGTGTTCAATTAAATGAATTTAAATTACCTTTCCGCGGAGGGGGCCTCGCCTATACCCCACACTCGAATCGCTAACAAACGATTCCGCCGTATCCGAGGCTCCTATTATCTCATGCAGGCTGCAGCTTCGCATTTCCTTTGGCCGGTGCACTTGCACCCACCCCCTGCATAAATCAATAGCCGTTGCTCCACATAATAATCGCTCGGCATATGATTATCCGTGTCAAAGGCACGGAGGCAGCGTATAAAAAAAAAAAGCGCGCGGCTTATAAAATAAAACGCGGCTGCGGCTAAAATTGTTGTCCGATAAATTTATGCCCGCGCGTGTTATATACCGCCGGCGTTTCTAAGCTTATAAATTTTCCCTCGTCTTGCGCAACCCATCGACTGAATGTGATTTGCATTGTGTATTTCGTCTTTTTGAAATTCAAGCCGCGGTTGCGCAACTCTTATTAAAAGGCTCACTTTTATCGTGACGTCGGTAACGGACACAATGTTATAGTCGGTCTTGCAAAAATATCTTTCAAGAAGTTGGGTAACGAAATCCAAACCTGAAATTATTTTAAGAAAAAGAACAAAAAAATTGTCTAGTTCGATGTTTGTATAATAAAATCGAACTAATAAAGGATCGGATATTTAATCAGAACTATATAAAAGAAAAAAGAAAGGAAGTTTGACGCGTGACCGAGCAACTTATCTCGGCTACTTTGGTCGCGCGATTACACAAATATTAAATTTACGAGGCGACCAACGGCATAACAGCTCCTCGAGCACCAGTCGATACTCCCCGAAAGCGAGCGGAACTTGGGGTGGATCCAGCAGCGTGCCTCAGGGGGGCTGCTCGCGCGATGAGTCACGCGTCTCTATCGATCCGCGACTGTCGTAAAAATTGGATTATCGGGTTATCGGCGATTCGTTCCGAATCTTTCGCACTCTTCGGAGCAAATAAAAGGGGCTCCTCGTCTTTCTTTCTTTCTTTTTTTTTTTTGCTTTTTTGAAGAGCGCATAGCGCGCCGCGTTTTTCCATTATCGCCGGGCTCGACGAATTTGGCGAGAGCGCGTCGGTATTTTCCTGAGTCACGCGCGAAGCATCGGCATCGGAACGACGACGCCGCGTATCGATTTATGCGGTCACCCCTAAATTAGGCGTCAGCACGGCCTTATCCCTGAATCGGGTCTTTTCGCGCTCTCCATTCCCCTAACGGAGAACGTCGACCTTAAAAAAAGCGCCTTTTGCACGTTTCACAATGTAAGCTCGACGCGATTGTGCCGCTTCTGTTTGCTTTTTTAGGTGCGCCGCACTAAGTATTTTATGGGCCTGTTAGAGTCATTGTTACGCGGGTAATAAATGTAACGCTAATTGCGTGTGCACTATTGGGGAGCGCGGGGTGAAATGGGTCATTTCGAAATATTATTTATTTTAAACAAAAATTGTTCGCAGTAAAAAGGTACATTTTTTATTTTGGATTCTTTAATGTTTTTGCTTTACTATATTACCAAGTGTATTCTTGTTATCTATTTTATAAAAATCGTTTATTAAAGTTCAACTGAAAAAGCGAATAAGTATAATATAATAATAATAATTTTTTTCTTATTATAAGGGATTCTTGTAGCATTAAGAAAGTTAAAAGGTTCAATATAATACAAATTTTTTTAATCGTTTGAAATTAGTTATCTGGCGTCCCGTGATTCTACCTTTCTTTCCCCTACTATTTATTTATTTCCTTTCGTATGTACAATAATGTCCATTAGCAGTAAAAATAATACATATTAAAAAATTAAGTACGTAATAAGCTTACCGACGAGACAAAAAATATTTATATCTCGCTGTTTTTAATGAAATTTCTTTTATTTTTAATTTTCCATTCACGTCAAAAATCGCATTTTTTATAAATAACGATGTTTCGTCGCATTAAACACTGCATCTTTATTAAAAAGACACGTATCATCAAAAACTTCAGCGGTTAAGACAAAGTAAAGAACGGCTCTCCATAGATAATAATAAAAAAAAAAAAAAAAAAACAGGCGCAAAGTAAAAACTGTCAAATGAAAAGAAATGCACATTATACCAACATCGTAAAAACGTCGTAAAAACTTTAAAATCACGACGTCAAAGGCCTCCCCGCGCTCCAAGTATACACGCGTGATCGGCGCGCGGCCCTTGACACCGCGTCCTCTCCCGCAGCGCTGCACACCTTATACATGCACATGCGCTTGCGCGCAGCCACCGCGTCGCGCGCGTACTCCTGGCCGCGGCGAGCGTGCAGTGGAGCGCGTGCATCGGAGCAACAGTTCTCGAGAGTTCAAGCCCGCCGGGAGTGGGGCGCGCGGGCGAAGGGGGTCACGCGGACTTCTCCTCTCGCTCGCTCGCTCGCGCTCTCGTTCATTCACGCGAGCGAGCCGCTCTCGCGCCTACATTTTTTCCTTCGTATTTATAAACCCATAGGTATATGTATGTATGCAAGCGGCGAGCGTCCGGCTCGCTTCGGCGAGCTGCGCGTATTATACATGGCGCGACGCCGCGTCAGGTGGAAAAACGCGCGCCGAGAAATTAAGGCGGTCGGTCCTTTGTTCGGTGGATGATTTGTGAGGGCTTTTTCGGGAGCCTGCACAGTGGATGTCGCGGGGCTAATGAGCGGTGCATGCCTTTACGATTATGTTGCGTTTGACTGCGGCGCGTTGGATATATACCTTTGTAGGTGCGAGCGGGGATTAGAAGGAGAATTTGTCTTCCTCCGGCGGATTATCGAGCGGACTGCTTTGTGGAAATTCGAAGTTTCGTGTCGAGTTGTTTTGTACGGAAACCGGTTGATGAGGTTTTTTTTTTTTAAAAGGCGCGTTAATATAAAGAGCTTTTTTTCATTGGGCAAAAGTTGCTCCGGTTCCTTTCTAAAATGATAGCAGCGAGAGCCCGTCGAAGTGTACACCGGCAACGAGTTAGATAACCGTTACCAAGTTGTTGGAATTTTTGTACGAATATTTTATCGTAGATGAAATACATTTGCGTGTTGTATATATATTTTAGTATAAAAATAATTTGCGTAATCTTGAAAAGCAATTTTATCAAGGACAAGTTTATTAGTTCGCTATTATATTAGAAGAATAAATTTATGGACGCTACATTAGTTTTTGAAATCCGTGAAATGACATTCAAACCACTTTTGTGTATTAATTAATCCGCAGAGGAAAGCGCTTGTTCGATGAATGAATAATTATATAAACTGGCGTCGTAAGCGTCGGTTCCCTCCTCTTCGAAGTTACAAAATTAACTGAAACGAACGAGCGAACGAACAATAAAGTATATAATATCGAACCCACCCAATATCTATTTCGACAGTTCGTTAAAGGCGTGTGAAACTGACTTGAATGTAAGATGATTCCTTCTTACCATCATCGTCATCTTATTTATTATTCTATAAAAGCAAAATAAATTCTCGAAAAAGTAACACAATGCTCAGCGCGACAACGCAGAGATTATCTGATTTCAATTTCAAGTCGCGCCATTCATAACTCGCAGAGGAAAATGGCTCGGAGAATTTGTAAATATTATGCGCCGGAGTTATGAATGGATCGCAACTTGAAATTGAAATGAGATAATCCTTACGTCATTACCCAGTGCGCCAACTCGAAAATTTGTTTTGTTTTCGTGAAATAAAATATAACGAAGAAAATATAGATCCCTGCACTGTGCACTCTCTCTCGCCGAATACGTTATTAAAACCTGACTTTAAACTCGAACGACTAAGGAAAAAAAAAAGTAGAAAAAAGTTCCTTCCACTCATTGCTCATACCCACCCCCTTGAACTTCCCCGCTTTCCTCGGCGATTCACTTAATGCATGTATTTTTCGCGAGACACCATAGCAATTTGCGCGCTTCCATCTCGCTCTGTCATTTACTTGCGCGGTTTTCTAAACCGTTCGCTATCACGGCTTTTCCTCCTCGGCCCTTCTTACTCATTTCTGCGTTATTTCTATTATCTCGCTCGGTCGTTTATCTCCCCCTCCTCCCTCCCCCGCGGGATCTCGTTGCGCCGCGCCGGCTCTTTAACGATTTCCATTCCCTTTATTCTCGTTCCACGGCGAAAGTACATAAGTACACGGTGGATTTTATTTTTCCTCATTTACAAAATTACTCGGCGTTCTTGTAAGCGCGTCGTGATTTTCGAGTCGCGGCGTCGATTACGGTGTTGTTGTTCGCTGCGGAAAGAAAGTCGTCCGCCGTGAAATGAGTAATCGGCGTAAATGTTACGCGCGCAGATAGTGCGTACGCATGTATATATATATATATATAGGCGCAGTATATACAGTCACTGCCGGCATGGCGCTTAAATTTTGATTTACAGTGCATGGGAAAGCGATGCTAAACTGGCCGTTAGACGCGTCGGTTCTTATTGACAGGCGCTTGCTCGGAGCAATTTATCGCCGTACTTTGCGCGGCTCTTATTGTTCGCGTCTCCGTAACGGGCCGCCCACCTTTTCGGTCTATAAAACGCTTATCCCTCGTCGCCGATTCATGGCCAGCATTCAATGAACTTATCGGTCTTTTTATACTACGCGTGTTTTTGTTTTCGCGCGAGAACACTGTCTCTTCCCCGCAATAAGTCTGGAATTACGCTGGCGAGTCTCAACGCGCAAACAGATACTACGTGGCTTCAGGACAGAGAAGCTTCATTAGATTTTTTAAAAATTAAGACAATTGTGGACATTAATTGCATTTTGTCGAAACTAAGACTTTTTCAAATACTCTAAAAAAAAAAAAATATACCAATCGTTTGAGTGAATCGTCATGTATTAAAAAACGGTGGCAGGATGTTGTGAAGCATTTTAAAACACGATTTGGGTTATTAAAGGATACATTTCCGGTTAAATGGCGTTCAAATTTGAAACGTTTTGATGTGCACGTTAGAAGTTTGTTGAATTTTTTTTTTTTAATATATTAATCATTTTCTAATTAGTTTCTAATGTTTTTTTAAATATTGTGTTAATAACAAGTAAATGGCGTTGTGATTCATTTTTTCACTTCGATATTGTGATAAGCCCACCAAGTGCTTGGTTTTTGCTAGTAATAATCAAAACTTCCGGCGTAAGGGTGAGACTGCATAATATACTTATTCACTTTTCTTTTCTACTTTTATATCGTACACTTGAATCGTGAATATTATTTTATCAGATGCAGGTGTATGTAGGAACAGAATTCAATTATTAATTAATCTCGTAATAACATCTTATAAAATTGCACTAAAAATTATCTAAAATAAGATTAATTAACAGCATACCAAAATTATACTAACAATAATAACTTACAATTAAAATTGAAAAATTTAAATTCAACAAATAAAATATATTGCATCTAAAAAAATAATCTCGAATCGTTTAAAAGATCGTTTCATTCAAAAAAATTTCAATATTAATTAATTAAACAATCTCAAATTCAGCCATACAGGCATGATGACGAATGGATTCGTCATCTTACTATAAATTTTCTGCATCGCGATCAACAAGTGGAAAAACCGTCGCGGCCCCCAACAAACCTTCCCTCCTTACCCATGAAAGTATCAGAGCGACTTTACAACTCGAGAACAAAAAAAAAAAAAAAATATCAAGGCTAAATTTAGCGTCCGATTCACCGCGAATAAGCCGTCGCAGGGGCGTAAATAAAAGCCAGACACCGGCCACCGTCTTCTCCTCCTCCACAAGGAAACAAGAAAGAAAAAAAAAAAGGAAACAAGAAGAGGTCCGAAAATTCCCACATTTCCCAGTCGACACCTCTGCACTTTCTCAATTCCCCCCGCTGCACAGCGTCGCGTGCACACGCACACAGTCACCTCCCGAGCGGCGCGCTCGCAGGCCGCGTCACCCAGCTGCACTCTCCTTCTCTCTCCCGCTCGCACTCAACCGAAAACTCTCGCAGAGAGGAGTAGGTATACGCTGGCCTGCCGGCGTGGCGGGGGGAGAGCGAGCGCGCCGCCGACTTATTTATCCCGTGCGCCCGTAAGAGAGAGAGAGAGAGAGAGAAAGATAGAAAGAGCGAGAGAGACGAGACTAGAGGGAGAGACAGAGAGAGAGAGAGAGAGAGCGGGGCAACTCGAGCGCCTTTAGCGGCGCGCTCGCGCCGCGCCAGTGGAATTCGCCCCGCGGTCGTGTGCACTCCGTGTTGTAGCCTGGTGCGCCGCGAGTTCCGCCTCTCTTCCTTTTTGCAGCGCGCGCTGTCGGCGGCGTCCCCGGGGGACGATGCTAAGGTCGCCAGGACTCGAGCGGGCGCGTGCTCCTCGCTCTCCAGCCTACCTCGGCCGCTCCCGTGTCCCAGTGTAGTTAGTGCCTTGCATACAGTGCCGTGTTTGTGCGTGTCTGTGTTTATTGTGTGCCGCTCTCCCTTCGATCTCGCCGTCTCTCTCAGCATCTCCTGTGAGGTGCCCGGCCGCAGCGGGAGAGTGTGGGAGCCCGCCGTAAGGATGGATACCTTCGGCGGCATGTATCAAGTGAGTGTGCGTCGCTCGCGTGCATCGCTTTAAATTATTTTCATGGCCGCCGAGCGGGCCCCTGGCGTCCGTTTGTGTGCCTCTCGCTCTTTCTCTCTCTCTCTCTTATCTTTGGCCGACGCGTCGGTGTGCACGCCGCGGGAGGATTTGACATTTCGAAGGTGTCCCGAAGGCGTACGCTGCCGTGATGTCACGTCGCGTTCAAAGTCCTAACCTAATCTCGCAGCGCGCCTCCTCTCCAGCTCTCTCTCCCCACAATCACGCCCATTCCTGAGCTACGTATGTGTCGGTCTCTCCGTCCGCTGGCCTCGGCGCGGTGCCTCTCCGTATTATAGCCTTCTCTCTCTTTCTGCGTCTTGCTCGGGGACGGCCGAGCGAGATGCCTGGGAAATCTAATTTTCCTGGGTACTTAACGAGGCGCTTCATACGGGCGTTTTATGTGTGTGCACCCTATGGATGTTTTTTTTTTTCTTATGGAGGTGTGTGCGCTCGACGCGGTCTTTTGATTTAGCGATGGTGTTTGCGTTTCTTCTTTCATTTTTTTTTTTTTTCGGGCAGGTACGAAGGGGAGAATTCTGGGGGTTTGGTATAAATGATGAGAGAGGTACGAGTATAAGGTACTTTTGTAGTTGGGTGTTACAACGTGTTTTCCTGGGATAGTTAAGATTTATGTAATTGCAGTTGGAACAGTTTGGAGCTGTTGATTCATAGTTTGACTGCTTCCATCACTTGTTGATTTTCTTTACTCTCGGGTTGCATTGTTCTCTGAGATTTTTTTTTCTTTTGCCGTTAATTGAGATTTAAAAAAAACTTTTGTAGATAATTTTACAGCCTCTTTCAGTGCTCCCTCATATTTTAAGTTTAGTATTCAAAGTTGTAGAGGCGTATACAAGATGCGCAAGTTATTTGCTGAGATGTCAGTTAAGACTCTTTAGGCTTTTATTGAGAATGAAAGGCTTCGATACACACTAAACGATGCCTAGGACAAACCCATGGTCAGATTCTTTAAGCTGCTTTTTTTGCATTGTTAGACAAGGAAGAATTTTTAATAGTACTTGAAAAGATGGTAGCGTCAAAAGTAATTATAAATTATTAGCATCAATGAAGGTTGTTGTTATTAATTCTTAGAAACAAATTTTATTGGTTTTACAATTGTCTTGTCCAATTGAAAACCTTTTTAAAATAATTATCAGGACATTTATGTAATAAACCTTTCAGAGAACCATGAGATAATTTTTTTTTTATTGTGCTATAATAACTTAATTTAATGATTACTGTCGTATGCAAAAATAATAAATTGGTCAATAAATTCAAAACTGTTAGAATTATTAATGTATTGAAGAAGCAATCAAAGAAGTTTTGAACATTATTTAAATTTATGTGCAATGTAAACTGATCAGGAAAAGTTAAAAAGGCAATCTCTTATTGATCAAATATTTCGTTATACTTGATTTAAGTACAGACTTTTATTAATGTAAAATTTTTTTTAACGAAACTATTTTTCTTTTCAGTTTTCACAAGGCCTCACTGGCCGACCTGAGCTGTATCAGAAATCAAACAGGAGTAGCCACTCCAGTGACACAAGCTCAGCATACAGTGGGTCAGACACAATGACCTCTGTGCAGAGTTCCCTGGACGCAGATCCAGATGAGGTTGACCTCTCTGGACTGGTCGAGTCCATAGTGGATAGTGATGAAGAAGAAGATCTCGCAGAGAGTATGGATGTACGTATACTCAAATTTGTTTCCTTTGGCTTTACCTGTTGTAATGTAAATAAATTATTAAACATTAATATTATTTTACAGAGTTTGACTGTTCGAGACACAGTCAGAGAATGTCTGGAAAAAGATCCAGTAGAGAGGACAGAAGATGATATTGAGGTCCTTTTGGAGTTCACTCAGCATTTGAAGGCCTTCACAAACATGACATTAGCAGTAAGACGAGCATTATGTGCAGTCATGGTATTTGCAGTGGTTGAACGTGCTGGCATGGTAGTTCTTACCGATGGAGAGGAACTGGATAGCTGGAGTGTTCTTATAAATGGCACAGTGGAAGTAGAGTACAATAATGGAGAAATTGAACAACTACATGTAGGAGATAGTTTTGGAATCTTGCCTACTATGGAGAGACTCTTACACCGTGGTATTATGAGGACTAAGTAAGTTGACATTCTATTATTACTTAATGATTCAATCGACATTAACTGTTCAATGCAATAAAGCTTGTGCTAATTTCTGAAAAAAAAAAAGGAAATGAATGTATGAAGAGAATTTATTAGTTCATACAAACTTAAACAAAGGAATTACAAAACAAGAATAAACAAATGATTTACAGTGAATAGTAGCAATATCTTATTTTTTCTATTTACTCAGGTGCGACGACTGCCAGTTCGTGTGCGTCACGCAGGCGGATTACTACAGGATTCAACATCAGGGTGAGGAAAACACAAGGCGACACGAGGAAAACGGCCGCGTGATCCTCGTGACAGAGCTGCGAGGTTCCATGGATGGCGGGGTACGTCGTGGTCACGTTGTTATCCGAGGTACACCCGATCGACTGATGCTCCAACTAATCGAAGAGAACAGTATTACCGACCCGACGTACGTCGAGGACTTCCTGCTGACACACCGGACCTTTTTCGATAACTCGTTGTTCGTCGCAACGCAACTGCTGGAATGGTTTGAGCAGTCGCAGGTCAGAGACCGGGTAGCTCGAGTTGTCCTGCTCTGGGTTAACAATCACTTCACGGACTTTGAAACTGACCCTTCCATGATGGAATTCTTGGAGGCATTCGAGACTTGCCTGGAAAGAGAAAAAATGCAAGGGCAGCAGAGGTACGTGTTTTTTTTTTTTATTTGAATGCAATATTGTAAAAAATCACGATGTTACTAAATCATTTTACTTTGACAGATTATTGAACATTGCATGTACCGCTAAAGCGCGAACGCGGAACGTTATTTTAACGCGACCGAGCAGAGACGAGGTTCTTCACTTCAGTATTTTGGGTGGCTACGAAAGGAATTTCGGTATATTTATTTCTAAAGTCGAGAAAAAGTCGAAGGCAGAGGATGTGGGACTGAAACGAGGTGATCAGATTCTTGAGGTCAACGGACAGAGCTTCGAGCACGTCAGTCACGCAAAAGCCTTGGAGATTCTCAGAGGCTCTACTCACCTTAGTATCACCGTTAAATCCAATCTCTTATGTAAGTATTATTAATATAAGTTGCTATTATTTTATGTTCATTTTTTGCACAATTGCAAATTTCTTTTCTGTTTGGAAAGTTGATAATTGATTTGCTAACGAGTGTTATTGTTTACAGCGTTTAAAGAGATGTTACAAATGCCAGAAAATTCACCGCGGCCCCGAAGTCGACCAAATAAACCTGAGATGCTTTCGAGACTGCAGACTGACCCGCGTATAAGGTTGTCGACTCACGTAGATCCATTGACACCCGCTAATCCTCTCAACCCAATGGTTGGCGGAGTGCCACTTCTCATTCCAGCCGACAGCAGTAACGTGTCTCCGTGCAAAGACGCTAAGAAGGAACATAAGGGCTTCATGACACTCGGACCTAGAAAAAGGATTCAAAAAGCTCTTAAGATGATGAATATATTGCCAAAGAATATGATCAAGTAAGTACTTTACTCTATTTATTTCTTATATTTTTTGAAGTATATAAATTTAGAAATACATTAGATTATTTATTTTTATTGTAGCATTAAAATTTAGTCTTAATGTCTTTTTATAGTAACTAATAGAAAATTTTATTTTCAGTGACGGGGTTCATGCAGATGATGCGCTAGGCCCACCGCACACACCTCCAGGCACTGGTCTTTCTCAACAAACTTCCAATCTTTATCATTCACAGTCAAATCCTGATTTGACCTCGCTTTACTGTTACGACGATCTAAGAGCAGCCGAGTATCCTGAACATGTGCTGAAGGTTTACAAAGCTGACCAGACTTGCAAGTACCTACTCGTGCACAAAGAGACAACGGCGCATGAAGTGGTAATGCTTGCGCTTCAAGAATTCGGCATTACCGAGAGCAGTTCGAACTTTTCACTTGCTGAAGTGAGCGTCGGTGAAGGTGGCATGATTAAACAACGTAGGTTGCCGGATCAGCTGCAGAATCTTGCTGAAAGAATTGGCCTGAACTCAAGGTACTACCTGAAAACAAATGGCGTGTCGGAGACGCTTGTGGCGGACGAGCAAGCGCCTGATCTGGTGCGTGAATCTCAGGTGCATTTCTTGCAGCTGAACGCTGTCGAAGTAGCTATTCAACTAACTCTTCAGGATTTCAGCATATTTAGGTAAGTCTCTTATTTTTGTAATAAACTGCGAATATTCTAGGCAAGAAAGTTTCTAATCTGCTTGCGTTATTTACAGACAAATTGAATCTACGGAATACGTGGACGATCTTTTCGAACTGAAAAGTAAATATGGCGTCCCGATGCTGAGCCAGTTTGCCGAACTTGTGAATAGAGAAATGTTCTGGGTAGTAACGGAAGTGTGTTCAGAGCACAATCTCGTGAGGCGAAGTAAAATCATTAAACAGTTCATTAAAATAGCACGTATGTATTATTGTACTAATAAGATATGCCTACTTTGGTCCGCCTCAATCTAATTATGAATTCATCGTACAGGTCAATGCAAAGAATGCAAAAATTTCAATTCTATGTTTGCAATTATCTCGGGTTTGGGTCACGGCGCCGTTTCCAGACTCAGAGCCTCGTGGGAAAAATTGCCAAGCAAGTACCAGAGACTCTTCAGCGATTTGCAAGAGCTCATGGACCCCAGTCGAAACATGAGCAAGTATCGACAGTTAGTAGCCAGTGAACAAACCCAACCGCCAATCGTAAGTTTCATTAATCTTAACTGAAGATATGTTTTTGGATAACTTAATCAACGAATCGTATTTCTTTTTGCAGATTCCATTTTATCCTGTAGTTAAGAAAGATTTGACCTTTATTCACCTCGGAAATGATTCAAAGGTTGAAGGATTAGTAAACTTCGAAAAGCTCCGAATGATAGCTAAAGAAGTTCGTACTTTAACAAACATGTGCTCGTCTGCTTACGACTTATCTACAATATTAGAACGTGGAGGACAGCCACCTAGCTCGGCTATGGTTGCGTTAAATCAAATGACCACTGGTAATCAAGGTATTTTAATTCAGTAGTAGCTTTTTTTTAATTTTTTTTTTTTTTTTTTTTTTTAAAGTAATTATTAATTCAATGAAAGCTTGTCAATTTATAAAAAAAAAAGGTGTGGGTCTCGACACCCCCGACAGAAGTGATAACTTCCGTATTTTAACATTTTATAAATGTCAATTGAGTGTTTTTGGATCATTTTATGATGTTTTTAGAAAATGTCTACGAATAT
>JAWWEN010000020.1:12415124-12426721 GCA_035582955.1 Sycophila texana | reverse complement strand
TAAATGTCAATTGAGTGTTTTTGGATCATTTTATGATGTTTTTAGAAAAATGTCTACGAATATTGGAAATGACCAAAAAATCAATATTGGTTTAATATTGGTCCAATATTGGTGACAAAATTTGAATTTCGCACGATATTTCTTTTACTTACAGTATATAAACTGTGAGTATGTTGTTAAATGCTTTATCATTGTTTAGGAGGACAAACGGCGACAGTAAAAAGGCGCAAGAAGTCAGCAGCAGCGCCAAATCCAAAGAAAATGTTCGAGGAAGCGCAAATGGTCCGCCGCGTTAAGGCTTACCTGAGTAATATGAAGATCATAACTGATGAGGAAAAGCTACATCAGTTGTCTGTTGAATGTGAACCCCACGCGGGAGCTGTAGCAATGGCCGCAGCTGTACCCCTCGGTGGATCACGCGGTAGGAGACATCCGTCGCCTACTCTATCAACCACGAGCAGCGCGAGTAGCACGAGTGAAGGAAGGAAGAGTATACAAGGTACTATTATCTTAATTCAAGTACTTATTTAACGTCAATTTCCCTATTAAATGATCAATTCATTCACTTTAAAAACAAGTCAATTGATCAAAGCAAAATTAACATCAAAATAATTCTTTCAGGCACGAAGTTCGGTGCAGCGTCTCCACAAGCAATGCGAAAGATGCTAGCTTTATCGGATCCACACAAAACGCGGCCGTATCAGCCGAAGCATTGTGCGCCTCCGCTTCCGGTTCCGGGACTCGCCCTACACTCAAATCTGGAGTCTAGTCCAGGTGCTCCGCGGCGAGTCGGCTCTGGCAGTCGTGTGCCGATGCACGAACGCTCACATAGTGACACGCCCTCGGGCCTACCACCTCCTGTTGACCTCAGCGCCGAGAGCAGCAGTGTCACGAGTTTAAGCAATCTGCAACCCCTCAGGAAGACCTTGACCAGTGGTAAGTCTTATGTCGGTGTACGATACCCTTCTTGGATTCCTCGTCGTCGTCGTCGTCTCTCTCGCATATTATATTATATATTATTATATAGAACGGTGCTTGTGATCATTATTATTTCTTTCTTTCGTTTTTTACGAAGAGAGACGTATCGTATGTTTTTCTCTCGCTCTCTCTCCTGCTCTCTTTTTTATTTCATATTTCTTAATCAAGTCCTAGATGGAAAGTTAGAATTGTATTAAATCTAGTATTATAAAGTTTGAATTTTCCATCTAAGATCATTTTTTGCTCGCCTTTGTGGTCAGTGAATGACTGTATTTTTTTTTACATTGATTATATATGCTTTTATTCTTATTTATTGTCTATTTTTTTATTTAATTTGATACACTACGTGGTGGTTTTTTCGCAAATACATGCGAAAAAACGATCGAAAAAAAGGAGTAAAAGAGAAAGAGAGAGAAAAGAGTGGGAAGAAGGGATTGAGAAAATGTGTGCGTGCATGGAGGAGAGGAAGTTGAAAGGGGAAGGAGGGCGACTGGTTTTGGAGAATGCGAGTATGCGTGAGAGAGAAAGAGAAAAGGAAGGAAGAAGGTCCCTTTTGTTTTGCACGCTGCACAGCCGTCACGCAATTATTACTCATGAGTGTTTTCATGTCCTCTCGTTGTATTTTTTTTTTAACCACGCGGCGCACGCATTATATATTCTCTTGTATTACGCCGAAAGCTCGCGCTTTTTATAAGTATATACTGAATTCAAGCAACGATTTTATTACTTTTTTTATACAATGTGCGATGTTTACACTCGGAGAAAATATTCATTATTTCATCGTCGAATCACGCATTTATTACCTTTTTTTCAATAAAAGAATATGGGGATTCGGAAGTAAGAAAGGTTTCATGGTAAAGTGCCGTTTAAACATTGGTATCATGTATGATATAAACACTGGCTTTGTAGAACAGTTTCTTTCTGTATTTTGGTATATAGAATAGTTTGCTTTAAAATCACGAAACAAATAAGAAACTATATTATACACAAAAATCATAAAAATTACACTTAAAAATACATAACATAAATATTTTTATATTTATTATTAGTGACGGATGTTTTGCAGATGATCCATTTAAATATTTGTAGTGCTTTTAATGGATGCTACTATTGTTTTAATAAGCTATATTCCCTTTCAATAGATTTTCAACTCATGTGTTCTGTACTCAAACTGTTAATTTACAGTATACAAATGAAAACATTAAATTTAATTACCTAATTTCTTTTTAAGTTTCAAGTAGATAATTTAGTACAATATTATCGTTTTAGTTTCTTAATTAAAATTTTATCTAAATTAAATATTCAAATATTTTAGAAATATCTTTTCATTATATTATCAACTTATTATCATCGACAAAATAATAACTACTCTATTTGCAGAATAGCCGTTCATTTCATAATTCGAAACTAAATGAAAAAAGATTAATTTCCTTAGTATCACCTCAAATAATCTACGGTGATTTTTCATTCTCACACTTGGATCATCCAGCGATTCATTCTTCTCACCGTCTATTTAAAAATACCTCGTGAACCAGTCGCGTTTAATAATTAAAATAAAATTCAATCGAATCGAGGAGAGAGCATATAAAAATGTGAAAAGGGAAAGGGAGACGCGTTGACGGCGAAGCATAAAAAAAAGGTGTACAGAGAATGCCGCCTAAAATCAAAGATTGGACGAGGGGGGGAGAAAAGATGACGTTTGAGAGGGGGAGACAGAGTAAGAGAGCAGTATAAGAGAAAAATAAAGAGAGAGAGACAGCGAGAGCGAGAACAACAAGTCGGCAAGAACAGTAGTGATAGACGTTCGTGTTGGGCGTCGTGTTTGTGTAGGTTCGGTGACGAGCAGTGACAGCGGTCACAGTACCCAACTGGACAGCCACAGCGGGAGCAGCGTCGAGGCAGGAGGCAGTCCACCGCCTCCGCAGAGAAGGCACTCTGCTATGCAAGGTACGTAAGCCAAAAAAAAAAAAAGAAATAAAAATGAAAGCAAAGGAGGGAGAGAGCTCGACTCTGTCTGTGTGCGTGTTAAAACTTCTGTCTCCTCGTCGAGGCTGGCCATGTGGCATCGGCACTGGGACTTTTAAGTATTAAAGAGAGATCTTCAAATGTTCGAAGAATGCTTATTTGGCTATCGCTCTCTTTTTTCGCGAAGGAGGGCGATTAAAGAAACGTCTCATTTACTTTTTTTTTTAAATAAAATTTATGGAATTAAAGTTTTTTATTTCTCTTTTTTTTTGTAAATCTATTATTTGAACGTTTGCTTTTGTCGTTCTCTTTCATTTAAAAAACTCTTTGACTGTGAGAATTGAAATGTTGCTGAAATCAAATTTTCTATCCAAGGATCAGAAAAAAGATCTTAATAAAAATTACAGTATAATACTGTATAACGTTTCAGTATTTTTATATATTTAGTCAATTTTATTTTTAAGTGTTATTTTATAAATTTAAAACAGTAATTAAATTAATATTGCAATTCTAGCATTTCAAAGAATTTTATTATAATTACATTTCTCGGTGGCAATTTGTTAAAGTTTTACGTGGGAGATTTTCGTGCGATGCTATTCTTGTCTCATAGTCCGCCAGTAAACATACGTAGCGCTATGGCAATAAAAGCATGCTTTAAAAGTAGAAAGGCTTTCTTTTTTAATTGTCGTGGCTACGTATATTCATTTTTCCGTACGTGTTGGTTGTTGTTTTAATCGAGCAAAAAGATTTTAACGAGGTATTAGTTATATTCGTCATGTTGATATAGATAATGCATTTGACTACTCTAATTTAGTTTACTCAGTGAGAAAAAGCCTTAAAAGTTACATATTTGTCTTGTGTAAAGAAGAATTCTTCAAGTGTTACATTTTGTTTAAGTTTTTTTTAATGTACATACTTTATTACTCAGCGTTTTTGTTTTGATTATGTAAATACACATGGTGTTTCCACATTCTTCTTTGCATTCCATTTTTAAGAAGTTTTAACATTTCTGCAAACGTAAAAATAGAGTGTGACGTACTCTATAGGCTGGTCATATTTTCTCATAGATATTTTGGTTTGGTGAAGATATAATACAGTATTGTAAAGCTGTTAATCTTTTTTTATATTAACTTTGTCATTTTTCATTATATAGTTTTTCAAGAAAAAAAAAAAAAAATAGCGATACAACACTGTTTTATTTTTTATTACTTTTAATCATCTTGGTGTGTATATATATAAATAAAGTAGCTAGAATAATTACATTGTAAATATCAAAAATAGAAACAACAATTTTTCACGTTACATATATTTTATTGTAAATTTATGTTTTATTAAAAATCGATCGATCTTCACTCAAAGAGAAATTTAATTTGCAAACAGTTTGCAATAAAATATACAAATTCAACGTGACGCTGTAGCTTCTGTAAAAAGCCAATCTAAAAAAAAAAGAAACCTCACAGTGTGTATCCAAAAAACGGAAAAAAAATCTCTCTCTCGATCGGACAAAACTTACACCGCTCTCCCAAAACAAAAAACCGCCAAACAATAAGATTCCGCGATTCTCTTTTTTAAAAAAAAAAAACCAATATATCCAAAAACGAGTAAAAAAAAACATTCGATCGAATGGTGGGTGCAGGCACGGTAGGGAATTTCGCGCGAGGCGTCGGGGCCCCGCCGTTCCCGCACGCGGTGGCGGTGCTGCCCCCCCTCCCCGCGAATCACCAGCACCACGTGTCTACCAATCATCACCAGAGCAACCGTCGAGATAACGATTGCGATCGCCATTATCATCATCATCATCATCATCACCGCCAACGCCATCACTCCCTGTGTCCCTTCAGCGGTGAGTCGCAAGTGTGCGCACCTGTCCCCCACCGGCACCCCTCCCCCCACCGAGTGGCGAACGTCTAACCGACCAATTTTGTAATTGACGCGAGCGGGAGATCTACTCGCGTCGCACCCTCCTGTGTGTCATCCTCATACTCGTCCGAGCGTCTTGAGTTTTGTTTTCATTGAGTTCTCAAGGACGATGCACTTTGGAGCTTTTATTGCGACTACACTCTTTAATGCACGCGAAGGATAAAGTTCTGTTAAAAAAATTTATGTCGGAACTTTTATGTTAAATAAAAACATCAATTTTTATTTTACTGTACAATGTGAGAAACTAGGATTAATGAGTTTTAACTCAACTATTATTTTGTTTAGTATGATTATAATGATCGCAATATGACGTACCAATTGAGATTGACATTTCAAATCGATTAAACGTCAATTTTTTTTTGTACGCTCTTATTATTCTTTTTGGTAAGGATGATTTATTAAAAATAGCAGTTACCGTAAGAACTTTAAAATGTACGGTAATTTTTCTCTTTAAATCCATTTTCTCGTTTAGTTTTCGAAAACATTTTAAATTGTGATTTAGTGGCAATAGAAGTTTCCAAGTGCGTTAGCAAAGGTATATAATCACACTAATCACGTCATTGCAATAATCACCATTGTACAGGAGAACTGGGAGTAATTATGCTGCTTGTTGCATTGCATGTTTGTAAATTGGTAATGGTTTCTTTGTATGCGTTGTTGTATCTTTCTTTAGTGTTTCGCGCATGTTTTTTGCACGTGAATGCGTGAGTACGTGGCTTTTGTGCATGTGTGAAGATACGCTGGAATTTTTGCTGGTTCTACTACTAAACTATACTACTCTACTACTACTACTATTACTACTATACTACTACCTCTACTACTTCGTTGGAAACGACAATGGTTAATTATGACAAACTGTTTCGCTTTTAATCTTGAAAACCAAGAATACAACACTTCTTTAGTTGGTTGGTGAGCTTCAGTTGGGAATCTTTATTATACTTCTTAGCTTAGAGAGTGACGTAACGATGACTTTGTCGAGCAATATACAAAATACCGATATACTGGACGAATAAGGTTTAAATTTCAAAAAAAAAAAAAAAAAACAATGTTTACCTGTACTTCATTTTTTCTGCTTTTTATTTCGTCGGTCCTAAATAAGTAGTCCATTGTAGATTTACAGAAAGAGTTCTATTTTACAACAGTCTGATAATTTTACTGATTTAAAAAAATTAGCATTAGTAAGTTAGTAAATTGCATCTCAATTCAATAATTAGAACGCCCGAAATATTCAAATTTCTTTCTGTTTAAACAAAAAATATTAAGTAAAAAACGGAAATATTATATTTTTCACAAGAGTACTAGTGTTTCTTAGGACCGACGATTTAATTTAATAAAAATAAATCTTATACAATCGTCCAGAATCGGTTCCAACGGTCTCCACAACATCAGGATCTAGGATCCGTAGGCCGGCGCTTACTCACACCATTAAAAAAAAAAAAAAAAAAGAGGAAGATGAGTTACTCACCCCCTTAAAAAAAAAAAACATACAAGTGGAACAGAGAACGAGAATCGGCGAGGGTTTTCAGGTGGAGCTGGGATGAGCAGTATGCCGCCACCACCGCTGCCGCCGCCCCTCGGCGCCGGCCGGCAGATGCGCCCCGAGTGCCGCGTGCCCCCGGACTACAAGATCGCCGCCCAAATGGCCCGGCTGCACCGGCTCGGCCGCGCCCACAGCCACGAAGGAGTCACCTACCGCAACGATCACGAAGATGGTATATAAGAACGCGCGTCCGGCAGACTACCTTATCCTTGTAATTCTATATCATCGCGACTACATTTCTCCTCGAAGCATCCAACGAAAAAAAAAAAGAGAACAATGAAAACAACAGAATCACATCACATTTAACACAAAAAAATAAATCCGCTCTTTAACTCATGACGACGGTTCAACTACGACGCCTGGCGAGACGACGACTGCCAAAAGGACTCATCCATTGACGGACGATTGCGCCCTACCCGATCTCACGATTATGCTCGCAGCAGGTTCTTTTTGTTTTGTTTTTTTCCTCATTATTACACAATGGCGGCGTGCTCTTGATCTGAAAATCTGGAGGTCGATGCCTTTGCTTCCCTATTTTCCAGCGACTTTTTTTTTTACTTTATTGTATATTCATTATCTCGTGACTCGCAATCGTTGAGATCTCTTAACATCCGCATTTTCACCAAGAGCAGTCGATGCGTTTCATAACAACATACGTTATAAGTAACTTATAACTCCATTACTCACTCAGAAAAAGTACATAATAACTCTCCAAAAGCTTTATAGGTAGACACATTCTTTTTTTTAAAGACACATATACAAATCTCACTGATAAAGTAAATTTACCTTCCTAAAAATTTGCTTGAGACAGTGCGAAACAATTGTGGTCTGATATTCACCAGTCTGTTGTGTAATTAACTGATAGTAAATAATAGATGCTTGAAATCGTGTCTCTGCGAAAGAAAAGTATTAAAAAAAGTGTCAAAAAAGAGATAAGCTCGTAAATGTTACTGTCCATTGGTGTGCGGTGAATGCGTTTTATCTTTAAATGTATGTGTGACGTACTTTTAACACGTGAAACTTTAAAGATGAAAAGAGAAAGTAAACTACTTATCGAAGCACTTTGTCAATATTAATATTTTATTCAGCACTAAAGGAAACTGCAAATGTGTCTAAATATGAGTCCTAAAATGAGAAACGTCGAAGAGTCATGAAGAATCAAATTATCGCATCTTTATACCCCCGTTGCACTTGCTCGCTTGATTATGATCATCAAAATCACTGCATTCATTGTCATGTCTTTTCTTCCATTATTCATTTTTTTTTATATATTATCATATCCTTTCATTTAATGCTGTCCATGCCAAATTGCTTTCACAGCGACGTTTCGTTTCGCACGTCTTTCCTGCTTAATGAACAAAAAAAAATACTTTTTTTTTTTTTAAATAACATTTTCTTTACATTTTTTGGGAGGTATCCGAAGTGAAAAAAAAAACTACTTTTATGTGCATGAAATACATATCCTATACTGCTTTTTCGCATGCAAGATGAAAAGAAAACTTGAATGCAAGCAACTCTGAAGAAATGTAAAGAATTTTAATGTTGCAACGCTACTTTAGAGGAACTACGATCTCAAAATGAAAGCTTTAAATGCATTATAAATAACATTTTTTTGCTTCTTTCTAGCTATATTAATTACATTTTTTTTAATTAAGCTTCGAATGATTTTAGATTTTTCTAAAATATAAAATCGGAACCATTAGATTAACCATTAGCTTCAATCAATTTACCTTACATTCATGAATGTAAACTTTAAGTTTTTGATTTTTTAATCGATTTATATAATTATTGGATTGTCAATGAGCACGGCGAGCTTCATTAGATTTTTTATTAGTTTTCTATTTTTTTTTTTAGCCTTAATTATAATGTTTATCTACAACATTTTATTTTTCATTGCCATTATAACTTAAAAAAAAAAAACAATTACGGTAAAACAATTAACAAGGTAAAAATTATTATCTTCATCGTGGAAGGAACGTGAAAGTTTATGAAACTCCCTACCTTCATTATCCTTTTTGTTTAAATTTTGCAACAACACTTTCACACTTCTTCCTCACGACGATCATGGGTATAACCAAAAAAGGCAATCAATTTATCGAGGATTAGATTTCAACTGACTAATAGTAATTCATTTTTTCTCTTGTAACTATCATCTAATCCTCGAAATTTCCCTTGAAAAAAAAAGACTAATCATCAAAGTAGTTCCCTCTAAGCGTTGTCAAGCTTAATGAAAAATCAACAACGATGCCGATATTCTCGTGCAAAATAAAGGGAGCTCGCACAGCTTTATCCAATCAAAATTCAATCTCTGCAGGATTAAATTTACTAACGAAATTTTCACTCTTTACAGACGACGAGGACGCCCAAGTGTCGGCCGTATAGGACTTGCTTCCGGGCCGCGCAGGCCCGGACCAGCACCAGCAGCGCTCAGCATCCATCGGCGGCGAGATCAAGCCCAGACTGCACTCGTCGTTCGTGGTGCGCGGACCGCGGGCCGTCCGGCCGATCCCCGGCGCTCCTCGCAGGAACCACCAGACACCCCTGTAAAGGCGTTCGCTCAAGACCACGGAGTAAACTTCCACGCGTCGCTGCGATTGCGCACTACTGTGCTACGACACATTCGCGAGGTGTCTGTGCGATGGGAACGAACTTCCATTATCCTCGGATCTTTCGAGATTTCCGTTTTTTTTTTCTTTTCCTTTTTGTAAAGCATGTATATTCGAGTCAAGTATTCGTCCTTTTTAAGTGTGCTCCGTCGAGTGCTTTTCTTTTTTTTTTTATGACACCGAATTCGTTGTAAATTGTCATGAGATTTGCGCGTTGTTTTTTTTTTTAAATGTGTATCGCCGATGTATCCGCGAAAGGTCCCTCGACGTCGTAGTCCGCTTTCGTTCTTCGACGGCAGGAGCGAGTACGTTCTCGTTTGATTGTAAGGCGCGCGGAGGACAAAGGGGGACTGATTGAAAAATGCGAAAAATTCACTCCGCTGCTGGAAGAGACAGAAAGCGTATAATGGACGAGTGATTTTCGTACGCTGCGAGTTAAACTGTTCCGAGGTTTAATCGGGCTGGAGTTAAACGAAGAAATAGAAAATAGTTTAGCGATGTCTGAAGCGCGTCGGGTGACGTATTATTCTATATGCGAAAAAATGTGTAATAAAATCGAGTCCAAAGATGTTAAATATCATTTCAGTGTCGAATTAAGAGAACGAGGCGGCAACCTGTATAATATAATTTTAGGCTAGCCCATTTTCGCAAGATATCTGTAGTCCGTAAGTTGGTGTAAATAGCGTTAGAACGTATATTTTAGTCGTTGTTCGTGATAATAACCGAGTCCTGAGGAAGGAAACGCAAACGAGGGTCGGAATCATATACCTGGGGTACTTCATCGGTTAGACAATTGATCGTGGCGTATAATCGGTGAGTGATACTGGAGAGATTATGTAATTCTTAAAGGAAAATGCGAAACCTAAACTCGTGTTATTTCACTCCCTTAAAAGTTCAAACTATTGTGTCGTCGATACAATTTATATATATATTATATATATAAAAAAGAAAAAGACCGATATATATACAAGCATCGATATAATTATATAAATATATATACATATATATTTCACGCATAAGTGAAAATGCGTATCTATGTATATTTTTTCCATGCACGTTCGTGAAAGAAAGAGCGAGAGAATGCGAGGGAGAGAGTGAAAGAGAGAGGATTTGCTATGTCAGAGACTTTTTACCAGAGCCTAAACAAAATATAATAATGATAATTATTTTTTTTTTCGAGAGCGTCGTGTGCATACATGTGGATAGTGAAACTTTTCTTTCTAATGTTTTGGTGCGGTTCGGAGAATTCCTGAAAAGGCTTGCAGTTATTAAATAAGTATACAGTAAATATAACACAACATGTGAATCCCGAGTATATTTATATCATATAGATCTATATAGGAGAGAAACAAAAATCCATTTACAATATCTTTCATTGTACATATCGTAAATGCGTTTTAAAATCCGATGAAGATTAAACATTATTCAAGTCAGCGGTCTCGGGAAGTGTAGAATCGTGTTAAGAACAATAGTTTAGTCGCTTGCGTTCCGCGAAGTCGACGATGAATGTTTATCGAATCCTCAATGGAACAAAGTAACCAGCGATCGAAAGCTCTTTAGACATAAAACTGTTTTGAAAAAAATCAAACGTCTATACCGTTTTTATTACTTCATAGATGACGTTCGTTTATTTATGCTTTATATTTTCAATTGCTAAAATTTGCTTGATCAAACTGACTTTAATTTTGTTAAAAGCTCCCGAATAGTGTACACTCAATGCAGATTAGGACTATATTTATAATAAATTTTCGTAAATAAAATAATTATAATGAAAAAATATGGCATAAATAATGCAAAACTTTGTATCGAGCTAACGAAAAGTGTTGGTACATCTAGTAATTTCGTCGTCATTCCAAGCGCATTTTTTTTACTCTTAATTTAGTAAAATTCTATCTCGAGCCTTCTGCATGACATGTAACTTCAAGTCTCATCCGTCAAAGCCCCGTGGCATTTGTTCGAGATCAATTTTATATACACAATTCCTTCGCAATGCAAGCGCACAAGTCGTCGCAAGTATTCACCGAAAATGTATTTTAACCCGCAAGAGAAAATTTAATATATCTTTAGATCTTGTTTTCCTTTTTTAACAATGGATAGAGAAAGACGAATGAAATAATAAAATGAGCATGAGTTTGCGGAAGACTGCAAAAAAAATGTTGTATTCTTTTTCCTTTTTGTACACTTAATTTATTTTTCCACATTAAATTTTGTTTTCTTTCATTAATTTTTGTTATTCCTGTTTTCTTTTGAAATAATTGATTCTTTAACATCGATCATAAATCAATTTTTAGCGTACTTTTAATTTGAGGTAAGTTAAACAGTTGTTAACTGTAACTTGAATACGACCGAGAATATTAAAAAAAGATTAATATTTTGATTATCATTTAAAGCTTGATTCTCAATTACAGCTAGAAGATAACGAACGATAGGCATATCTATTACTTTAAATACCTACACTCATCAACCGAAGAGGCAGTACCTTCGATAATCAACCATCAGCTATTTAGAGCGTAAAAAAAGGTGTGGGTCTCGGGACCCCCGACAGAAGTGATAACTTCCGTATTTTAACATTTTATAAATTTCAATTG
>JAWWEN010000020.1:12404201-12415024 GCA_035582955.1 Sycophila texana | reverse complement strand
GAGAGAGAGAGAGAGAGAGAGAGAGAGAGAGAGAGAGAGAAAGAGAGAGAAAAAGCGCCGACCCAGAAACGACGCGTGCGGTGCGCTCCTAAAAAGTCCCCTTTTTTTATTCGCTATCCGGAATTAAGAGAGGATGCGAATGCAAATTGCCTTGAGTAAGTGTACTTACACGCACTTTAATCGTACATACAAGAGAGAGACTCTACCGGCGCTTATTAATTCGCCGGCATTTGTAAAGACGACAGCGTCATTATATACAATAAACTGCCGCGTTAATTATCCGATCAATTTGACATGTATACATCCTACGGACTTTCTAAACGCCGCGGACGCGAGTAACGGCGATTAATGAGGACGCGCCGCCTTTCAACAGAGGCGCACACGCACACCGAACACTTTCGACTTGACAATATCGAAAATTGAATCGATAAGAAAGGAACGTCGAGTCGCGCTTGAAAAAGCACCCGTAACGAGTTTGTCGAGGCTTTTTTTTTCTTTTTTCTTAAAAAAAAAGAAAGAAAAAAGCGCGCGCGTGCCTGAAGCTTATTCACCTGTCAGTCGACGTCGTCCATTTGTACGACGCTTCTTTCGCGCTCGCGCCTTATACGCTGCAAAACGGTCCATTAGGCCGTATCTCGCGCGACTCGGCGTGGGAGAGAAAGCGAGGCTCGCGGGGAAAAAGGAGGAGGAAGGCGCGCGCAGGGACGAGGAATACAAATTGTCCCCGCGGAGCGTGATCGTTTTTTGCGCGCTCGTCCCTGCACCGGCCCGACTGTTAGCGTCGAGATTGCGTTGATTTAGATGCTGCGGCCCGTTTATAATGCGCTTTTTGCCTGCCGACGATCTTCTTCGGAGGATTGGGTTTATAGGGATTGAGAAAATGTTTGCGTGTTAGTTACATTGTTCAGGGGAAATAAGACTGTTTTTTGGATGCTGCCGGTAAAGTGTCTTAAGGGTTCGAAGAATGGCATATAGCGTGTATGGCATATATAGGAATCGTGTGTGTGTGTGAAATGAAGAAACAAAGGAAAATTGTAATTTTTGTACGAAATTTTGTGGACGAATCTGCCATTCATTGTGAGTTTGAAACAAGTCAATTATCCATTGGAAGTGGACACCAGAGTAAAATTTAACGAAGAATCCCCACCTTTTATTTTATTGCTTGAACATTTCTTTGAGACTGAATTGGGTTTCTTAAGACATTCGTTTCTTTTACTATCTAAGAATATACTTTTATTTTAGGCAATATAATTAGGAGTCTGGTATAACCAACCTTCTTCTGAGTTTCTTAAGTGATTATTATATGTCTTCATTTGAATAGAAAACATACTACTTTTTCTTTTAATTTCTTCAATAATTAAGGATACATTAAAATCTAGAAAGCACGATTAGATAGGAGATATTTTAAGTGTGTAAACAAAATTATTCTCAAAAACTATTTCTATACAAAATGCTTTTTATCAGTAAAACAATTTTATAAAATATAAGATTTTCTTTTTGTTTAAAATAATTGAAGCAATATTTTTAAAGTGAATTTTTAACATATAATATTTATATTAATATAGTGTTTAATATATTCATTGGTCAATTTGCTAAATACATTTATTAAAACTTTTACTTTCTAATAAAGTCGACAACATTTTTACATTTCCTCTACATAAATTTTCTTTCAGCGTCATTAGAAAGAATTCTCGCTCTAACGACTCCATAATTTTAAAGACACTCACGTTGTCACTCGTTAATATTGCAACCGATGTAACGCGAACAAAGCCAAAACAGTAAACTCGTCGAACCGTTCGTTGAAGGGACTGCTCAGTCGCATCCAAGACAACGAAAATCTTGCTCACGAATTAAAAAAAAAAAAAAAAAAAAAAATGAACCTCGAGTGCGTAGCAGCCCCTCGAAGGAGTAAAAGAGATAAAACGAAAGAGAAAGAGAGTAGAGACCTTCGATGAAAGTTCGCATTGTGCGACTTAATAGTCCACTCGAGGACGTGAAAAGGGAAGCGTCGGCTCTTTCTCTCGCGCGATTGATTCTTCCTTCTCTACGGTTTTTCGTGCCAGTCGCAGAATGCGCCGATAACGATCTGTCGTCGCCGAGCAATTGAATATGGGGAGATTTTAAAAGGAGACGCGACGGCTCGTTAAACGTCGCTTTGACCCTGGCGCGCGGCTCTCATGGCGCGGGACTCCTCCGACGTGGTTTCTCCGTGGGAATCGCACCTGCGCTCACCTATGCGCGATTTTCGCTATTCTACGTTGCCTTAAGGCAATGAAATTTTAGATTACGAGCGATTACATTTATTTTGTTGGTTTGTGAAATAATTTTGTTTACGTGAATTTTCTATTGTATATTAATTATTATCATATAATCAGCTTGTAGGTATTTATGACGATAATGTTTTTTTTTATGAATATTTATTTTTTATGTGCTAAGATTAATTAGGCATATTTATGCAGTATGTTATGTATTTATTTTTTTAATCTAATTAAGGATTTATTTATTTTTCACAATCTTGAAAGAGTTGTAAAAATTAGATAAGTTATATTTACATGATTCCTGCTTTTGCATAGGAAAGTACCTGATTGTGTAGTTAGAAAAGTTTTAATTCAAACAAATTGGCAATATCCGGATATTTATTATCCGATTAAAAAAAATTTAAATACAAATATTATCGTTGAACCTAAATGTGGTCGTTTATCTTATTTAAGTATTCAATAAAGCAAATTTGAAAATTTTCTATCGTGCTTTCATAGTTACGACTTTCAACGACTATTGGATATTTCGTTCAAGTTTTAGGTGCAATTAAGTTAATGTGCTTATTTAAACGATATAATTTATTATCAAAAACAACGCCGAGATTCTTAAAGTATAGTAACTTTCTCTAGCTGTGCATAATTAAAATGATAATTCACTTACAATTCTGAATAATCCTTCGAATTTCAAATATAAAAGATGCAAAAAATTGAGATTACCATAATGAGAGTAGTTAATTAATTAATAAGTCAAATGGTTGAGTCTAGACTTAATTTAATCTGATATATAACCGAAGGAAAATTGATCTCAAAAAAGCAGTTGAAAAGATAATTCAACTTAATGGCCATTATCACAGCCGTCCTGCAGAAATATTTTCCCTGAAAAGTAGTTTGCCAAATTAGCCGTTGATGAGGTTTATCAGATTGACTGACAGCATCATTATTAAATTTTCTGTAAATTTATCCAATCTTTTATAAGAGAAAATTCTTATCAAATTCAAACTAGTCAGTTATACCACATAACACATAAAAATAAAGCCCATTGCATGTCTTCGAAATACGGTTCTTCCAAACATACAAAATACGTCAACCTAGTGATTGAACAGGTTTTAAACACAAAATTGACTCAATACAAAAGAAAAGACCCTTTTCCGTTTAACGACCAATCGTTTTATATAAAAAAAACCTCCGAAAAAAAAATGTTCATTATCAATGGAGCTTTCACGAGCGATACCTTATCATCAAGACGGATAAAGACCAGCGTCCGCTAATGAATTTCATTATTCCACTTCTTTCTGCGTGATATCGCGATCGAAAAGGAATTTAAGGACGCTCACGTGGCGCACGCACGCGGCTCGCGGTGCAATAAATAACGAATTATAAATTACCGTGGGGGGGGGGGGGGGCTCGGTTATAATTCGAGGCGAGAGCCCGCGCGGCCCGACTGACACAACCTTAAAAACGAAACGCCATGATTAATTCACCCTACGCAATCTGTTACTATGCATGACGCGAGGGAAAAAAAGGGCCTCGGCGCGGGGCTGTCACGCGTTATTGATACAACTTGCGTCTAGGAAACGCCCAAATTGTGTTCGCGGCACGCGAGCGTCCGAGCCTACCGTCTAAAACCTTCGCCGCGCTGATAGATGGTCGCCCTGCTCGGTGTAACCATAAAATACTGTGCCCCGGCTGCAATTTTTACGTACTTGCTTTTATTTTTATCGGAGGATTGGGTATGGGCAATGCTTTGAGGCTTGTAGCGAAAGAATATTTCCGACGTGTACTAATTCGTAGCTGCTTTGGGGAAGGATTTGCGGATTCTGACGCTGACACTGAGTCTAATTAGTTGTCTTTAGTTTAAGTTTGACATGGCGTACTAAAATTTACAACTGAATAGGTTAAAAATCTGATTATTTATTTATACTATAAATTAATAGAGATGTAACTGAGTAGATAAGTATTTTAGCCCAAATAAAAAACTAATGGAATTTTATAAATGATAAAATGCATGAAATATAATGTGCTAAAATTAGATGCGAGTGATTTTGATTTTTTAAACAACATCCGGCTGATATATATTAAATTTTTTTCTTAAAATAGATACCATCTAGTTCTCCCATTGAAAAATTAAATCTTAGTGCTTTCAACAGATTGAAATTATTTTTAAAATTTTAATAATTGTTTGTAATATTTAATAGAAACATTTTGAATTTGAATTTATTTGAACAAGAAAATTTTGCAGAGTAGTAATTATACCTGTGCACGTGCCATTAAATTAACTTACAAACTGAAACTAACTGATATTAATAACTTTTGATAAAATGTTGATTAAAATTTATTAGATTTCTAATAAAGAAAAAGTAATCTCTTTAATAATCAAAATTCCGTCTGTTAAGCATGGTCCAATTATATTCCATTTCTGTTAAACAAATTTTCTTTTTTTTTCCGTATAATAGAAGTCGATCTACGTAAAATTGCATGAATTAATTATACGTACTTTCGTACAAAAATAGAATTCTGACTACAAATATTATTTACCGGAAATTTAGTTTAAATAATCTCCCAATTTCACTATCAAATACTATATTTTCATTAATATAGTACGCTAATGATTTCTAATGTACATTGCCGTATCAATTACGAAGCACACAGAGCCTAATGCATTTGCTCAACAATTAGAATAATCGCCAGCCCTTACGCGTCGAAACAAAATTGAAGCCCCGGACGCATCCCATTAACGGAACAACCTGCGCGCCTCCTCGGGTCCCTGCTGTATGCGCACCGCCAGTGCAATTCCATCGACCCCGGGGTGCGCGCAAGCCTTCCAGCGAAAAAAAAGCAGCCGGAAAAAACAAACAGCTACACGTCAGAATTCGATCCGCCTGCTCGCGGTTTTTCCCGTTTCTCCCGATGCGCATGCACGCGCGCAATATCAACATCGTGCGGGGAAGCGAGAAAGAGAAAGAGAGAGAGCGAGAGAGAGAGAGAGCAAAAAAGAGAGAGGAGAAAAAAGAGCGAGCGTCCCTCCGGCGCAATTTGATCGCCGCGTCAGATACGCGCTGCAAATGACAAGCCTGCACCCCCGTCGTCCGCGGAAATTATGCCGCAGCCGTCGCATATTTACACTGAGGCCGGCGGCGCGTGTTTACCTTCGCTCGCATGCGCGCGCAAGTGAGCGGGCCTCCGCCCCTGTGTGCTTTTCCTTTTATATATTAATCGCCCTCGGAATTGTTTTTGTGACGGCGAGGCGGAAGTTACGCGGCCGGCGACTAGGAAGCGAAGTGCGGAGACGCCGTGGCACTATACGTTTTCTTCGTGACTTTGTATTCCCGGAGAGACCAGGCGACGGAGGCCCATCGATCGACGCTTCGATGAAATGTGGATTTTTTTCCTGGAAAGAGAGAAAATTTTGCTGTGACCATGACAAATAATTTACAGGAATAATTACTGTATACTCGTTAATGTCTTTCCATGTTTTTCGTTATTTTTCTTTTTTTTTTTTCGTAAATTTACTGGACTAGAGTAGCTATTAAGCTTTTTCTGAAATTCTTTTACAAACAATAACAGTTAGGTAGTACTATTTCTTAGAATTCTTTTTAATAGATTTTTTGAATATTAAATACTAATTTGAATATTAAATAGGGGGGTAGAGAAAAATGGTTCTGTAGTTGATTAAAAAGTCTGAAATACAAAAACTAAAAATCAAAATTACAGCTTAAAAAATATTAATGGCTTCTATAGTCTTTCAAAGATTTTTAAAAAATTAAAGAATTTACAATAATAATTGATATAATAATAATCTTTATCCTTTAAAGAAAATATTCTTTACTACAAAGCTGCTATTTTTTTGAGAGAGATAAAAGAGACAGAAAGAGAATAAAGCGGGGGATTCCCCGTTTTACGAGGGGGGATTCCCCTCTTTATCGTACTGTTCAATTTTTTTCTATTTCTGCATTGACTATTGCAATAAATGATAATTAGCAAATATATTATCTTTATGCGTAAGTTTTATTAAACAATAATAAGTGCACTAGATTACACACGAATGTTCTGTTTCGAAGGTAAAAAGAATCTAATCTAAAAAATTATCAATTAACATTGCGCCTGCAAAATAAAACGTTCTATAAAAATTGTTTAAATAATACCTTCAGTATTTAAGGCAAAGAGGTATAAATGCTAGTGAAAATAAGACGATTAAACCCAACAAAATTCTATGAAAACAAACGGTCATTAAAGTCATTAAAGTTTCTCTGAATCAATCATAAACAATAATTAAAGTATAATATTCTCCGCGCTCACGCGACTTTCATTCAATTTGAGCGCTTGGGTATAAAGTGTTCTTCTCGCTCGCCGCGTGAAATGCACGAATCAACCGCTCGGCCGTTAAATCGATTAGAGCCGATTTTCACTCTTAGAAACTTAGGACGCAACAATCCTTTGAATCTAGAGATATTTAAAAACTCGTTCTTGGTTCGGAAGCTGGAGATGATATGCCAGCGGTTTTTAGCTTTTCATATTACCGGCGTGAAAAGTGAAATGCAGTCAATTGATGAAACGAAAGTGTTCTCAGTCGGTCTGAATTCGAATTATTTTTTCAATATCATATTTTCTTTTGATACAGTATTCACATACAAGGAAACATTTTCTTGAGGTTCCTTGAGACCTTACCTATTTCAAAGGCCTGGGGCACTTAGTCCCAGTTGCCCCCACCCCTCCCTCCCCCTTCCTCACTTTGTGGCGGAGCAGGCGGTCTTACTTAACAACTCGACTTACTCCTCTTACATTTATTATCTTTAATCTTTAATAAACACGAATAAGAAACATTTAAGCATCTACTTTAGTAATCTTGCAATTGGTAATCCAAACTTCTTATTAACATCATTATCAATTTAATCTGGAATTACAGCACAATGTTTACACAATGTGGAAATGATTAACAAATAAATTTTTCTAATCAGATGCTTCTTGTGATTCAATTATTTATTTTACTAAAAAAATTATTTAATCATCTTGATATTTAACTTGAGCACACCCGCGTAAACTCTTTATGCATTTATAATGACAGCTGCTGTTAGTTTTTTTATTATCATTTTTTTCATTCGAGATAACGTCGATCGAAAATTTGTATACCTTATCCAGTGGTTTGATAAGACAATCATGTGATATCACGTTATTATGTATTAGTGTATAATACTCTTACATCTATACAAATGTCATAATACATATGACAGCTATGACCATCACATTTTTTCAAAAAATGCAGAGGCACTATCTTTAAATGAGCTAGTCGAATAGGTCTAGGAACAAGTTTGGATTTATTTTCACGAATGGAGGCTATAAGGGCTAATGAAAACATAATATACGTAATTTTCACCATTAATAAATAGGAAAGCGCGGCGCAATAATTGTGCTTGTGTTCAGCCAGGAAGGATGATCGCGCGTCCGGCGCAATAGTGTGGCCGCCGTGACGGATTATTCCGCGCCTGCCTACGGTAATCAGTCATATAATATCGCGAGAGCTGCATTTCCAGCTAATTAGGAGAGCTATACGAGCAACTCTTTTTTTTTTACCAACCCTTTGCTTGTGCAATCGTGGGTGGAATTACAGTTCTCTAAAGAAATTGGTATTGACCGCTAATCATTAGCAGAGTGGAAATGGAGTAATTTTATGCAAATGATTCTGAAACTGTAAAAAGAAATTATGCAGTTTAAATTAGTAATGCTTTGAAGTAAATTCGTTAGGGAAGAGACTAGTTTTCCTTATTAACGCTGCTATAAGTCTGTGCTTATTTTTTTTTATAATAAATTTTAATATAATTTATTATAAATTTTTGACTGCATAAATCTTGACTGTATAATACTTCCAGCAGAAAATGATTACGATGCAGATGTAAACTGCTTTCGTTTTTTTTTTTATATAAATCTTATCGAATTATGCTACGATTTCGAGGCGGTTTTACTTTCATTCTTATACATTATACATATAGTCAAGCACTAATTATTAACGTAAGCGAATCAAAATTGAATAATCTGCAAAATCTGCCGCTTTTACTTTCATTTTAAATTCTAAGCCTAATTCATTATACGAAAAATCGTTTTTCACAACAAATTATTCCGTTTTCGTCGATCGTTTAGAGGCTTAGAATCCAAGTAAATTTGCTCCAAGGCAACGCAAGATTCCCGTCTGCTCGACTTCGGTTAAAGTAGTGAACGTCCGTCACGCTTTCAGCCACTTCCCGACTGTGGATAACAAGTGATGCTAACTGCGACTTGTCATTTCTATAGAGATTTTTAAAGAATTTTTATTATAAAAATTTATAACTTTGGCCGGATGTATATAATCTTTGGTGATATTTTTTAAACATTTTCTACTGTCGATAAAGTAGATACGTATTTTAATTCAAACCTCACGAGCTTAGAACTGCTGTCCTAACTATATACTACTGCCTTATCGATCAATGTAATTAGTGATGCGTGCAATAATTCGAAAGTTCAAAAATTGTATATAAATTCAATTTATGTTAAAATATTGCCTCTTAAATGCATTGCTAAAATAATAATAATTCTTACTTAAAAATAGTTAAAAGTGCACTTCCTTAAAAATGTCCAATTATACCGTTAATTATATTTTTCCTTTAACAATGGATATAATCATCTAAAACTTCATTTATAAAAATTGCATTATGCGAACTATCTTTTTCCCCGCATAAAATATTAAAAAAACGCGGTACTATGCTGAGGATTGACTCGATCAATTTACAAAAAAAAAAAAGTCAGAAACATCAGCTACAAAATACAATCAAGTAAATAACAACAAACAATAAAAAAATATTTACCAAAATAAAAAATAAAAATAAAAATCAATATTTCCATAAAGCAGTAACCCACGCAACCCTAAACCATCCATCCGTCGGTAACAGCTAATGCACTCCACGGTATGTGCTTCGCAGGTAACTTCGCTGCTGCTGGAGGCGGAGCGTCGCAAGCTGGCGGTGCTGCAGCGGGAGCTGCAGGCCGCGCTCGCAGAGGGTGGCAGCGTCAAAGTCAAGGAGAAGCAGCGCCAGGAGCTGCTGCACGCCATATCGTGAGTTTCCCACCCCCCACCCGCCAGCCCGGCGTGCACAGCCGCGCTGATGTATATGCATGGCGCCTTCTCTCCTCAACGGCGTGCGCGAACTTGGAATCGATGGACTCGCGGCCGCGTTAATGGGGAAAGTTTCGCTTTTTAATTTTCCCGCCGTATATCCGGAGCGGGAATCCCGGCCTTAACGCGATCCTCGTTGGCAGATACTCTCCGCCGGGACGGCCTTTATTAATTATAGACGGATTGCCAGGGCTGCCTGGATGGATGTATTGATGAAACTCGGAAATTTCGGTATAGTTGTGCGCGCTGAAAGGCTCTCCATTTTTTTTTTTTTTTTCTTTGAAACTACATTTTCTTCTGAGGTTCGCAGTGAGATTCGAATTCGTACATCATGATCGATCGGAATTCGATACGTGCAGTTTTTTTTGTTTTGTTTTTGTTTTTCAATAGCTATGAAGCTTGTATTAATTACGCGAAATGTAGCGCGCGATAATTAGTAAATTTCAATTACGAAGGTTTTTTCTTTTTATGTTTCTAAGAAAAAATATTTATTAGGTCGAGTTTATGAAATTTTTTGTTCGCGTATCTTGGACCTTTTCATGCTTTAATGAACAAACTTTATAAATATTTATTAATTCGCAAGTTCTTTTTAGATTTCACTTTGCATTCGTGAGATACCTTTTGAATATTTCATTAAAAATTTTAGTAAAATATTCACATTCTTATAAATGCAAAAATATATAAAAGAATCATTAATTTATTCAATTTCAGTAGATGTTTGTTTGTTTGTTTTTTTTTTAATACATTTCTTATACGAGTCCTTGCAAACTCGTGAATATTTATTAAATTTGATTCATGCGAAAATTAATGAACTCTGATCACTTTTGCGCGAAATCCGGAGAAGTTTGATAAACATACCGGACGGGGCTGAAGGACCGAAGGCGCCAGGGCGCATGCGCGAGAATTCGCTGATTGCATTAACAGAAAGGAGTAATGGGCTTAGTTTCGGCTCGCTCACGCATAAATTACATTTGTCCTGGCAGGAAGATACAGGCGCAGCATGAGCAGTTGGACAAGGAATACAGAATTCATGCGGCCGGTGTCCTGCTCTGCAATTCACGAGCCTCCGGAAAGGTGAGTTTCATCAACAATTAATACCCCTGCCTTCGATCCCGACGTCTGCGTGACATTTCTCACGGAAAAGAAGGACGTGACTGTCTTTCCGTAGGAATGGCACGCCCTCGGGTCAAAGTATTTTATACACTTTATTTATATATTTTTATACTTTATCAATTTTTTTATTTAAATATTTAACGGACTCAGGAGTCCTCAATGCAAGTGAATTGAATACATGCAAACGTCAATAATACAAAAATATTATAAAGGATTTTATTATGTAAATGTGGTAATTGGGAAGAACAAAAAAAAAATCAAATTTCATGAACTGTGTCAGTTAGAATATCAAAAAATAATTGACACGTATT
>JAWWEN010000020.1:12389651-12404101 GCA_035582955.1 Sycophila texana | reverse complement strand
TATGTTGTTTTAAAAGCGAATTTTTCGCATTTTGCCAACTTACCCCGTAGGCCAACCTGCCCCGGTCTCCCCTACATAATTACATAATTACATAATTAATTGTACATTAATGTATTGCATTGAAAGTATACGATGAAAATGGAGAATAGTAACAATGAATATATAATATATTCTTCCAAGTGTCCATATTCTTAATTCAGGAAAGAATCAAAATAAAACTACGTCAAACTGAAAATCTGAGCTTTTACCGTGTACACTCGATAATTACGAGAGTGCGCAAGCTCGGAGTAGAGATCGATGGGCACCCAGTACTTAAACGCCCAAACAAGTCGGCTATCAAAAAAAAAGCTCAAGCGGCGAAAAAAAAAGAAGCGTGACGATACGGGAAGTACAGCGAGCGCGCTAGACGCGCACAATAGCCTCGTCGAGTGGTTCAGTCGAGTGTCTCGGTGGTAATCAATTATCGGCTACGGGCCCGAGCCTATTGCCGCTGCTAGCAGACTCCCGAGATTTCCGGACGACGCCGGCTCGATCTTATCGTGCGCGCCACTGACAATGCCCGGAGTCCTTCTCGATAAATGAGCGAGTGACGTACGTGCCGGAAACTCCCGCACGTTTGATGGCCATTATTTTGCATTTGCACTGGGACTGTCCGGCTGCGCACGAATATCCTGAGTACAGTGATGTTATCTCAAGGGTGATAAAGTTTACTTTAGTGCTGCTCTGCAGTATTCATGGGCTGCTGATGCAGTTGTAGGTATTGAAAAATTGGAATATTGAGAGTTTACATTGATGTATGCTATAATCAGAGAAGATTTGTTAACATCGTCATTTCATTAAAGATTAGATTTAACAGCTACCAAATTGTTCGCTAAGAAAATTGTTACAATATTCGAAGATATTTGAAGTTATTTCTTTATTTATTTTCAAAAAATTGCATTGTCTTGCAAATAATTGTAAAAATCAACTTGAAATTCTTTGTTATAAAAGTATTTTTATTGATATTTATTACTATAGTAATTAAATAAATGATCTTTCAAATCAAATCCTAAGAAGTTAAGAACCAATCTATATTGGCGACGGTTTTTGAAAAAAGAATTAATTTAATGTTTGACCACTAACATTTCCTTTTCTCCAAGTGGAGCTGTGCAAGAGATAACGAAGAAGGAGAGATTTCTGAATGTGAAGAAGAAAGAAAAAGTGAAGCTAATCTAAGAGAAATGGAGACAAAAATAGCGTCGCGGCGCGCACAGATACGGAGAGTGGGGATGCTTGTGTAATGGTTTTCTTGTTCAAGCTTGAGCTCTCGGAAATCGGACGAGGCGTTGTACGACAACGGGTCTCGAGGTCTTTGTAAAGGGGGGACCGAGCGACCGAAAAAGTACTCGTTACGAACGATAAAGTATAAATATACAGCGGCATGTTTGCTCAGCTTACTGTTGTTTACAATGGGAATTAAATTTTACACGGTTTTCAAACAACTCCTTCGTACTAATGAATAATATGATTGCAAACATTAAATAGCCCATTTAATAATTAAATAAACAAATAATTTTATGCAGCCTGATTGTTTGTTTTACTGTTAGTAATTAAGATTTTTTTTATTAGGCTTCCGATTCACCCCAATACTGTTTTTTTTTAACCACATGAAAAGTGAGAAATATATCCGGTATGGTCTAGTGGCTAGGATACCTGGCTCTCACCCAGGAGGCTCGGGTTCGATTCCCGGTACCGGAATATTTTGTTAAAATTTTCAAAATTTATTATTTTTTTTTTTGCTCTTAAGGGTAAGAAATAAATCAGTATTGATTATGTCTAAAAAAAAAAATCATGATAACATTATTTTTTTTATTTATCTTTCATTAATTAATTCAAATAAACATTTAATGCCAAAACACTTTAAATTATTTTATTGTCTTGCAGTATTTGACTGTCAGACATAAAGTCACTTGAAAACATTCAATTTATAGAATTATGTAGATCGTAGAACTGATTCTACTATGGAATGTTTTCAAATAACTTTATGTCTGACTGTATTTATTTGTTTCTACTGAATTACTCATTCTACTACCTTTTTTAATACACCGCGAATCAAAAGATGCTTTTTTTAATACTTTTTGTTGTATTAATTTATATTTTATTATAGTAAGTTACAATTTTGTGCATTATTTTGGTAGCAGCAATCGATTAGCTAAAAAAAAATTGCTCATATAAAGAAGGTAACTGATCATGGACCAACAAATTTTGAAAATTTTAACAAAATATTCCGGTACCGGGAATCGAACCCGAGCCTCCTGGGTGAAAGCCAGGTATCCTAGCCACTAGACCATACCGGATTGTTATTAAAAAAGAATAGAAACTTCATGACCCCCAATACGAGTCAAATAAACCTAAAAAAAATGACCCATTTTGGAAAAAATTTTTAATCGTTGTGCCAGACATATTATGTAAAAAATTTATTGCATCATCTTTTTTATTAAAAAAGTTGATGTCATATTCTAAAAAACCACTTATAATGTTTTTCTTAAATATACCACCACTTTATCAGAACTATTTATCTTACTTTGATTATAATACGTTTGCTTTGTCCTAAAATAAATCTTTACGTCATATTTCCATAGATGCATTTGCGTGCATAATGCAAGAATATAAACGCACCCAAGACTAAGCAAAATGCAGCGTATTCATATCTTATCAAATAACATTCTGATTCTTTTTGTTGCAGCCGACCATTTTTGGAACCGTAGCATCGGACTTAAATCCCAAGGACGGCAACAGTCGCAGGGTAAGTACTTATGCACATCCCCGAATCCGCGTTCGTCTTCCAATCTCCCGGCTTCAGTGCTCGAGCCCCACGCCAGCCGCAAGCTCTCTTTATCGCACACATAACCTCGGTACGCGGATCCTTGTTCCATCTATTTTCGAAAAATCACCGAGAGAGAGAGAGAGAGAATATTGCGCTCGACGCTTCCTCTCTCCGAAAACCAGCAGCAGCTGCACTGAAATCGCTACCGTGCACACTGGGTGTTCGGAAATTCTACATTAATGCAAGAGCAAAGCAAATCTTTCCGTTTGCTTCTGTAATAAGAATGGAATATAGAGAAAATTATTCCGTTTGCGGCTGAAGAGCAACCTTAGTGCGGTTTTGTTGATGAAACTTATACCTTTTCCTTGCATTAACGAAATTTCTGCTTGCTGGAGTAATGCGTTTGATTAAACTACACTTTTCGCGAGTCTCTTCATATCATTTTTGTATTTTAATTTGAATTCGTGCGAAACGTTAAATGCGGTTGGCGTGTAAGTGGAATTCATCCAAGTTTTAATCACTTTGCCTGATTATATACTAACAATTCAAATGTTAGTGTAACGCGTAAAAACCCTTTGAACTCGTATAAAAGTAATTCCGATTAATTATCCCTTGAAATTCGCAGCGAGCAGTAAAATCTTGAAAACTGGCACTAAACATCGGCAAGTTATTCAACCGCCACTAAAAGAGGAAAATCGCTAGCAAATACTCAATAAAACCCTAATCCGGCGAATAACGTCCCTCGCATGCGGATAGTTCGGAAGCACTGAGTATGCATGAGGAGCCGAAGGCTCGAGACGACGTCTCCCCGGGCTTTTCATCTTCCAGCGGCAGGGGCGCACAATCCCGGAATGTGCAAGAATGCCTCGGCTTCCGCGCATCTGTCTGCCGCACGGCCCATCGTCTCTCTGCCTCCTCTCTTTCTCCGCTCAGCCGCGAGTCTCCCGGACTGTTCCCCAATCCTTCAGCCCGTAATGAGCGCAATTTCCAGCGGATTCAGAAACGCGGTCCCGAGGAAGACTCGAGGACTCTGCAGCTCACGCGAACCTCGCATTTTTTCCCAGGCGGGTTTATTTTTATGGTTTACAAGTACGGAGCGTGCGAGGATCGCGTGCTTCCTTAATTGGGCGGTAATGCACTACCCTTGAGTACCAGTTGCAGTTTTGTGCCTGCTCAGGATGTTGACGTGTAATGAAGCTACGATGATTTTTATTGCTAGTAGTGTTTTATGCTTTATTTTTCGGATTATATATGCGCTGTTACGTTGGATTCTGATGGAAAGTGTTTGGAAAATTGCAACGTCACAAGTAAATTTTGTTTCGCATCAAAGGGGAAGTGAACCCATTTTATGGCGCAAAATTAAAATTTCTCATTAGTGCTGCTGCTGCAATTTTTTAATGTGACATTTTTAAGTGTCCGCTATATATATTATTAAAAGTAATTTTCAACGAACATTCAAAGTTATTAGGATGCGCAGTAATCGGGTCACTTGATGATAAAAGTAAATGTTTACCCTTGTGGAAAGTTTCTAGAGTGCAATACCTATCAAAGTAAAGTTGAATAAGTGGTAATTACCACATTTTCGATTGTTAAAACAGATAATGGAGTATGGCTAGGAATTATTGTTCTTGAGATAATAGAATGTGATTCTGTTGATATGATCTTGCGAAATCGAAAAGTCGAGAAAATGTTGAAATAGTTTTCTTAGCAATGTGTTATCTTAATTATGTTTTGATTATATTTTGTAAAAAAAATATAGGATACTAAGATTTATTTTAATTGTCGCCATTAATGGGATTTAGAAAAACCCGTCTTCAAAATTTCAAAAATTCACAGCAGAAGTTCTTATTACTTTACTAAGATAACAAAAATGTGATGGACACTGCGACAAAGAATTTGATAATAAAAATTCCTCTGAAAAAGGAGCATTTGCTACAAAAATTCATCTTTCCTCGGTGTATAAGCTACAAAAGCCGGGAACCCACTGGGTGCATCCAATATACAAGGCAGGAGTATCAAGCAGTCAAAATCGCTATAGAATTCAGGGATGTGGCGATAAAAGGACCTTAAGGCGCGCCTTCCCATAACATGCATCAGCGCTCGGCGCAGATAAATATTCACCGCGCTCCTCGTTCTTGCCCGTGTTTCGCGTAAAATCTCGTTTCGTCCCCCTGCCAAAGCCGATACATCGGATCTCCTTTTCCACTCGTCGCTCGCGCTCTCCACGCCCCGGCGAAGCTCCGTAATAAACCGGTACCCGCGTGATTTTTTCCTGAAAAAGCCGGAAAATTGCATTGTTCCAGAGCGCTACGGTGGTATTTTTAATAAACCCGCCGGAACGATGGTCTCTGCGGCTTTCGGCGATCGAGATGTGCCCCAAAAATTGCGATTGAATGCAGCCGGTGGCTGGCCGAGCCTCTGGCTATGGGGAATGAACCGCGGTGGTGGTGCGCTACCGCACGATTCTTTTTTTCCCGGGTAAATGCAACATTGACGAGAGCTCCCTGTGAGCTTGTATTGTGAAAAGCGCGGGGGCGCGGGAAGGCTCGACGGTGATTATGCAGCGGGCAATTTTGCGGACGTATAGTTTTTTAACGATCGCGCTATTCGGCTGCGGTTCGTCAATTTCGCGTTTTAATATCTTTTCGTTTTTTTTTTCGTTTTTTTTTTTTGTTTAATTGCAGCAATCAGGCGGAAAAAATTGTAAGCGTGTCATGTTGGTTAGTGAATGCGGTCGTACCTTGTAATTAATATAGGGTTGATGAAATTGGTTTCCAATTTATTTACTGTATATCAGTTTATAAAAAAAGTGATAATTAAATTTAATTGCAATTCGTACATGAGCAATTGTATAGCTAAAATTATATTTAGATTTTTTGATATAGCCTTAGACTGTCCTATTGTGCATATTGTGCATATTATGCAAGTGTAAGTGATCGAAACTTTGGTAATTTCTTCAGAATATTGAAGCTCATAAAATGCAATTAATTTTAAAGTAAAAACTTAACTAATAAGTAAACCAGTAGCAACAGGAATAACAATAGTTAGAAGAATCAGGAAAAATTATTTTACGTACGACTTAAATTTTAATTGATGAAAAAAAACACTAAAATTAGTGATAATTTATTAATTAATGAGAAGAGCTTCTCTATAATTTAATAGCTATAGTGAATCAATTAAAAATTTTATTAACTACGTCTAATTAAACTGGGTACATTTCATGAAATCAAAAAATAATGGACACGTATTTTTATTTTTTTAATGCAAAAGCATTCAATTAAATAAATACCATCTATCAAAAAAAAACAATAGAACTAAAACCATTCAACTACTGTATGTACAGATTTGCATCGGCCTCTTTTAATCTGTAAATTATATATTCAATGTCTCTTAATAGTCTACTAAATATTAATCATCATAACGAGATTGTCAAAAAAAAAGTACGTAGTCATGCATAAAAGTACGATAAAGTCTGAAAAGACTTCGTGGAAGTGATAATTACTCATCGCTCGATTGAGCATGAAATTATCGCAAACGACTAAATACTAAATTAGTCGTATCAGAGTTCCACCGCGTAGATATACGAGTGTGTGCCTCACGTTTGATAAAGCGATGCGCAAGAAACAAAAAAAAGGGGGGGGGGGAAAGAGAGCCGAAAGAGGACGCTCGCAAATGCGGCTTTTGCGCTGCCGCGCGTATCGCCCACTCGTATTCGTCGCATTACGACTCTATACGGTTTAATGCGAAATTACGATAAGATCTGCCCTGACGCGGTGAAAGTAACGCTAAGCGCCTACGAATGTCGCATCGGAAACGCACAAATACGTTTATTTGCGGATGGTTACGCGGGCAGGCGGGCATATGCAGAAAAGCAGCCAACTGCTGCAGGCCGTTTAGCTATTTTACGTACTTTGGCATAATATGCTGCCCAGTATATTGTTGGAAGAATTATTATCTTGGTGTAAATTTTTTAATGTTCTTTTAAGCCTTATTTTTCGTATGTAAAATTTTACAATGTATTTTATTCTTTGTGGATACTTTAACAATGGTTTATTTTATTATCCAATGACTATAAGTTATAAAAAAAATTCCAACGTAGATATATTTTCTTTAAGTTTGTTAAATAAACTGGCATGTGAGAATATTAGAAGACCAATCAAAGAAGTTGGTATTCAAATTATCTTGATGAAACTAATCTACCATGACATTATTTATCAAAAAGCCATTACTTGATTTTCATATTGGGTCAAGGCACTCGTGCAATTATGACTTAAAAGGCGATTGATTAAATGAACAACTTGATTGGTGATGGCAACTTTGCGGTGATTACTTTGTCACCTTCATCTGGTCTTGTGACCGACGTTAAGCTCAGAAGACCTAATGAAGGTGACAATGTAGCTACCGAAATGCCGCCATACCGACGAAGTTAATAATTAATTTTATAAATTTTATACAAATTTCTCAAAAATATCTTCAAAGATATAAATCATTAAATTTCTTTAAGATACTTCGAAATCGTCAGAATTATCTACTAAACAAATTATACAATTTTATTTATATACTACACAACAAAAGTCAAATAAAAAGACACCCCGTTAAATTTACAGCCGTATAAACTCCCTGCACGCAGCGCATATTCTCGAAATATCTAATAACCACGGTCTTATTCGAAGCCCTTAAATTAAAATGGACACGTAAATCCGAAAGACAAAAAAAAAAAAAAAAAAAAAAAAAAAACCCAACCGCGTGAAAGGCCGGTAAAGGCGAGAATTACGGTGCAGTCGCATCATCCTTAAGCGCGCGAAGCACCCGTGAATCGCGCCTCCATGTGGCCTAAAAGGGCCAAGAGCCATACTCGCTGCAGAAAGGGCGTGAGTTTACGCGTCCCGGCGAAAACTTTACAACGGCCGCTCTTCCGCGGCCTCCGCCGACGGCAAACACACGGGTCTCGCATCGTTCGCCCGGACGTAATCGCATTATCATGGAGCATCGCCATCGAGCGGCCGCGCCGCTGGCCTCTGTGTCGGCGGGGAGTCGATGCTCCACGGCGTAAACAATTTACGGCGACTGTGCTTCGACGCTTGTTCCGAGCGAGCCGCTCAAAAGGGCGGCGGCCACTCGCCGATGGGTGATTTGCGACCTCGAGTCAACGAGACTGTTGTCTAGGTGGTTCCGCAGAATTTCTTTCGTGCAGGGACATTTTTACTAAAGTCTTGAGATTCTTACGAGGATTCTCTAGAATTTTTTGTTCTTATTTATTGTTGAGCATTTCGATCTTGTGATAAAATATGAAAAATGTTTTATGGCTCAACGTTGAGTTTTTATAGAAGCTGATATGAATTCATAAAAAGAAATGCAATACGTCTATAATAAAAGCATGATATAGAATGTCTTATTTTATAATTATAACGATTTTAAACTTCACCGGATCCACCTTAAGGATCCTTTTAGGGAAGAAAGTGAGGAAGGGCCAGGAAGCATTTTGAGGAGATATTATATTGGCATCGTTAAAAGTTTTCATAACCGCTGTAATGGTAGTACTTTTTATGGAGTTGATGTTTTACTTTACGATAATTATCTAACTTTGAATGGAACTGATACGAACTGTGCCAATTGTTTGTAGTCGTAGTAATAAACTTAACACTTTATAAATGTCTTGAGAGGTGAAAACTTAGTTAAGAAGCTTAAATTTGCTTAGTTTTTAAGTAAAATAAAAAAAAAACTCCAACACAGTGATGTAGTGGGTGAGTCACAAGGGAACGATCTGACGAACTTTTCAAGCTTTCTGAATTAACCATTTCGAGAAAGCGAAGCTGCAAGTGTATATGGAAAAAATTAAGCGGCTGCTTTTTGTGCAACGGAACAATGAAGTATGTCGAACTAAATATAAATGGAATAACTACCAATGAATCTCCAAACTATTATATAATAAAAGAATTTTTGTTTCCCAGGAGTATTATACAAAAGAACTGTTATTCCCCAGGAGTTAAAAAAAAGGTAACAGCATACAGTATGCAAGTGAAAAAAATACGTTTCAGAATAACGAAAAAGGAAGTAAAAAGTACAACGTAAAAAGTTATGGGCATAGTGCCTATGTGTAGTGCAATTGCTCGTAATTTATTATTTGCATAGAAAACAAAGTTTTGTTTAAAATATTTTAAAAATTTATTCTTTAAAATACGGTTTGAATAACGTGGAATTTTTAATACACGCGCCGAAAGCAAATTTTATCAGCGTAAGCAAACTTCACTAAAATTACATTAAACTAAATTTAGAGCCCACGTAATACAATGTATTTCAAATTCACTTTACTGTAAAAAGAGGTTCCAGTGTGCCGTAAAAATTTCCTTACAGCGCACGCATTAAAATTCATATTTTTTAATGGAAGAATTAATTTTCCTGATATATATTAATTCTCAACTTTGCTTACATTAAATAAAATTTAAACAAAAAAGCCAAAATTCTTAACAGCAATAAAGTTCTAAAATAATTTTAAAAAAAAATTGACTTCAAGATCTAAGAGTAGTATATGAATTTAAACCGAAAAATACTAATCTCCCTCTGAACAACGCTAAACTGATTTTGATCCAAAACCAATTTCACCTTAAGCGAATGAGCTTCCCGCAAGATCCATCCCCTTGCGTTCGCTGCAAGAAAAGGGAGCACGCGGACCGAAGACAGGAGCAAAAATAAAGCGAGTAAGATGAAAGAGGATCCAGCGGACGTCGATACACGTCCCACCGTTGGAGGACATCATCGAAACGGAAAAATGAACGGACGTCGCTCGCGAAAACCACGAGGGAGAAAAGATACGAGAGAAACGGGCGATGGGAGCTTTGTCGAAGTCGGACGACCCTCGCGTCAAATCGATTCTGAAGTGCGCTTACCGCGTGCTCCGCGTCGGAGCGTAATTTACAAAGGAACGAGTTTCTCATCGGTGGAATCGTATCATTTGGCCCTTGAAAAATCGTCGAAAATGCGGATGAAGTTCAACGAAATTAACTTGTTCTCAGTCGAAATGCAGGGGCTTTTGTTTCAAATGCTCGGTTAGTAGCAAATTAATGTTATTTATTACATTACGATTTCATATACTTATTTTAATTTTTTAAATTTTATTTTTGAATTGTTTGTGGTATACTGTTTACTTTGATTTATTCATCAGCCTTATAAGCATATAGAATAACACTTCTTTTTTTTATTGCAAAATCGCAAATTTATAAGATCCATTACAATATTTTTGAAAATGGACATATAAATATTGCATTCTTATAATATTATTGCAGCCAGTAAATAATATTTACATTCTAAAAGGGTATCATAACTATAAAAAAGTGACTTTGATAGTATTAATGTATAAAATCATTCCCGTTAAATTGAATTAAAAAAAATTAAAATTAAATTGAAAAATAGAAATAAAGCACATAATTAAATAAACTGAAATTAAGAACACCTCATTCGCTCAATTAGCACTCACACTCATAAGAGTGTCAGTGCTAATAAATACTTCAATACTAATAATTAATAATAATAAATATGCATATACAAGGTACGCATATTTGGGACGCTACGTTGTTAATGAAAAAGCTTAGCTCTGTACATTAATTAATTTTCCCCGCAAATTATTTATTTAAAATATAATTCAGCATTATGCAAACTAATTAAAAAGTAAAAATAAATCGCAGTACGCTGAAAGCTCTCATATAACATTAATCCACACGCGTGAATATGAAATACGAGGAAAAAAAGTAGTGCAAGCAAGATAAGCAGTTTAATTACGGAAGTTAAACAGTGCAAGAAAATAAAGGACGAAGGAACGAGGCCGAAGCGAGGTCCGAGCGTGATATTTCGCAAAAAAGGAAAAGCTCGCGAGTGGGAAGAAAATTAAAAGATTGAAAAAAAGCGGACAAAGCGGTAAAGTGGAAAGCGGCAAAAAACGTCCCCCCAGACACGTGCAGCGAGGAAATGAGAATCAAGGGAGGGAGAGAGAGAGACGTGTAAGAAAAATCGAGAATTCGTCGGGAAACAAAGAAAATTTGGTGGACGCGCTGCGACTTCGATTTCCGTCCCTGGGCTGATTGCGCGCCGATCGCCGCCTCTTTGAGATTGACGCTCGCTCCTCGACCTCGTTCTCATTATTGATTAAATTAAGCCCGAAGACGCGGGTTGATTTTCTTTCTCTTACGTAAGGAAATCGCGAGGAGTCGGCGACTTTCGACGAGGGAGGAGGGATTCTTTCTCGTTCAAGCGCTTTTTCCTTGAGATTCGGCAGCTTAATCTCGGTCTGCTTTACTTCTGCTCCAGTTGCCGCGGGAAGTTGATTTTTTTTTTTTTTTTTTTTGGAAAATGCTGACCAAGCGAGGTTACACAAAGTCCTACGGGCCTCGAAAGCTTCTCATACGATTTTAGTTAAGCGAAAATAAACCGTTTCAGGCATGAAAGTCCAATGGACTGCGGAGAATTTTCTTTTGTTTCGTGCTTCGCCGTGCCGCGAAAATTGGTCTGTCGCCACGTTTTCATCAAATTGCACTTTAATAATAATTTGCCGGTGCGGGCCGCGCGGTCAGGGGACCGTTCGGGGAAAAGTTTGGAGATGCATTGAAACTGGCAATTCACAAATCGATTCTATAAATATTAATGGCCGTGATTCGAGTCCCCGAAAGGCCGTAGTTCACTGCTCACCGGGGGCTCCAGCAAAACCCGACGAATTATTCGGCGCGCATATAGAGGCCCACCCAATTTCAGATAGCATTCGCCGGACGTATTCCATACATCAGGCGCGCTCGCCGAGACAAAGGCCTCGATTAGATATTTGTCCCGCAGGGGAAGCTTAAAAAAGAGAGGAGAGAGAGGAGAGAGAAAGAGAGTGTGAGCGAGAGAGAAGGCGGCCGATCGGACTGCGCGCCGAAGATACGCAAGCGGAAGTGTCGACGCGGCGCCGAGGAAAAAAGAGGAGGGATTCGACGTTCGCGGATGTGGGGTTGTGGGGTTGGGTTGGGAGAACTTTCGGAGCGTATTTGTTGAGATGAAAGGAGCGGGAACTGCCAGAGATTTATGGAGCGGGGTTTGAACAATTTTTTCGAAGATTAATTTTAATCGCGTAAAAAAGTTGGAAAAACATTTAACTATTCTTCTATGTTGTTTACGACAATATAAGGCATTCATAAATTTAACGCAATATAAAATGCCTAGCTGTCGATTTAAAGGGACTGTTGATTTTAAAAGAATATATCCTGTCCGGGGCAGATTCGAGCCACGAAATTGAAATAAATTTTCTCCTGTTCCAAAACAAAATTAATTTTCGAAAATTTAAAGTTTCCTAATGAATTAACAAACAAAGATTAGTTTCAATATGTGCATAATAATGGACGTTTCAAAAAATAGACAAACTAGATGGTCAGGCCAGAAAATAAATTCTGCGGTGAGCGCTGGGTTCCCCACCCCGCAAGGCATTCCAGCAGCGGCAGGCTTAATTCTTGATTACGTTGCCTTAATTAGGTTTGCCGATATTTACAAGATGTGGAGCTCGGAAATTTATTAGTCAAATATACGTCAAGTAAATTTGACTTTTAAACTCGTAAGGGGGAAAGCGCCGCTCCAATGAGTACGGGGAGCTATACCAAATTCGCGATATCCGCCTTCCCCTTATTTCGCGAAGCTATTAAAACTAGTATGAGGGGCGAGTTTGTTCGCGATTATGAAAGATAAATTTTCATTAAGAGAATTGCTGCAAAGTTGAAAATAGAAGAGGACATACGTACTAGTAATTAAACTAAACGAAAATCTCACCTATATAAATAATTATAATTTAGAGACTTTCTAGTTAAAAATATACTGGAAAATATGAAAATAATTTTTCTATTAATAGAACATGTTTTTTAAAATGACCGGTCTTACCAGAGTCGACTGTTACTACTTATCAATAAAAAATGTCTCGAAGGCTTGTTCGAGCTTTATTCCTGATAAGAAATACGTGGCTGATCATAACGAGATAATTACACAAAATATTTAGCTTTTAAATTTTTATAAATAAAACACGTAATCACATTAATAAAAAAGAGTTAGTTTTTATACAGTCTGATAATGAACAGTCTTACTACTATCGACTGTTACTACTTATTAATAAAATATCTTCCATGCTTGCCAGAAGATTTGTATTCCAAAACAAAAAATTTGATTTAAAATTTTTTTTTTAACAAAGAAAATAATCTTACTAATAAAGGAGAGAACTTAAAATAAAATAATTCTGATTATAAACGGCGTTTCCACAATTGTCCGTTTCTACGTAAGGTATCATTAATCTCCACGATATACGAAACTTTTTAAAAACTCTAAAAAAAGTTCTGCAAACACTTGATGCGGAAGTTTCACGGTCTACTGCGTAACATTTGTCTTAATAGCAGTAACTACTTACACCACAAGTGAAACATTAATTTTGACTTTGACGTGCAATGTTGACACATAGAAGTTCATTGTTTACAAGTTCAACGTGATACCTTAGAAACAAGACTCTGGCCTCGAAATGTTTACTCTTTCTACCGCGTAACATTATTATAATAACAGTACCTGTCAGCTTTTAATATGTTTATTGTCTTTTAATGAAATTTAATTTTACTAAGTTAACTATATTTTGTGGTAACGTTATACAGACTCGCCTATTTTTACATAAACAGAGAAACCAACAAAAACATAACGCGTGCATACTTTGAATTAAAATTTGAGTCAACATTTGAAATCCTAAAACGCAGGGAGAAATCTCATCGCGCGCACGCCGCGAGTATCGCATCAAAATCCCGCATAAATCTACCTAACCCGAGAAAAAAAATTTATCTTCCCGCAAGCGTGTTTACTTGAGCAGCGTGGAGAACAATATTTGCACGGAAATACCTGAAAAGCGGAGGGCAAACGTAAGCTCGGCCGGTCGGAAGGAAGCGCGGAAAAACTTCCGGCCTGACCGCCTCGCGTGTCCCCTGACCCCTCCTCGCTCGGCGCATTAATGCCGCGCCCACGGGAGAGGGGTTGCTTCGGCAACTCCGCGATCGTTGGGTGCTCCGCGTCTTCGGAACTTCGACCACAGCAAGTGCCGAGCGACCGGATGGATTAAGGCCAGAGGGGGATTATCGGGCGGTAATACCGCGTCCGTCGCGCCAATGTGCGTCTCCGCGGGGCTCGATATCTCTCGCGGTGCCCTCTACGTCGAAGAAAATTTGATTTACAAGGCGATGGGGACAGTTAATTCATCGAGCTCTGGCTGGATTACCCTGGGCGTTAAGGTGATTCCCAGCGGTTAGGGAGATGCTTTATACTTGACCGAGCATCGAATGCGCGAGGCAACGAGGGTAGCTTCTAACGCGAAATTAATAAAACGCGAGATTTATATTTTCCTTTTTATTTTTTTTTTCATTAATTGGAGGATTTGAAAGGCCCTAAAGAGTGAATTCAGCAATAAAATATTTTATTTTATTTGTGTTTTTTTTTTTTAAACAGACTAAAGAGTCCTTAAAGAAATATGTAAAATGTCATATAATTAAGTCAACCTTTCAAAAAAAAAAAATAATAAAAAAACAAAATAATAAATAAATAAATAAATAAATAAATAAATAAATAAATAAATAAATAAATAAATAAATAAATAAATAAATAAATA
>JAWWEN010000020.1:12358377-12389551 GCA_035582955.1 Sycophila texana | reverse complement strand
TGTTCTGAAAATAATTAATGTGCTGAAATGTGCCAAAATGTGCTGAAATGTGCCGAAATGTGCCAAACTGTGCCGAACTGTCCAAATTGTACAGCTTCAGCACATTTTGGCACGTTTTGGCACATTTTAGCACATTTTGGCACATTTCAGCACATTTTGACACATTTCAGCACATTTTGGCACATTTCAGCACATTAATTTTTTCCACTAGGGAAGACTTGAAATTCAATTCGATATTTTATTTTCCTAGACTTCTGCAATGTTCTTCGATGGTGTAAAAAATACTGGAGTTTATTTCATATAAAATGTGTTTGTTACGTAAATTTGAAGAAGTGCGCCCTAAGAGGGTTAACTGGCACAGTGAGTTCAATGCCAATATGTTTTGGAACAAAGGATTAAGGTCACAGATTATTCCAGCGAGTGGGTTCACTGAATGAATAAACAGAACAAAGCGAAATTTCCTCTTAACAAAAATTGAAAGCGCTTCTGGCTGAACTACTGACTTGGACTTATCGATAAACCAGAGACCTTCTTCAGCTAATCTACTTAACCGTGTAAAAAGCGATTTTGCAAAATAATTCAATCTACTCTTTCTGTTTGATTTACAGACAAAAATAATTAATTCACTCAGACTATTAGAAACATTTTACTCCAACAAAGCATTAGATAGCACCAGGATAAAAAAAATTCCATCGGCAAAGGGAAACCCAGATAAAAAATGCTAAATTGCGATTAGAAAAAAATTCCGAAGGATTAAACATATCAGCCGAAGGAACTCGGAGAAAAGCCATAGAGCTCTGCGTCGGCTGTTACAAAAGTCTCCCGATCCGGCGATTAGCCCGGGCTCAAAAGCTCCGAATAAGCCTCCCCACAACGTCGATTATCTTTACGGCCAAGCCAGCATCGTCTCCCAATGTTCCCCCGTGCCGTCCGAAAGCGTCCTTAATGACCCGCGAGATCGCACTAAAAAGCTGAAGTTCACCGGCACCAGCGCGACATACGCATGCGTCTATCTAATAGCCTAAACAAAAAAAAAGAAAAATTAAAAGAAAAAAAATAGGTCAAAGCCCATGGGTGCTTTCCTAAAAAAAAAAAAAAAAAAAAAAAAAATTCAGGTCAAAGGGCACGCGCGGGTCCCTAAAGGGTCGGCAATCCCTGTCTCCCGGGGGACGTTAAAAACGCTTTCAAGGAGCACATCGCGTGTATCGACGTTCGCTGTCTTTTACGGCTCTCTCGATAAAACGATATTGACCCGTTGTGAGTTACTCCTCATGTGTGTAACGTCTCGCAGGACCTGGCGATGTAATGCCACGATTTATCGCCAATTCGGCGAATGCGTCGCGCTGATTTGTTGCTGGGCGTTACGTGCCTTTTGTCCGTTTTGCTCTTCCGCGTCGTTACGCCCGCCTGCAATTAATTACAAACCGTTATTTATTGAATTTTGTGAGTTTAATATAAATAATTAAAAAATGTTTAATTTTTACGAGGGTAATTAATGGCAAATCAAATAATAATGAATATGTATTTCACGCTGAATTATTATTATTATTTGATTTTAGTTGTGAAGTTTGCTTGATTGCGATTTTCGTTTGTGGAGAACGAATTCCGTACGATTCGTGTGTTTGGCAAGTTTGCAGCATCTCTGCGGCAGAGTATGATTTAGTATGTAAAATGTAAGAAAATCAGCCCTAGGCACGCATAATACCACATCAAATGTTCAAAGTTATTTCGTTATTAATTTTAGATCCAAGATCTCTGTTAGAAACATAGTTATGCGTGCGCTCAACATTCAGCTTGAAAATGCATTTCGTTACTTTAGACAGAAACTCTGCAAGGTATTTCATTATTAAAATTTGCTTGAAACTTGCGACTATTGTATAAAATGTACCAGACTCAATTAATGACAGTTTCTATTATAATTTTTGTAACGAGAACTGTAAGTTAAGGACGCAAGCAATAGATAATTATTTATTACTCAAAAATACGTAAAACTTTTCCTGCACAAATGAACTTTAAAGATCGTTCAAGTTTCTTTTTCCTCATACAATTTACATAAGGAATCGAGTCGACGTTTTTCACTTGCACCTAAAAAAATTCGATGCTTTAGAGAACTTATTTTGCTGATACCCTAAGAGTTATACTATTTCTTTGGAAAATTTACTTCAATCATTTTAGATTGAATCCTCAAAGCATCAAATTATATTCTATCGATACGTGAATTTATTTTATGTAACAATTTTCTAAGACACATACTGTCAAATTATACAAAAAGGCTTCACGATTTCTTATATTCTACAAAGTAAACACATAAATGAATTTAAAAAAAATACTATCGACTATATAAGAATGAAAAAGTCAAGCCATTAAAAAAAAAAACAGAAAAAAGTAATTCGCTTAAAATGTGTCCAAAAAAAAAAAGTTTTGTCAACTGGTTCATCGACCTGCAGTAACTCGGCCGCCTCGGCAATTCAATTAATCCCCGAATTAAGCAACGAAAAAAAAAATCCATTCTCCGATAAAAAAAGATGCGGCGTTTAAACGAAGCGACGCGCCAAAAACCGCCGCGGCAATTCAAACTCCACTGCAGAAGCGCAAGCGAGAGAACCAGTCGATAGAGCGCATAAAATCCGGGTCCACTGCCCGCGCAAGCCAAGTCAAATCACCCCACCCCCTCGAGGGGGCGAAATTCCTGCTTACGTCCGCCGGTAAGACCGGGCAGGATTTTCGCTCAGCGACGCAGTATGGGAACGATAATGACCGGGCACCGTCGGTGGTGCTTTGTGCTTGCAGAGCCTGCCGCAGACGCCGGCCGGAAGTCTAGCCGGGAAGGCGCTGGCCGGGGGCAGCGGCGCCGCGGCCGGCGGCCTGGTCAACGGATCCGGCGCTAATCATCCGGACGCCCGAGACTCCGCGGCCGTTAACGCCGAGCAACACGTAAGTCACTCAGCTGATGTGTTTGCCCCAAGCTTACCTTCCTCCTCTCCCTGCTCTGCTCCTCGTCGATCCCTGCGCGACGGGGTCTCCTCACGGTGCTGCGCCGCGTTTGCTTCTCAGATCCGCTCTGTCAGCATCGAGTTTGATTGTTGTTTGATTTTCGCGAGGGAAGCTGATGAAGCTTGCGTTGAGTAAAGTAGGGCAGGAAAGATTACTTTGAATCCTATCTTGTAAGCTGCTGAGTATAATGTTTGTAGTTAAGTATATCGTAAAGCTGAGAATTTTTTTTTATAAGGGAGAATGAAAGAATATATACAACACATTAAATATGAAAATTCTGGTTACTGTTTAGATTAGAAAATGTAATATAATAAATTTGAAAAATCAATCTGAGACATTGGAGGCTAACTTGAAGGAAATAAATGCTATCGATTTTTAAAATAAGTAGTAAAATCAAGATTTCATGCGCCATTTGGTAGTACTAAGTTTTTTAACGTTTTCCTTTTAAACGATCGATTCTATATGCATTCTTTATATTTCTAAATTGATTTTAGGTATAAAAACTTTTTTTTTTAGTGTCTAAAAAAATAATTACAACGATTAAATACTTAAGTAAAATAAAGTTTAATTAAATGACTACTGTTTTAAGAAAAAAAATGTTTTAAAAAGCTAAATGAATGCCAGATCATCCTTTAGCAAGTGATTTAGTTGCATAAAAGAAGAATTGGAAAATTTAATTATCTCATGTTTCTAATAAAAAAAAAAACATGTGTAACAAGTTTAAATAAGTTAGTAATTTTGCTTGTTTTTTAATTCAATCCAACAACAGAATAGCACGTAGGGCACTGAAACAATCAAATACCTCCTTACTAGTAAAAAAAAATGAATATTTTTTAAAATAATTCTTTTCGACCTCTAAATAGCAGTACACCTTTTACACACATTGATCATATAATCAAGTAATGAAGGCCAGCCGCAATATTTTCTTTGCACTCGTCAAGTCTCTATTAAACCATAAAGCCAATTTATTTCGCAATAAAGTGCCTCGTAAAATCCGCACCATCTAAAACCCTAAATTAATAACCGCTCACCGAGCAACGCCCAAAACCGTCTTTCACCAAGACGAAAAATTATAATCCCCCGGCCACCATGAGTGAGTGCAGGCACGCGTCCGCTTAATCGCGTTGCGTCCGCACAATGTAAACGCGCGGGCTCCCCGCTACAAAAGAGCTGCCGCACGGCGCCTCATCAATCAGCGTTTTATAACGCATAATCGGATAATCGATGCGCGCAACAGCACCTCGCGCCGCCCGTCGTAATTGCTCCCGACAAATTGCTCGCGACAATGAACGCCGTCGTAAATTAGGCCGCTAAGCGCGCGCCGATTTCGCTCGCGCGCCTCGCGGGGGGTATATCAATTTTCTAATATGTACGGGGCAATAAAACTGTGACGGTACTGCGTCGAGAAAATTTATGTCGTCGGGGGTTCGGCGGCTTTTGTGCGCTTGCCGCTTGCCGATTTATAGGGGGCGCAAATAAATTTTAGAGCCGCCCGAGCGATGGACATCACTGTTTTTTTTACGGCTCGCCGTAGTTCACTAAGGGAGTCGCGTGAATCTTCTCGGACCGCGGCAGGACGAATGCAAGGTGGGCGTCAATAAAGCTGTTCGATTTCCTCGAGCGAAACATAAAGCTTCAGGCGTGATTTGCGTATTGTTTTTAGTAATAGTGGCGCGGTGTGAGGGTAGCCCTTATTGTTCGACTGGTAAAGGTCTTGCGCCGAAGTATAATTATTTAAATTTTCAATTATTTATTTATGTAAATACGTTTATTCGCAGTTACCTAGCCGCTGAGCTTTAGAGTTGAGGAAATCTTTTTTCTTTTTAAGAAATATATATTTTTGGGCAATAATTTTGTCCTTTTTGGGAAACTAAAAAATTTTCTTTTCAGTAATAGTCTGTCGTCGTTAATGGAAAAAGGCTAAGTTGTTTTTTTAACGGAAAGTAGAGCACAATTAAAAATCCAGCGCAAAGAAAAGAAAATTCTTTTGTACGAGATTCTGACAGAAAAGCACATTTTAAGAATTTGCTGCTTTTTCGCAAGAATTGCAAGAAATGTGCTTCTATTCGCCCTTCGTTAAAAAAAAAAAAAAAATTAAACATAAAAGGAGTTGTAATTAGCAGTTGTAATTTAGTATAGCGTTTTCATTGTACGATGTATTAACACAATAAAATATCAATTTGACTACGAAATTTTTCATAAAAAGTAATTACGCATAATCATATATTTTTTTCAAAAAATGCATGTTTCTCGATGTAACCATTTAAAAGAAGAGGAATTTTTGCAGTAATTAAATTATCTCATTTTTATTTTATAAAATAAACAAAATACATAAGCGCGTCTATACAATTATTCGGTTTCCTTCCGGAATTAGGAAGAAACGTCTGATTTATGCATAGTTTATTTACAGAGGACTTATACCCTTTATAGACGATCTCTCGTTTGAAAAGTATAAGAGCATCGCGCTAAAGTATATCATTAACAACCTTTTCAATTAATTCAGTAGATCCATAATCGTTGAAATAATATAAGCCCCGCAATAAATTAGTACCTCGAGGAATGCGGTCTGACCGTGCACGGAATTTATCTACTTATGCACTAAGCCTCTTACGTCGAATTGATTTTTCCAGTAAATAATCTGCTTTATGGCAAAAGTCTAAAGTTTATTGAGATTATGCGGGTTATTACGACGAGGCAGTAAAAGTAAAACGAAAAGTAGCTTCTGATCTATGAAAGTAGGAATACGACGCCCGCGCTTGTCTGTTTATTTACGTTGAAGGAGGGGTTGACTTGTGTCCTTTCGCTCTTTTAGTTTCTTTCGCGTCGTTCGGAAGCGCATAATGCGCGTATAACTGCGGGTATAATTAGGCTGCCCGTAATTTTTGATAATAACCCGGGAGCCGTTGAGAAAACTTTTTTTACGATTCTCGAATAACAGCGGCAATAGTCACCAGCGGATGCTCCAACGAGGGAGCTAAGCGAGCGATAAAAGCTCGACTGTTTTGTGGAAAACTTTTTACGGTAAAAACATTAAACCGACCCACGCGGTGTTTGTCAATCCTTTTTTGTGGTGAAATTAATATTCTCTATTTGCAATCGTTTAAGAAAAACACGTGTAATACACGAAGAGCGTTTTAACAAGAAACTTTCGCGTAAATAATTAGTTGAAAAATTATGGTCTGCATTATATTTTTTTACAATAAAAATTAAAACAAAAGAAGAAAATAACTCTAAATTTCTGTCAAAAAATTTCCTCCATTCTCTTTTTATCTGTTTTAATTTAAATTTTAAAGTGAATGATTCTCAAATTCCATAGCATCAGTCTATCGGATTTTGAAAAATGACACAAGCTTGACTTTTTTTCGCTGTTTTTCTCATTAAATGTGCTCACATTTCAGCAAAAAATAATTTGCAGTGATAAAAAAAAAAAAAAAAAATACATTAACAATTTTCCTCCCAAAACGAAAAAAAATAAATAAATAAATAATTCCCGATTAAGTAAAAGAAAACAGTTATTTCTGATTAAGTATATGCATGCACAGAACCATCGTCAGGGCCTACGAGTCCACTGTCCACGATACATTAACACACTCTCGGCAACTGTAAGCTTTCGCTGTCCGCGCCAGGCCGACCGGTGCTCCTGCAAAACTGAATTTTCGTAGCACTCCCCCACCCCCTCCCCCTCCCCTCGTCGACTTTAAACTTTCGGAATATTCAGCAAATAAACATAGTTTAGTTTCCAGCACCCCGGCACATCCTCACCTCCACTCCTCCCCCCGCAGTAAACGCATTTCGCACCGCGGGAGGGGCGCACAGACGGAGATGGGCTCGTGCCCGTCCGAGTCGAAAGTTAGGGCCGATAAATTAGTTTAATCCCGGGCATGAAGTTTCGTCGGCGGCCGTCCAAGTTGCGGGCTGCGCGCGCGTGCGTCCGCGTCGCGTGCGCGCGTGACGTGCCGGCGACGATTTTGATCGAATTACCGGTAACTTCTGATATTCTTCGCGGCGCGGCGATGCATTCGCCGCCCCTTCCCCGTTGCGCTTCTCGCTTGCTTCATGAATATTCACCGGCAGTCGCGACCGCCTCCCGGAATTTTAGGACGATTTTAAACGGTCCGTATATTTAACCGCCGGCCTTTCGAGCGAATCCTTTTTCGAAGGGTTCGTTCGATGGTCCTGGGTGATGAGGGCAGTTTGAGACTGTTTAGAACTTTTATATTATATATAAGGATTTTTTAAATTGATTTCGGATTATCACCGTCGTTAGGTTGATTTAGGAGAAATCGTTTGTATTATTTAAACCTGAGGTTGCGGAAGTGGAGTACTTTTCTAAAAAGCTTATATATAATATGATTTGTAAATGATGTCGAATGCTTGCTATTTCCTATCGTATTTTAAGAGCATGCGTAAACCTGATAAGGATATGCGGATAACAATTTTATCGTGTACTTAAAATTTTTATTTTTATTTTGTCATTTTATCAAAAGTACATTTTTATTATTGCGTATTAAGTACATTTTTATTATTATTTTATTATTTGCGAATAAAAATGAAAATAACAGAATGTAAATTAACGACGATTATGGGTCGTAATTACAAAAGTATCCATTTATTATTTTTTTATATACACTAAAATCTTTTTATTAACAAAAATAAAATTATTATTATAATTTTTATGTAAACATTTACGCATTACAAAATACAGTGATAGAGAAATAAAATTAATGAATTAGTCAGTAGTTAATACTATAATTTAATTAGTAGTAAGTTTCTCAGTAGTACGAGACTATTTTAGTCAGACATTATTTCAAGTACCCTGAAACTTATTTTGAAATACTACTCAATTACAGAATCGTCAACCTTTTTTTTTCCTTTAAGGACATAAATAAAGAGAAATCATCGTTTTTCCTATTAACCGTACAAATAAGTAGAGCAAAACTATTACGCGAAAGAACACGGCCGGAACGAAATGATCCATTTAACTTTCTCTTCCTCTCCGAGCTTTATTTTGCGGAAAGGGACAAAGCCAGCCACGCCTTCAGTTCGGCGCGAGATCGATGCGCTGTAATTTCCGGCACAGAGTATAAAAACGACGATACTTTGTCTTGCCGTAACGAAATTCCCACTTCAACCTCTCGATGCGAGACCCAAACTTGAAGAGTAGAGTTCGATGTTCGACGAGTCTTATTGCCGTAGTTCCTCTCCTTGATTATTTTGTCTCACTTGAATAATTGGGCTGCGATGTTGCAATTTGCTACTTAATTGTTTTTATTGAAGATCAGACTCGAATAAAAATTGTGTTAAAGAATTTGTTGTTTAAACAATTTTTAAAAATTTTTTAAGAATATTTTATTATCTGTATAGAATAACTGAAAAGCTTTATTACCTCGTTGTAAATTTTCATGTTTATTTTATCATTTTATTAAAAAACCATATTTTACCATATATGTGTGAATAATAAAAATTAACGACAATTATGTGTTGTAATTAAAAGAGTTGTTTTATTACATTTTACTTGTAAAAAAAAATTTATAATAAATCTAATTCACGTATTTTTCTAGCGCTTTCAAACTGAATCCTGTTAAGTACATTTCAATGTACAGTAAATAATATAAGTAAATAATATTTCAATATACAGTAAATAATATAAGTAAATAATATTTCAATATACAGTAAATAATATCTTAAAGTACTTAATTAAAAAATAAAATTCTCGAATAATTTCAACGTACGTTGAGACATCCTATCAAGAAAGTCGATACCAGAATCTATCTATCAACATTTTTTTTTTTTAAACTAGAAAAAAGAGCAATTAAACAATATAACAGAAATACAATCCTTCAAACCATCCAAAAAAAACAGCACACGTCCAGTACTCTCAACGCGCCGCGTTAAAAAAAAACAACCCACCGAACAAAACAAACATCACCGACATCCCAGCCATCAGGACTATTAGAAATCTATTCAGCGAGATTCTTGGCCCCGTTACACAATTTCACGGGCTAGGCGCTAGTCTTCGCGTCTCCGAGAAAAATGAGTGCAAGCAGCCGTGGCGAAGAAAGGAGAGGCTCCCCCGCCGGCGGAGAGAGAGTATAACCGAGGCGAGGAGAGAGAAAAAAAGCCCCGGCCTCCATTCTTCCCGCTGCAATTGTAGCTACACAGCGCGCTTTTAATACACCCCCTCCGGACCCCTCCTCGCAGCCCCCATCCTCCCGGCGCGAGGCAAAGAAAAATGAAAGGAGCTCGGCATTCCGCGGCTCTACCACTCCGTCCGCCCCCTTCTTCATTTCTCATTCGCGTTTTACTCTATTTGCGATCTTCGCGGTGCGCGCGGCCCTCGTCTGTGTGCCAGGGTGTCGTTGCGATGCCTCTCGCTCGTGTCTCCCGCTATTCCAGGGATACTTTCTCGGCTTTGCGGGCGCCCGGGCTCTTTGCCGCGGATCCGTTGCTTTCCGGTCGACGCCGAGACCTATTAGGAAGCTCGCGTTTTATTCGCTGCGACGATTCGGATGAAGTGCTGTTGCTAATGCCTGCACCTTTCACGGGAATTATATAAATGTAGCTTCTATTGATGCTTTTGTAACCTTTTTTATGATTTACTTTTGAGGATCTGGAAGTAAAGTATTTCGTAAAATTAGTATACTTCTTTTTACTGGGAAGTGAAAAGTTTGCAAAAGTGTCAGAATATTATAGAACTTGGGCTGATTATGCTAATTCGAAATTTTCTGTGTACAAAATTAATTTTTATTGAGGTCATAATTTCATTTGTATAATCCGAGATACAGTGCGAGAAATGATCTTGTCTTGTTAAAATTACTATACTTTACAGTAAAATGTAGCTACTATAGTTATATAGTATATAAAAATGTACGATACTATATAGATAAATTTTACTATCAAGTAAGAATGGTAATTTTTTAGATAGAATGTTAGTCTGTGACCACACTTCATACGGTTTGTAATTAAATACTAAACTTATTTAGTAAAAAACAGTTTGACGTATATCGTGCAAAAATACAAAAAGCATATGGCAAATAATGATTGAAATCGGAATCAGTAGTAAAATAAATTTTATAGTAAATAAAATAATTCTCGTAGCACATTTCAATTTAACAATTTCTCTCGAAATTAAACAAATCTTCTCTTCAGTATACTCGCAATTAAAATAATTTCCTTTGTTTCCTCTCGAAATAGAAACAAAAACTCTCGAGTGAAAGTAAATTAAATTAATCATACATAATACGAATTATTATTAATTCTCATTCGCATCATGCATAATTAAAAAGTAAACAACGTATGGGCATTCAACTTCGACCGGGCGCTTTAATTAATAACCGCGCAACTCAATCAAATGATTATTGTCTTCATTTATAAACTGTTATTATTTTTAAAAATTCAGTAAGAAAATTCATCATTTATCCGCAATAATTAATAAAAGCGTGGCTGAAAGCGCGCAGAAATTAACAAGCAATCCGGCCAGCCGTCGCCGCAACGTCGATACCAAGCGAAATTCCCTCTTGCTCCTCGCGGAGCCGCAGCGACGGGGGATCGACTTTGCACCAGGCTGTAATTCACCCTCCCACCCCCACCCCCATCCCCCCTTGCTTTACTTTAATGGATCGCGGCTTTGAGCCGAGTCCCGTTACTCCTCCGCCCGCCGCGGCGGGCGAACTATGGCTTATTACGAAATCTCTTTTGATGGCCCGCAGGAGCGGAGAAGCCCGCGAAAGTCGAAGGGAAAGCTTTCCCGGTAATTGCTCGGCTGGAGGCACGCGCCGCTGTCACGATTATTCTTTTAATTTTCCGTGGTACGCGCCCGTTCGGACGAGCGCGAGTCAATCCAAGGCGGCGCGGCTCCCGGGCTTGGGTCCCCCGAGGTGGGACTGTTGCGCCTTGGCGCGACGCCGAACCTTTATGAGATGGCCGCGTGTAATTGAAGGTGAGTTCGGAGTTGAGGAGTGGAAAAGGGATTTTTTTATTTTTTTTTTATTTTTTACGAGGTGATGGACTTTCTATACCGCAAAAAGAATCTCTTGCTTCTTTAGGGATGGGACTTTGATGTAAAGTTTGTTTAATTAGCTTCAAGAATATTTAATTAATTAATTTGTAATGAGTAGTTTGTAAAATTCTATTCATATTTATGAAGAATTTTTTTTTTTAATGTTTTATTCATATTGAGGAGGACTCGAACGATCAGAAGGAGCTAAGTATCTTCCATTTGTAGGCAGACTGTCCTTTATTAATAGACTGCAAAAACCACATTAAAAGTAATATATTCTATAGGTTTCTTGCATCTAATGATGATGACTACTCATAATATAGACAGTCCTTTTGGTATAAACGATCGCGATTGATGATCGTCATACATGCAGTAACTATAAGGAAATAGATCCCCTCGATTCTTCGAAAATATATCTACCTAAGTTGAAAAATTAGTCTCGCCAATCGTCTAAGTTTTAGATAAAAATTCTGTAATCAGAATAGGCAGAAAAATTGCATTTTCCAGTGCCTGTGAAGAGCCCCTTGATTACGTATTTCACGTATTGTTTTACGAGAAGCTCCACTGTAATTTTTACCAAAAATTTTTCTTAGCATAGCAAATACAACAGACCATCACCCCATTGATAAAAGAGAGTATTATATAAATGAGAGAGTAACTCTTTGCTAATAAACATGAGTACATATTTTACTCAGTAGAATCACAAAAAAAAAATCACAAAAGTTTTACAATAGACGCAAATTCAATTCCAAATTAAATTTGCTTCAAGCAGAAGCTACATGCAGTGCAAGCTGCTTAAATTTCTCAAAGCAGTCAATGTATCGAATAATAATCACCCGATGCACGGATACAATATCCCGATGGTTACATCGAGCGCTAACTGCATGCCCTACCAGGCTTGAATAAACGTTTATTGTGGGGCCCGTCGACTGGAATATTCATTTTCAACCATTATCTCGAACTAACGTTCCCACGTCCCGCGTGCACGAGATAAAAGAAAAAAAAAAAAAGAGAAGCGTGCCAGCGGCAATATTGTACGGCCGTTCGTTTTTCGACGGCCGCGGAACTTTCATACGTGCGCTCGGCAAACGTAATAAGAATTTCATTACGCCGCCTTCGCCTTTTTCCGGACGAGTGCCTGAACTCGCGGGCCCCCGAGCCACTCGAGCCGTCGCGTGTTGCACGCGCCAAGGCGAAGTAATAAAAAAATGAAGCCGAGATCTTCGGGAGGGCGGGGGGCTTTGAAAAGGCAATGCGCGTCGCGCTTTTCGTTCCAAAATCTTAGGGTATTACTACAGATTTTCGTCAGACTTTTTGCTCGAGTTTCGCGGCATTAGCCCGACGACGAGCTCATTTTTTAAGTGGAATTTAGCGGCGAGACGTGCGGTGCGTTTGATGACGTCATTTTTTTTTTAGGAATCAACGCGCGCTTTTTGTTTTTTGCATCCCTTTTTAGCTTTCATGCATGCAGATTCGCGCACGAGATAATATTATTTATGCTGATTACACCTTTAGGAATGCAAATTTAATTTAAAATTTTCCTCACAAACGAAAATCATCGCGCGTGTGCAGCGCGCACTCGTAAACTTTAACCTTGTAATGAAAATGCAATGATCGCACCTGTGGTAGAAAATCGACCAGCACGACTGATTGGTAAATTATACAATAAAATAGATTTTAACGAGTTTCAAAAGCAAAACTTTCGGAAGTATTTTTCTTTTCATTTCATTCGATAAACAACAAGTGAGACTCGACCAGTGGTACATTCTCCAGTTTTTATAAAACAATTAAATGATTTAAAAAAAAATAAATAAATAAACAAAATTCATCATCGTCAGTAACACTGTATAAGAAGCAGAAGTAAGGCATTTACCAATACAATTTTACCAGCGAAGAAGGGAAGTCGCTCGCTGCCACTTAAGCCCGAAACCTTGGTCACTTCACAATGGCGCACGAAAGCGGAGGTACGAAAAGGAGCGTCAGTAAATAAAAAAAAAAAAAAAAGCAAAAAAAAAAAACGAAAAACGCAGCAGTGAAACCATCCGACCGGAAGTGAATTGCCGAGGGGATGCGATTTACAATGGCCGGACGTTGAATGGCGGCTGCGGAGGGGAGAAAAAAACAATTTCCGAAAGCCGAGTAGGTGTGCGCGTATTAATTAAAGTCGCGCGCTGAAAGCGCGTAATTGTAAGTGCCGGGGCTAGACACGGCGGGGATGCGGACAATGCGAACGAAGTGCCGGCGGAGTTGCTCTATCAGTTTTTACGAGCACGTTTTTTTTTCTTCTTTTTTTTTCACGAGCGCGACGGAATACGCCCTCACCATTCTTTACGCGGCTGCGAGTATTTTAACGAAGTGAGTGATTCGGTTAGCTGACGGCCGATCGGAGCTGGAATATTTTATGTTAAAGTTACGTTTTTTTATCGAGCGAGTTCTGCGAGTAACGAAATTAATCCTGGTGACTGCGTAAAAAGTCGAGAAGCGAGACTTTTCTCTTGGAATTTATTTCCGTTTAATGAGATTTGGAATATAATTAATTTTGAGCTTGCATCGAGGGAAGAAAGCTGTACGTGCTGGTAGCCCGCAGCGCGTCCTAGTTAGTTACTGTTTCAACAATTATTTACATAAATTATTAAATTATTTGATGGCAAAATCACGAAGAATCTTATCTGCGTGATCTTATGAGCATATCTAAGTGACGCGCAAGCGATTTAAATAGTAGTATTAATAAGGTTATAATAAAATTATGACCTACTATAAAATAACATTAAAAATATAAAATAACTGAAAAAAATATTTTGCTGAATATTTTCATATACGCACACTTCTATTTTGAGTACAAATGCACTTAATTAATATATGTTCTCTTTAAGTATGTTTAATTAATTATGGATTTTTAATTTTAATTAGAATTTGAGAGACTCGGACTTCCTTTGACAGTCATAATTTATTAAAAAATTTATTCCATTTTAGTAATGTATAAATTTACTTCTAATTTTACTTTAAATATTGCATAAAATTTTCGAATTCTTCAAAAACTAAAAAACCAAATTTTTCTCTTCGTCTTAAAAAATCTTGAGATTCAGGCTTCAAATCTCAATTAAATTGTCTTGATCTTGCGCCAAGAAATCTTAATCTTGATATTAAAAAATTTAAACAATTATCTTTTTAATTTAATAATTAATTTACGTGTTCAGTGAGTTCAATATAAACTATTGTTTACTACTATAATTTTTCAGAATTAATTTTCCCAGACTGACATTTTTCAGAATTAATTTTCCCAGACTGACATTTTTCAGAATTAATTTTCCCAGAAATTAATACACTAAATTGATAAAAAATTGTAAAAAATTATTCAACAAAGCAAACCTACAATCTACTAAATACCGTAAATCCGCAGCACTAAAGCTATCAGTGATGTGTAAGAGCAACAATTCCCCATTCTACGGCAGCGAGAACCAACAGCGATATAACGCGGATTCTGCAAAAGACCACATTACAGTTCACCTTTATTTTTATCCCAGGCAGCGAAGCGGACCCGACGAGGAATTTTCACCGGCTGCACCGACGCTCCACTCCGAAGATCGGGGCGCCTGATACCGTGGCGAAAAGCCATTGTGTCACCCTCGAGATGTTTTTATCCCTCCGTCTGTTCTCCGCCTTTTTTCGGCGACCTCGAACACGCGGCACTTTCCCGCCTCTATTGGCTGCCGCCGCGAACGTGCAGTTTCTCCACCTCTTTTGCGGGCTTTCCTGGACTCTTTTTCCATTCCCCCTTTCTTTTTCTTTACTTTTTTTTTTATTTTCGCTGCAGGAGATGTGAAAATTTCGTTACCTTAGAGTATTATTCGAGAAATTTTTTTCTCTCTGCGAATTGAATTGCTGCAGGATGCGCGCGGCAGAACAAATTGTAATTGCTCTGCACATTACGTTGCACATTTTTTTCTACTTCAATTGATTGCGAAAAAATGAAAGTCTAAATGTACGATGAAATTCTTAGACATTTGAAACGCTGTATTACATTTTATATACAGTTCTAGAAGCTAATCCTTATATTATGCCTTAGAATTGTATATGTAAAGTAATTTGACATACATAGTATATTTTATTTTATTTTATTTTATTTTATTTTAAAAATTATATAGTAAATCGCGTAAATAATAATAGCTGAATATCAATCCCTGTTTTACTGGCATCAAGCAAAAAGTCAACACTCGATATCCTTCACATTAAACATAATCACCGGCAATGCTGTACTTTATCCTTTGGCCGGCTCCCAGCCAATGGGGGATAAGCTGGATTCGCGCGCGGGCGCCGATAGCTTTAATCCGTAAATCCGCGATTTAAGCCGCGCCGCTCAATATTTTCGAAATAAGGCCGCCTAACACGCGGATATGACACCAGTTGAGCCGCGCGCGAGGCGGACTAATTGGCGCAATTAAACGCCACGAAAAACTAAAAGTGGCTGGAGCGAAAATTATTTTCGCGTGGCTTTTAAAGGGGATGCGTCGCGGCTGCAATGAAAAAAAAATCGTCCACACACCCCGATGCCTGCACGCGTATATATACGTGATAATTTAGCGACGGGAGGTGACGCTTCGTCGCATAAAGCTGCTGATGGCTGTTCTATGTCATGCGTGCATTCTTTTTTTAGTATTTTTTGAAATTTTACGTACATCGCGCTGTAAAAGTGTCAATCATTTTTCTTATTGATTGAGCAGATCTCCATAAAGTTATAAATAATCGTAAAACTGGAAAGTTTTATGGGTATAGTTTAACTCGATAATTGGCGATTTATCAAACTTTTGTATTTAAAATTGACAGTTTTTGAAAGACTGACAATTAGACACAATTGAGTACACTGATATTTCCATTCAAATTTAATTAAAATGAGCATCTTTTTATTTTAATGTTAAAAATATCATTAAGGCACTAATAAATCTTAACATTTCACATTTTACGAAATAATTTTATTAAGATTTTCTCAAACATACTTGCGTATATATCCATTTAAGATATAAGTACTTTCACTTATGTAATTCTCATAACAATTCCAAAGACTGACCAAATTTCATACTTCTATAACATGAACCCCTATTATTAAGCTTTTAGTTTAAAATCTGAAAAAAAAAATTTAATCAAATGAGAATGTTCAAAGCTCGCCCGTAAACTAAATATTTCGTACATTTTGCCACGAAGGAATAAGTTACTTTTGAAAGCTCCTCTTCTCTCTCTGAAATAATAAACTATCCAAGCGGAAGGATTCCATTGGATTCCGCAGCTTCCGGGAAAATCTTAAAAAATCTCCTGGCCCTTAAAGAAACCGTGACTCGCTAAGAGCGAATAAGAGAAAATTTTTCTCTGCGCAACATTATAATAAATTTAGAAGATCTACCGTCGGCGCTATCGCCGAGGCATAAAGTGGAAGCGGCGTAGAAATTCTCGGCGAACTAAACTCTCGTCCGCGCGGGGACTCGCATTTCTTTCGAAGAAGACGAGCACAGGTATATAAGAATTTTACGGCGCTCAGAAACAAAATCACTTGGAAACAAAGAAAGATTTTATTGACAGGCAAAACTATTTTTATTATAGTCGTAAAGCGCGCCAGTGATGTACTTTTTTTCGTTGGAATGTACTTTTTTTTTTCTTCTCAGTTTCAGTAGGCGTTGCCGCGAGATAATTTTGAAGCGAAATGGAAATTTTCCCGCAGGAGCGACCAGACGGCGAAAAAGTTGCGTAATTCTGCTTAATTGGCCCGGCGAAGATGAATCACGCTTCGATAATTAGCGAGGCTGCGACGCGGTTTACCCGAAATTCAGATGCGCCGCCTAATTGCCGAAACGTGATTTAATTTTCTCCGACTATTTCGTTGAATACGTACCTTTTTACAGTTGGGGTGATATTAAATTTCTTCTTTTAAATGACAATTACATGAAGTGCTTTAATTTTGACAATTTTACCATTTTGAAAGAGAACCGCGTGAAAATTATATTTACCTCTATTTAAAGTACTACTATTACGTATGCTTCAACTTTAAAAAAAATTAATATTTCAAAAGAAATATTGCAGTGCTTAAAACTATGTAAATTATATAACGCTGATTAGTGAATTTTCCCAATTTCCAATGGATAATTGTGTTTTTGCGTGAAATAATCCATTATATTCGACTGTTAAAATATTGAAAAAAAAAATGGACACGTTTATCTCTTTTCAACTTACTATGTATAAGCGTTAAGCATCGTATCAATAATTTCTGCGAGAAAAAAAATGTTAATAAAATTACTTCTTCCATCAATGATACTGCGGGAGACATTTTTTTAATACTCGACATTCAATGAACTCTAATTTCGTCTCCGAATGAAAATTCCCTCCATCGTTCAGTTTTAAATCGCGCTCAAAAGACAGCGAAGAACTTTCATGTCGCATTCGATTTCCCGTGCACAAATATAACCATCAACATCGAAAAAAACCCTGATTGAAAAAGTATTCGATCTCTCGCTGCAGGAGAAGGTCGACGTGGCATATAAAAAAAGGTCGAAGACCGAAGAGGAAGAGGGAATAGGGATAATAATATCGAAAAGGCGACTCCGGGAAATAAGTTCCTCAACGCGACAATATGCCCCCCCCCCCCTCCCTCCATTGTCGACGTAGGTACGTACATCTCGGCAGGCTAAGACCTCGCCGGGCTCCATAAATGACTGCATCCCGTCCGTCGGGCTCTTTCTTCCCGACTCGATCAGCATGCAAATGAAAAAACGTCCCCTTCGCCCACGACCTCCTTATACTCGCGCGCGGTGATCTCCCCTGGGACTCTTCCTCGTTCTCTTGGTTCGCGGGTGCGCCGGTGCTCGAAATCTCGGCGGTGCGCCATTTTTCACGGGGTTACGCGCTGAGCAAACAAGCCACTCGAACGGCTGTTACAAAGGAAAACACACCGCGTTACTCGCTCCGCGCCTCCGACAGGAATTGAATGCGCAACGAGGAATCCGAGTCGTTGCAACTTGGGAAGTTCCTCTGTTCTTTGTTTTACAATTAATGACTTCAAAGAACAAATACGATATTTTAGTTTCGTTTGCGTACGAGCTGTGCATACATTAGGGGGAACTTTGCAGTGAAGTTCGCTGAAATTAGATATTTAAATTTGTGTATAGAAAATAAAAGGTCGGTGTTTAATGGGGATATCGCAAAAGTTGAGAATTGAGTAGAATAATTCAAATTTACATACACGGTTAACTTCGTTTAGTTGCGCCACGTATAACATTATGTGCAGCTGTGGAAGAACAAGAGATTATTACGTTTTTTTACATCGTTCATAAAATTTCTTGATTTTCTTATGTACAACATCATTTGACAATAATTTTTAAGCCTACTATTCTTCTGTACCAAATTATATAAATTACTAAAGATTTAATTTTACTAGTCTCGTTAAAATTTATACACTGGTTGGACCTGTAGGTTACTGCAGATCAAATTTATTGAATCTGAAATAGCTTAGGGTAAAGGTGGGTCTAGAAGCTTCTACCTTATAGACTCATATTGTTGGAAATTCAATACGTTTGCAATGTTTCTATAAGAATTTACTTGTAATTATTATTTTTATGTTTCAGTTTATTTTACAATATAACAAAATAAAGATCTTCACCCCTTCATTCGTTTAAATTTTGTTAATTTTACTTTCTTTACATTTTAGATGTAAAGAGCTTTTTAAACCGTTTAGTATCTACATAAATAAAAAAATCTTCAAACTTTATTATATCAAAACATTTCTGCGCAAACATTTTAAAGCCTAAATGAAAAAGAAAATCACCCACAAATTCATAATAATAATCTTTTGTATTAAGCTTTTCCCCCATCAGCTAAATTTTTTTAATAAAGAAGAAATAAATGTATATAGCACAGGTAAAAATATAAATGACGTAACTTGTTTGTTGCAGGAGCTGGTTTATCGGGACGGTAATCTGGTGTCAGGCTCGCTGGAAGCCCTGGTGCAGCACATGGTGCCGACCGAGGAGTACTACCCGGATCGAGCTTACCTCTTCGCCTTTCTGCTGAGCGCCCGGCTCTTCATCAAGCCCCACGAGCTTCTCGGCGAGGTCTGCGCGCTCTGCGAGCATCAGCAGAATCTCAACGGCGAGGGCGGCAAGGTGAGCTCCTATCTTTCGCTGCCATCCCCTCAAACCCCCCCCCCCACCCCATTTTTTCCTGCTTTCTGCAGAAAAAGATGGACTCCGGCGATATCGAGACTTTTTCCGCGAGAAACCCTTGTTTGTACCTCATTGAATTTGAAAACTTAATCCAGGAATTCATAATTTTTGCAGCAATAGTTTTACTTGTGAGGCCTTCTCTAGCGGGATTTTTTAAAAATACATTTTCACAAACAAAAATGAACGGCAACGGTTGAATTTTTAAATAATTATTTAAGTATACGAAAGCGCTCAACATTTCTGCATTAATTAAAAATTTTTAATTTAAATCGTAACGCAAAAATTTACCGCATGCACGAGCGATACAGAATTATTTTCCGCGCGAAGCGTCACGAATGTACAAAAACAAAGACACGAGGAAAATTAAGCGACGAAGAAAACTAGCCCCTCCCGGCGCATTAACACAAAAATCTCGAGAAAAAACATTCCGCGCCAATATCAACTTTCATCGAGGCAGAGATCCGCGACCGAACCAAAACCAAAGCTCGAGAGAACAACCCGAGCTTTTAAACTTCAATTAAAAGCGCCGAAAAAAAATGCAACACCGAGGCGCGGCGGCGGTGTCCTGTCTCTTTTCGCCGGCCGGAAATAAAGCGGCGGCCGTGCATTATCGTTTCATCGGCGCGCGCATCCGGCCCCCTTTGAAAGGTCGGCCCTTTCAAGAGCGCACACAATGTAAATCGATCTCCCATCGGTCGCGCCGTTCTTGCGCGAGCCACAACCCGCCGGGGACGAGGCGAGTACGTATATATATATATATATAGGTACTCTGCCTCAGAATTTCTGGGCTGTCGCCAGGCCCAGGCGCTCGTAATCGTGACATCAGTGGCGTAATCTCCAGCCACTTTTAGCTAACTAATGAGATTCCAGTCACGGATTCTTATACGGAACTTTAGGAATCTTTATTCTCTATAAATATGAGTAAGTGAAATTCACTTATTCTATGTGATAAGTCTTTCACTTATTCGATATCGGGAAGATTTATCACGTAGAATAAATGAATATTTACGTACTAGAAGTGAATTTTACTTATTCATATTTTTAGGTAAATCATTATATGTAAATAGGCGTTATATTCATTTGCTTTCTTGCAAAAAGCAACAAAAAAAGAAATGAGAAAGGCGTTTAATGGAGCTACACGGAGAATAATAATTTTCTCTTTAATATTTAGTTGCACTTAAAATTGAGCAATAATAATTAATAACTATTTAGAAATTGAAAAGAAACATTCATGGTGTTCCCGATCCTTACTTTCGAGGCTTGCATTTAAAAACTCTTAGTTTATTAAGTAAAAAAAAATTTTCTTCATGTATAGTTTCTCAAATTAAAAATTTTTTTTTCCACCTTCTTTGTGTTATTAAAGTTTTTACGTGTTAATAAAAAGCTCTGGTTAAAGCTCTTTTAAAAATGCTGAGAAGACAAAATCTTTGGGAATTTTGTTGCAAACCTTTCGCGAGATTCCCCGCGAAAAATGCAACTGATGAACACCACGGGGAGTGCTTTTTTACGGGAATCTTCACGAAGTATATTTTTTCCGCCGAAATATCGCAAAAGTCTTGACAAAATACGTTTTTCTCTTCTAGAGACCACGCTATAAAGTGACACTGACCAAAAACAAAGCCCGCGCACTGATCGTTCTTATCAAAATTTACAACATTACAATAAAAGTAAGAAAAGAAAACGCTTTTCCACGTAACAATTCTAAATCTTACACGCGAGAGATCATCAATTAAATATCGGATAGCGACGAACCGGCCATTAGTGGCCAATCCTCCAGAAAATCGGCCTAATCAAAAAACTCACGCAACGCGGTAGACACGACGGCAATATTTATAAACCTACTCCGGCGCTTTCACGCAACCCTGCGGTGTGCCTCGAGCGACGCCAGATTCGCCCGCGCATTCCACATTCCCCGGACATGCGTCGGCAAATTCCCCGGACACGCGCTTTGTTATCGCCATTCGAACCGCGTCTAGTGAAATTAATTTTAACTATGAAAATATTTTAAAAATCATTGTTTTTTTAAAAAAAAATATATATATTTTCAACAAAGCGATAGTCGTATAATTGAAAACATTTTGCTAAATGAATTATACATTAGATTCGTGTGCAGTCGACGCATTGTGCATACGTACAATTTGAATAACAAAAAAGTTGAAATTGAATTCATACTCTGAGACCGCGGAATTGACGCGGAAGTTAATATTTAGAGTACAAATATTCATTGTCAGTCTTTTATTATTGAGTACCGACATATTTTATCGATTGACTGCACTTTTGAAGATAAATTCGTATGATGCACACTTTTAATATCAGATTAAACAGTCAAAATAATACGACGAAGAATAGCTAAAACTCGCATACGTTTCTAGGCAAAATCTCCAATATTATAAATTTTAATAATATTTTTCGACCCCTAAATCGTTACTAATAAAAATTGTTTTTTAATGTCTACTTCTCAATAAAATGAACCTCGAAATTATTTTTGATAAATATAAATATCAAAATCTAAAAACTAAAAATCACATATACTGAATGTCGGATGAAATCTCGATTTTTCTACTTATTTGAAGATAACTTCTCTTTGTTTTAATTTTTCCTTCACTTTCCCGAATTAATAGTATCAGCTCCAAAGCAAGAGTCATATTATTTTTTAATCTTCTTAAACAATGTATTCGGTAAATAAGAGCAACTTTGAACAAATTTTGTAGGAAATACTAAAATGCCGTTAAAATAATGTTGATACAAATGAAATGATTTTCATGAGTACAAATACTCTTACCAAATGTCACTGTTCACATTTATCAAGTGAATATCTCATTTTACATACAAAGAAGAAAAAAGGCATTCCCACTATAAAATTCCTTTAAAAAAAAAAAAAAAAACAACAACAAAGAAACAAAAAATATCCCACCAAACTATAATAGTAAAGGCTCTTCGAGCCACCGACAACAAACCCGCACCGCTGCGCACGCCAGCTCTCAGTGCCGGAATTCCATTCCGCGAGTTCGCACGTCGTCCCCGCACCTACACAGTCGCGCGCCTCAGTATAACAACCCTGGAAGAGGCGCCAGAGCTCGTGGGAGCCTCCCATTCATTTGCATCAATTATAGCCCCCGCGGAGTCACCGAGGCGAGCGGCGACTTTGATCTCTCCCGTGGCTTTTGTGCGCTCGACTTCCGATTTGGCGCGCTTTTTTGACCCCGCGCGATTTTACGCGAGTCCCGGCATTGTCCGGCGTATAATGCCGAATGAATTTGGGAGGGGGGGGGAGCGACCCCTCACCGCCGGGCACTGGTAGCATTCAATTAAAGTTCGGGCGAACTCGCTCGCTCTAACTCTAATCTAATTAACTTCTGCGTTAATATTTCGGAGTTGGTTAGTTCGCCGCGCGATTTTGCGGCTGTTTCGTTCGAGTTATTATTTCGCCGATGTGATTATTCAGTTGGGGGGGGGGAGGCATTCGCGCGGATTGTTAAATTTACGCTTTTACGAGGGATTCTGGGGATTGTAGATGGCGATTGAATATTTATTAAACTTTTATTTCATTTGTTGATTCGAAATCGTAATTGACGTGTCGAATACGATCCCTGCCTCTGCAGTTTGATGCGGCTGACCAAACACGGGTTGTACTACTTTCGCTTTCTTTTGCTGCAGTGACGCATGTAAAAACGGTCGGTTATTAACATTTATGTAATGATCACCGATATTTTCGTGGAATCGATGACTATAAGACCTTTTAAAAGATTTGTGGACGGTTAAGCAGTGATGGATGAGGATAGTAAAAAGATGGGTGACCGCGACGCTGATCTTTCTATGATGGTTATACTTACTCAATTTAGTTGCTGTATAAATTTGATTTAAATTCAGTTTCACTTGAGTAAATAGATATAATACATAGATATAATAAATAGATAATTTACAACTTATTTAACTTGAAATATTTTATTGTATAAATAAGAGGTAGATTTTTCTACTTGGAATAAATTATTATTCACTTATTCAATTTTAGAGAAAGAGAGTAAGAAATTTATTGCCCGTGTCTGGGAAATGTGTTACAAACATTAAATTCTAGCACTTTCATAAGCTCAGACCACTCGAGAAAGGATTTTTCCAAAAATGGCATTTATCCCACTGGATTATGACCCCCTTCTGCGAACGGCATCTCCGGGTCAATGCAAAATGGAAAGTCAGACTTTACATTTAAGACTTGATTTGAAAGGAAAGTTTATCAAGGAAAAGATTAAATTATTACTTAAATTTTAAACTTCCACTTACTCTTATCGTCTGTTTAATACAAAGGAGTGCGAACTTCCACTTCTCTTCTATACGTAACGAGGAAAAAAACTAGACAATTTACTTTTCTAATTTGTCTGTAAACGACAATTTACCGGCAGTAACTTTAATTTAAAAAATCTCCCAACAAGTTTAATTCTTTCGTAGAATTCTCGCAGCTTCTACTTATTTTCCTTACAGCCTTAATTGCAAAAATACTATTCGTCGAAGTATACATTCTACAATAACTAAAAAGTCTGCGCCGGTAATTGAAAACACACCAACCACCGTTCGAGACAAGCCCATCCCAGTAAATAATATTTTTCATCCCGCAAAAAAAAAAAAAAAACTCCCCAAAAAAATAGCCCACGCGTTAGCTCCCCGAGCGATGAAAAAAAAAAAACAAAAACAAGCTCTCGACGAGCACCGCGCAAAAATTGGCGCTGCGTCATCGCCCGCCCGACGGTCTCTTCGTTTTTTCCTGCGCGGGACGGGCGCGCGTGCGGGCGACACCCCGCGGAGGCCCAACAAGCCCGAAAGGGTGTGTATATATATTACTGGGGCCAAAGTTTAATCGGGCTCGAACTGTCTTCGGCAGGAACGGCTGCACCGCTTCGTGCCGCGACTCGTGCAGCTGCTGGCCGAGTGGACGGAAACCTTCCCGTACGACTTCCGGGACGAGCGGGTGATGGGCCACGTCAGGTCCATCACGCAGAAGGTAGCGAGCGTCGACGCCGCCGCCAGGCAGGAGGTGTCCGTGCTACTGCAAAACCTGCTGCTCAAGCTCACTGCCCTCGAGAGGTACGAGGAGGCCCTCGCAAGACTCGCCACCGAGACAGCCACCGAGCAGCTCACTCAGGTAATACAATTTTATTGCTTTTATATTTATTATTGTTTGTTATTGCAACTCGAATGGGTTGTTAGTCTTTGTAGTAATATCAATTTGCGCAGAAGTCCCTTCTCTCTAAATCTGAATTTGTGAAAATTTTCCGATTTCACTAAACTTACCCTCTGAAAGTGAATAAGTGAAATTTCATTAGAATAAGTGAATAGTCACTTATTTCACGTTAAATATCTTCCACTTATTGCAGCGAGTGGACGATTTTGCACGTGGAATGAGTAACTATTCCACTTATTTTAGTCAAATTTCACTTATTTATTTTTACAGGGTAAGTGAATAGTTACATATTCCTAGTGAAAAGTATCCCATTAATTCAATTAGTGGGAAGTAGAGAAGCTATAAAAAGACCGTAATAAATTAGAGGGGGAACCGAATTTCTCAAGCAAATGATATAAATTCTTAAACTACTTATAAAAAATTCACGAATTTAAATTTTTATATTATACATGAAGCAATGTAGGTTCTTGTAAATGTAAATAGTCGTGAGTCGTGATAAATACATGATAAATTGTTGGTAAAAAAGGTATAACTTATTTATTGTTTATAAAAACTGAAATAACTTGTTATCTCTTCATTTTATCAGATTTGGACAATAAATTGCAAAAAAAATGCGTGCAAAAAGTCATTCTCAAGCGCGATGTATACCTGATAAAGGGACTTTCAAACAACACTTCATGCCTGTTTTAAAAGATCAATTTCCATCCTCCAAAAAATTCATAAAAGTATCTTTTTGTATTCTTTTTTTCGAAAAAGAACGATAGAGCTTTTTTCGCAGTAAAAGGGCACACAATATAGTTCGCAGTAAAGTTTCAAATATCTCAAAAAAATGCAGTTATTGCAGAAAACGATTGATCCTTTTATTTGAAAGTAATTTTAAAAATCTTTTAAATATCATTCTATTTCTATGCTCGCCTGCTTAGATAGGGTTATTATTAAAAACAACCATTTCCAAATATTTTCTTTCTATCAAACAGACATTTTTTTAACTGACTGTCATTTTAAACGTTAAATCGTAGTAGCACCTAAATTTGTTACATTTATGTTCCAATATATAAATTGTATATCATTGACATTTACAGAATATATTTGTTTATGAATTCTATTTCAAAGGTAGTCGTTGCAAGCAGCGACTGAGCGATGATCTTTCTAATTTCATAACGATGAAAGATGAGCTTTTAAAACAATGAAATTTGCCGGACCTGATAGCCTTGTTGATCGAATGGGGAGTATATTTTACATACGAATTTTCTCGACGGGGTTTGAATCAAAGTTTCTCTTAATTTTGATATAGTGGCGCAATTAATAATGTAGGACAAATTTTTGCGGAGGAGAAAATGGAGATATGACCCGCTTGCACGTGTACGAAAACACATCTGAAAGCGATTGAATAACGCGGAAAAAGGGTCATTTCACAAATTCAGCCTCTTTTACTTTTGCCGAGATGAATTCAAAAGAATTTAAAGCTTTTGGGTAAATTCACTTTGAGTTGTCAAGCTCCGGAAGTACAGCGAGGGGGTCGACTAAATAAAAATGAACTGTGTTCCACTTTATACTTAAAAAAATAAAATATTCTTGAAAAAAGTTATTTTTCTGTTTCACTAGTGTTGCCTCAAATATTGTAAAAGTGAGAATATTACTTTAAATTTTTTAAACGAAATAAAAGGGATATACGATAAAAGAAATTAATTTTTTTACTAAATAAAATATTTCTAAACCGTAATTTATTTTAATTAGATACGAAAATAAGCTCCAATTTACGGTGAAATGTAGCGAGAAGAGATTTATCGAACATAGCGGTTCGACAAAATCTTGATCAAAGGCCTCATTATTAGCTGTAACACAACCTCGTTGAAAATTTGAAATTATTAACCTTCTATAGCGCATTTATGTAGCGGATTACTAACGCTTCATTTACTTTCATAATAATAATAAAAATAATAATAATAATTGGCTTAGATTATTAGTTTATAAATAGAACACTCGGGTATGAAATTATCTTTAAATTCTATGTAAACAAAATATTCATACGTTAACAAAAATTCACTATACTTAGGAAGTTCCAGTATATTTCGTAATTTGATAATTTTATTAAAACACATGAATCTTTTACTGACTTATACAGGATTAATTGGTAAATCGTTTTATGTCATTTATAACATTTGTATACTGCATTTATTTATTATTATTGTCCTCCAAGCTTTTTTCTTATACCCCGTAGGTCACTTGTAAGTGCAGCTATAATTCTCCTATTACTATATTTACTATACAGTCATCCAAACATTTATATCGGCACGAATTCACCCTTTTTCTATTTAAAAAAAAAATCAAAATCCTAATACCCCTGAATTATTAGCACCATTTTCATATCTCAAATCAACGTATAAAATTTTTCCCTCTCACTCGTTCTTATCATTTTTTTTCCCCTCATTGATCTATCCCAAAGGCTATAGGCCTTCTTCAAAACGATATACACCGACCCGACCGAACTCCCCCGCCAATCGAAATCCAAAATACGGCCGAGTCCTCGAACTGCCGGCACCAGCGATGCGTATAAACCGCGCGCCTCGGCCAAAGCGATATGACTTTGCTCTGGGCCGTGGTGATTGTACTTTACGCCGGCAGTACGAGCTCAGAGGGTCATTTCGCTACGGCCGCGGGATCATTTCGGTTTCTCGCCCGCGCTCGAGTGGCCGAGATTTCGGCCCACACCGACCGCTCACTTTTTTTTATGGCTCCTCGGATATTTTTTTTTCGTCGAGGGACGCGGTTTATTAGGAGGGCGACATTTGCATTTTACGAGGATATTTCTTGGGGGATAATTAGCTATTTGCGTGCGGAATTTCACACGGCGTCTTTAATATATACGCCTGGAGGAGGGATTCTTTTTTTCTTTTGCAACGCGAAGGTTCTTTAGCTTCGCGGGAATTAACCTTTCCGGCGGACTAAGCAAATTTGTCTTTTTTAGGTCTTTATGAAAGCTGAAAAGTGCGTCGTTAAGGGGAAAGAGAGAGACAGAGAGTCGTGAGATCTTCCAGTTTATCACGGATCCGCGGTTTATGCGTAGGCGATATTAACAAAATCGTTTGGGGAAAATTTTTATGGGGCTATATCGAGTTCTTTACTGAGTTCGTAAAGAGGCGAGCGAGTTTCTGATATTTTCCGAAGATAAAAAGTGTCGATTCAATTTTTTTATTTTTATACATATATCGGCTCGCAACTTAATTCTCTGGCGCAAAGTTCGCACTCTTGAAATTTTTTTTATCTACACGTGTGAGGCTTCAAAATTGAATTTCATTGACGAGAGAAGTCGAGTTCGCGCTTTCTAACACTATTTATTCGTAACATTTAAGCGCAAATGCAAGATACTTAGATTTTATTAACAGTTGACAGTTAAAGAAAAGTATTACATGTTTATTTTTAGTTAAAGGAAAATGCGTTCGAAGCAAGAAAAAAAAACTTGAAATAAAATTTTTTTAAGATTGTACTTTTTAAAGAAGTTTTTTTCTACTCGAGGAAATTTTCAAAAAACTTAACATGAATAAAATTTTTAATTGTATAAAACGAATAATAAACCCGAATCATTACGGAATGAAAAGAAAAATTCAAAATCACTCCAACAGAAAAAGTGGAATCCTTTTAAACTCAATTGCCTTAGTTTCTATTGTTTCAGCTATCTTAACCGAAAGAAAAACTCCAGGAATAAAAGCAAGTATCTTCCCCAAGCGCAGCAACAACGACTATCGATATAAAAGAAAAAAATTAGTTATAATACACCACTACATTTTTTTAAAAACGTGTTAAAAATTTCGTAGAACCCAGGACCTCTGGGGGGTCCTCCTTCATCCTGCCAAAAAGCAAATTTCAACCAATAGCTCCATCAAACGCGAAGCTAATCCACGTCTCCGTCTGTTCCCGCGAACGCGCCGGCTTTAATAGCGTTAGCCGCGGTGGCGGCGACTGTTCGGTCTGATTCGATTAGCAGGAGAGGGAGGACGGCCCTTTACCCGCGGTGTGCCGGATGACGTCGCGCAACAGCCGCTAATGGCTAATTCGCATCCGCATCGGTCGGTTAAATATGTCGGGCCGCATACGACGCTCCGCTAATCAGCTGGAAATTGCCCGCGGAGGGGGCGAATTGCTCGGACTATGACGGTGCACGTCCAGGTGCCTCGACCTCTGGGGCTGAGATGATTGTTTCGAACCGTGTACGCAAATTTGCGAGTTTGGCTATACAGGCTGCCGCGGGATTGCTTTAGGCTCGAGTGGACCGATATTTGTTGCGTAGATTTGCTAGTGCTGACAAAATTTCGATCGATGAGCTAGTAATACTGAACTTATTATGCATTGAATCTATACTATATTTACGTACAGGTTGCCGAATGAATATATACAGATTTCATTCATTATTAATTCAGTATTAATGCTTCTGAATGTATAAATAGAATAATAATTATAATTATTTGAGAATTTATGGAAATTTAAAAATACCGCGTTGGATACGATGTCTGCAATTCAATGCGGCTGACCAAACGCGGGTTATACTACTTACGATTTCTCTTGTTATTATGTCACATGTTAAAATATTTACTAAAAATTACTAAAAATTAATTTGACGATTGACGATGTTTTTTTAAGGGGAATTGATGATTAATAAACCTTTAGGGTGATTTTGGAAAGTTAAGAAGCGATGGATACGGATAAAATAAGGATGGGTCACCGCAACGCTGATTTTCTTTTTCTCAACGAAGTCGATCAATGCATTTGAATTAAATAAAGTTTCACTTGAATAAACGGATAGTCGACTAATTATATTTCACGTGAAATGGTTTATTATATTAAAAGGAAAATTTTTTTTATTTGAAAATTTGTAGATATTTTCAATAAATGTGTCGTGTATAATATTATTAACTTTGAATCGAAAATGTACTTAATATTTATTAGCAAAATTCATAGTGCTCGAACTGCTTTATGTTTGTTTGCATTATATATCTCTATCCGCTTATGATATTACCGTTCTCAAAGCACGTGGAAGTACTACCAACAACACTTCATTATAAAGCGGCACTACATGTAAACCCCTGAACGAGCCACTTATGTCGATTAGTTCATGGATAGCTGAATATGTTTGCCTATGTTCGAGATATTTTCATTATACACAATTTCAAGCACCCTGCAGAAAAGCCCAAAATTGTTTCGTTCGATATCAAGATAATGAAGAGAAGCTTCCTCAGCGCCAGCCGTCCATAGAGATTCGCCGATTTTTAATTAAATTCAATTTAATTTAAAAAGAAAATCTCGCGCAAAAAAACTTGAAATTCCATCTGCTCCTTATGAATTTCAAATTTCACGCGCGAAGTGACGGAGTAATTACATATTTGAATGTGCAGAGGAAGAAAGGTGTCGAGTGACTTTTTTTTTCTCGTCGCGGTGGGAAACTTCATAAGACCTGCATTCTGGCTGGAAGTGGATTTCAGATTAAACCGGCGCAAGAAAGAGACCCTGCCGGTACTTAATGGCTTAGACGTGATTTCATTAGGCTAATTTTTACAGAGCCATTGTCTTACGTACGTGGAGGTTTTCACGTTCCCGAGTTCACTTTTTCCGGGACATCATGCACCGCAAATGTATGCAGTACCATCATCAGGTCAATCTGGATAAATCTGTGGCAAAGTTAACTTCTCGATAGACAAAGTTTTAATCGGCACTTTAATTGCGATCAAACAGATTTTTTGTTCATAATATCTTGCATTTTATTACAATTATATAACATTCATAAATTTTATTTTATGCTAGTATATATTTCTTGTACCCGATGAAGTCAAGAGATAAAATAATAAATAATTGTATAAAATAATAAAATACAGTAACTCGTACATCTAACAAAAATAAAATGAAAAGTTTAAAGAGTTACCATATTTTTATAGTACTTATATAAACCTACGTAATAACAAAATTTTATGTAAAACTTATACACGAACATTCTAACATATTTGCCTTAGCTGAAGGTAGGATCTACATTACAAATAAATAAATAATTTTAAATTTACTCGTTACATTTTCAATGAAGATTAAACTTGCATACGTACATTACTTTTATAATCTACTTTAACATATCATTCTAAAAAATAAAAAAATGTGTAACAGCACATAAAAAAAGAAGAATTCATCAATTTGCAAAATTAGCCTTCTCGAAGCAAAGAATGGCCACAGAATAGCGGGAAATAAAAATGAAAGATTAAGCGATCTAAAAAGAGAGCACCTTTATACTCGGGCGCTCAAAAGAAGCCTCGACAAAAGCGAGTGCGGAGGCAGGCGTGCGAGCCGGACGACAAAAGAGGAAGAAAAAGAAAATGAAAAAAAAAAAGGAAGAGACGCGAGGGAGAAATCGCGACGACGGCAAGCGGAGCGCGAGCGAATTAAATGGAGCGCGACGAGATGGGCATACAGAGACTTGAGGGAGTTTAACCGTCCCTTTGCCCGTGTGTTTCAGGTCGACGTGACGGAGCTGTGTCCCTCGGCCACGGTCCTGGCGCAACAATTGACTCACGTCGAACTCGAGCGGCTCTCCTACATCGGCCCCGAGGAGTTCGTCCAGGCCTTCGCTAAGGTGAGCCCCTCCGATCGACGTTAAAATTATATATTCTTTTAATTTTCATTAAAAGTTACTCTCTCTTTTTTTTTTATTATACTTGTGGTCTTAGGATCGAGTGCTGCTTCTGATAAAAATATATCGTCGCTCCCAACGAAGAAAAGCACATTTCAAAAAATGCCGATTTTAATTTGCCATTTTTAAAGCACTAG
>JAWWEN010000020.1:12309319-12358277 GCA_035582955.1 Sycophila texana | reverse complement strand
CTAGTGCTTCAAAAATGGCAGATTAAAATCGGCATTTTTTGAAATGTGCTTTTCTTCGTTGGGAGCGACGATATATCTTGATTTGAAAATGAACTTGATCGAAGTTAGCACAAACGTAATAAAAATCATGTACTTTAATAAAAGTCATTTACTTTCTTGTGGATGTTTACATCGCTGTGTAGTAATTGTTTCAAAACTGATCACTTGATCCCACAATTATGAAACACATAACAACTTTTATCACGTAATCTCTCATTCGCCACCGTAAGTAATAACTGTCGTCAAATAAAATTACAAGGGAAAACTTAAGAAAATATAAAAATATATTTTTTTTTTTTCATAAATAAGTCGTTTCATAGTTTTTCAAACTTTTTACTATCCACGATATATTAATTTCACCCACAAAATTGTTCCAAGCTTTTGTTTAATTTTACGTACGAAAGAAGGATAACGCATCCTGTAGTCCAGCTTTTATTTCAATTTTTTCTTGCTGGATGAAGTCTGTTTTTAATGGACGCGGCGTGAATCGCGTCGTTAATAGTTTCCCGCACTCGTTAAAACTTTTCCACGCCGCGGAGTTTCGGTAACTGTATCTTTTGCGGATGGCCCTTGTTACAAAGTTTATTACTGCAATGACAAATTTTACAATGAAGTTGTTTATTTCCATTTTGTTTGGAAGCGAGCAGACACTGTAATTTTTATATATGAAATAAAAATAATGTATAAGCGTATTAAACAAATTACATAATAAAATAATTTTTGTTTTTTAAATAAATATAACAGTAAACAGATTACGCAATTAAATAATTTTTTCTAATAAACAAGGCAACTAACAGTAAAAATAATTTACACTGAAACTTCTATCTTTAAAATGAAGGAATCACCACATCTGGAGACGTCTTTCAAAGATATGAAAAAGACACGCAACCTCGAATCTTACGTGCAGTGGTTCAACAGGCTCAGCTATTTCGTAGCAACTGAAGTTTGCAAGGTAATCATTTCACAAATTTAGACAAAAAAAAAATGCCTTTTGTTTATTTTTTTTCTAAAACCTACTATAAAAATTAAACATTTGTGAATAAAATTGCAGCACGCAAAAAAGAAACAGCGAGTTCGAGTGGTCGAATACTGGATCGAGACAGCGCGGGAATGCTTCAACATCGGTAACTTCAACTCGCTCATGGCGATCATCGCTGGACTGAACATGTCGCCCATATCGCGACTGAAGAAAACCGTAAGAAAAAACCATCCTCTCTTTTCTGTTAAACAACATTCTTACGAAAAATTTATAAAAAATAATTAAAAAAAAAAGCTAAAAATTCAAAACATTTTTCACTTGAATTTAAAAATTGCAATACCACATTAAACTAACGAAGTATATTCCATTTCGGTAAATAAATAAAATAAGTATTTAAATTCTTATATATATTTAAATTTCAGTAAAGTTTGTTAGTAGATGCTGCACATTTATAAAGAACTGTTGTTACGAAGTAGAAAATATTTATTGACATTTGAGCATTCTTTATTTCTTTAAAAATTTTTTAAAAGAATAATCAAAATACACACAGTGAGTTTTCCGTACTGAATTAAAAACAAAAATAATTTAATTACGAAAACTTGATTAAAAAAAAAAAAGAAAGTAAATCGATTCTCGAATTTCTGCAATCCACAGTGGTCGAAGGTGCAGTCGGCAAAATAAATTCTTATGTATATTTAAATTTCACTAAAGTTTGTTAGTAGATGCTGCACATTTTATAAAGAACTGTTGTTACGAAGTAGAAAATATTTATTGACATTTGAGCATTCTTTATTTCTTTAAAATTTTTTTAAAAGAATAATCAAAATACACACAGTGCGTTTTCCGTACTGAATTAAAAACAAAAATAATTTAATTACGAAAACTTGATTAAAAAAAAAAAAGAAAGTAAATCGATTCTCGAATTTCTGCAATCCACAGTGGTCGAAGGTGCAGTCGGCAAAATAAATTCTTATGTATATTTAAATTTCACTAAAGTTTGTTAGTAGATGCTGCACATTTTATAAAGAACTGTTGTTACGAAGTAGAAAATATTTATTGACATTTGAGCATTCTTTATTTCTTTAAAATTTTTTTAAAAGAATAATCAAAATACACACAGTGCGTTTTCCGTACTGAATTAAAAACAAAAATAATTTAATTACGAAAACTTGATTAAAAGAAAAAAGGAAAGTAAATCGATTCTCGAATTTCTGCAATCCACAGTGGTCAAAGGTGCAGTCGGCAAAATTCTCGATCCTCGAGCACCAGATGGACCCGAGCAGCAACTTCAGCAGCTACCGTAGCACCCTGAAGGCGGCGATGTGGCGTAGCGCCGGCGCTACGGACGAGAGGCAGCGCATCGTCGTCCCCTTCTTCAGTCTACTCGTCAAGGACCTTTACTTCCTCAACGAGGGCTGCAGTAACAAGTGAGTCGCGCCGAATTTTCTTGCACACACCCCCCAAGTTTACCCTGGCGTCGTTCTTCAGACAAGGGCGCCTCTGCTCTTACCTTTCTTTTTTCGCCCCTTTTCGTTTCTTTAAGAAGGAAAGAAGTACACGGAAGCTGACAACCTTTTTTTTTATAAAATTCAATTTTTTTTTAAATTCAATTGATGAATAAAATAATGAAAATAATTAAATTATTTCTATTTGAATTAATGTGTCCGACTGATTTTCGCATCGGCGACTTTTTAATGACTTATAATTCAATTTTTTGTTTGCTTCATTTAGTATTATAAATATATTAGTGTAATTTTTACTAGATCTAATTCTGTATAAAATTCACGCATGATCAGCCAGAAAAATTATCTCCAAATAGAAAATCTAATTGGTATGGTTATAGTACTACCGTAAACAAGCCTTTAGTAATTAATTGCTCGTATAAATAATGCAAAAACGTATATGTATAAAAGAATGCGATTGCACTCGTTTGAAGCATCGACCTACTGCAGTTGTAGAATAAACAGCCGCGCCATCGAGCGTAATGAGCAACTGAAATTACTTCTAAAAGACAAATACATTACGTTCGGTACATTCGTTTCATTCAAAATGAGTTCAAGCTCGCTCTCCCCGAAACGGTCGTATATTTAAACACAGCGGAGAAGCAAGTTTCGCCCTAAAACAAACGTTTTCATTATTACGCAACTAACAAATTTCCACGAGATTTTAACTTTTAATCTTCTCGTTCGTACTCCATAAACAAACTCATTGGACCCATTCAATATTTCTCTTCATCAGAAAAATATCAAAAAGAGTTTTTTTTTATAATTTAAATCTTACATACCTACATCATACCCATTCAATATTTTTGTATTGCACTGAAAAAAAAATTGTAACTTTTACTATATTATTCTTTGTGGTAAAACAAACGGTTCTTATTTATTTATTCAAACTAAAGTATAGATTGCCCAGTATATTGTTCTAATTTTCAACCAAAATTTAATTCACTGAAATTAAGTTCTAGTAATATTTTCTTAATTGTTTTTAGTAATACCAATGTTTTTAGTAATCTTAATCAACTTACGAATAAAAAAAAATTGCTGTATAACAATTATTGACTAATGTAACTATTTTTAATTTTTTATAATAAAATACGTGAGTAACGTATACTACATTTTTGTGTAACAACTGTTAACACGTTTGAGAAAAAATTACTGAAAAAATTAGCTTATTATTTCCTACCACGATTTTAACAAGTAAAACATTCTCCTCATAGAAAAACTCCTTTCATCCGATTCAAAAGTCCCGAACCCGTTCGTCCAAGACGATCGCACGGAAATAATTAAAAAAGTAACCCCCCAGAGGAACCAGATCGAGCGAGAGGCCCGATCGTCGGAATTAGCTTCCTCCTTCGTCCTCTCGGCGATTTTCGCGAGCGCCATGGGGGGATATATATACATATATATACCAGGTGCGCGCGCGCCCAAGCCCACGTAAACTTATTAAACTTGTAATGACGAAAGTTGAAACGGGATTGCCCGGGCGCTTTTTCCGCGCGCCGGGCCCAGGAAAAAGGATACGTGCGATCGCTGCGCGCTCAAAGCTCCCTCGTATCCCCCGACGTATTTCCGAGTGTCGCTCTCAGCCGGCGGCCCTGCATGCACACGAAGTTGCCGCGATCGAGGAGCGCCCAGATTCGCGGACTGATTTTTCATCTTATTTGCGCGAGCTCGTCGCTCGCGCGTGCGGCGCCCCAAAAGTTCCGGCCGGAGCGGGAGTTGCCCTATGCCTGGTTAAGCGTTGTAAGTTTGCCAGTTATACGAGTCACAGGCGACCGGCACTCTCGAGTAGCTGCGCGTCTTGTAAAATAAACAAGCAGTCGAGAATAAATGTTATTCCGCTCGTTGGTTAAGGAGCCATTCGCTGCGCATCGTATTTTTTTTTTTTTTTTTTTTTTTTTTCTAAGGACAAATAAACTCGCGGCGGGACGTACAAATGCAGCGCACGGAGTGCACTTATAAGAGGACGCTAAATTTCGCGTAAAATTTATACGATGATGCTCGCCGTAAAAGGTGTACGTGAGAGGATGTAATTGGGTGGGCGATTTGTAACGGTAAAAATGTTTACTGGTGTTGTAACTGTAATTTTTATCGGGCACTTTTATAGCGAGTTAGCTGGACTCGAAATTTTTGTATGAAAGTTTCCGTGAAAATTATTAGCTTTTCCGGAGCTGTTAAAAAAAATCGCTTAAAAAAAAAGATTTTCCAGTAAAATTTTCCAGTGATGCAAATTGTCACACGATTATGCGTGCGAATTAAGAGAATCGGGAAGCATTTCAATTTTTATTTTTATTAGTGATAAAATCGAATGTATACGAAAAAGAAACTTAAAAATTAAAAACAAATTTTATTGTCTTGAGAAAATAAAAATAAATATTACTTTGAGAAAAATAAAGAAATTGCATAAATTGATATATCATCCTATACTGTATTATGTCAAAGTCGAATGTACAAAAAAAAAAACATTAAAAATTAAAAACAAATTTGATTTTTTTGTAATAATAAGATATTATTATAAATTAGTAAATATTAATTTCCAATATCTGGCTCTTCAATACGTAAAATAATGAAATCAAACAAATGGATGAATCATCGTGTGCTATATATACAGTACGTCATAACAGAGTACGTGTGGACGCATGATTTCAGGCTACCTAATGGACACATCAATTTCGAGAAGTTCTGGCAGCTGGCCAAACAGGTGACGGAATTCATAGCCTGGAAGCAAGTGGCCTGTCCTTTCGAGAAAAACACTAGGGTTATCGCCTTCCTCCAGGCTAGTCCGGTACTTACGGAAAATGGTACGTACGAGATTTTTTCTTTTTTTTTCTTCTTTTATTCATGTAAGGATTCTTGATGTTCCACAAAGCTGGAATGGTCAAGTATGTATCTTTTATAGTTTATTTTTAAAAGAAATGTCAATGCACGTCCTGTTTTATCTATGTTTTTATCTGCGCAAGAAAAAAAAGGCAGCCTTTCTTTGCACTTAAAGTTGAATTTAATGCGGTTTAGCGTAAGGTTTTCCAAGTTACGGGCCTTTAACCGGCAAAACTTACCATAAAAAGAAATCTTACGACTGTTGTAAAAAGCTGTTTTATCGTCAAAATATTGAACAAGAATCGGAGTCGTCAAATCTTAAACGCTTGTATACGAGGCTGCATTTCGAGAAATGTATCTTGATGCTGGCACTAAAAATTTTACAATTTATATACTATACCTTCTGTATATTTGTTTATGCCAATTACATTATTATTTTGTTTACTTTCATTGCAGCCTTGGCGTTGGCATCCTTTGAGTGCGAGCCACCGGACAACAACCACGAAAAGGACCGATATAAAGCACTAAAGTAAGGCAACGTTCTATATACTTAATTTATTAATTAACAAAAAGTTCCTTGACAAAAAATGTGATTTTTCTAACGTCTCTCTTAATACCTCAAATCCATTGAAAATAAAAACTCAATATCCTCAAATACTTAATAAGATTTTACATTTTTCTTAGATAATAATGAAATGCAATAAATTACACTAAAGATAAAGTGTTTAATAAACTAGAATATCATTAAAGCGCGTAATATATTACATCAGTTTTATAATTTTACTTTCTAAATCACATTAATTAATTACCAAATTTATTACAATAACAATGATTTTCAAAACTCGCCATCTCACAAAAAAAGAATCGTAGCTTGTAATACATTACCCTACAAGCCCTCAAGAGCGTTTTTCTTCTTTGTCACGCAGAGCCGAGCTAACTAGCCAGTGAAAATGCGCCACTCCAGCCTGCGGAAACTACTGGGAGAGATATTAAAGAAAAAAAAAAAGAAGAAGGAGGAGAGGAGGAAAAAATTGGGGGAGCCTGGAGTACGAAAGAAGAGCTCACGTACGTCGATAGGCCGCAGAGACAGGCAACGGAGCCGAGCCATCATGAATAATATTTGCCGCCGAATCGAAAATTGAGAGGCTCGCGAGGGCCTCCGAGGCTCGTCGTCGTCGTCTTGGAGCACCGGAGGGGAAAAAAAAACGTCGAGTGCGCGTCGGCGAAAAAAAGGCCGCGGAGCTCCTTTCGCATGAATTTTTCAAGCGCGCCAAGGCCGCCTATTTATTATTTGTTAACGCTCGCTTTCCTCGACCAGGAAGTAAAAAGGGTTATTTACGAGGATCCTTGTTTGAATTTTGAAAAAAAAACGATTTTTTTTTCAAATCACCGTAGGGACTTTTCAATTTGTAATGTTTACATGACAGTGAGATAAGAACGTTTATTTATTAAAATGGCGCCGTTGCAATTTATCTGTTTAACTCGCCAGTGCCGTTTGCGACAAACATTTCTCAATTTTTCTTTGTTCTTCTTTATTAGCCTTTTAAATGTTACGAAAGAAACTTACGAATTCAACAATAATAGAGTTTCCGTCACTAAATTTCTTCTTTTTTAGTAGAAATTAAAAATTAATGTTAATTGTCAAATATTTTTTTGCACTTCAGTACTAGAGGGTTAAACTACGCAAAACAGGTATTTTTTATATCTATAATGAAAGTCGTATTTTACAAACCTTAAATATTTCATCGTCTTTTAAAAGAAACTCAACCACTCAACTTTTCGCAAAAAAGTATGCAAATTTTATTCACACATAGCGCACTTAAAATAATTAATGCATGAAGAAAAAAAATAATAATAATCAGCGAATCCAAGTCGCGCAAAACCGCAATTTCCGTTAATAACCGTCGTCTGGCGCGCCGTAAACGTTCCCGTAAAAAAAGAAAATAATAAATTCGGAGCTTAGGGGGTAAATGAAAAAGCCGCCGACGATCGGAAAGTACACGGGGCGACGCGTCCCTCACGCTGCGCGGCAAAAAGCGGCGCCAGCCAGGCCGAAACCTTAAAGAGTTTCCGGGGCTTTTTCGCGGCCGCGCCACGGATTACGACGGCGTATGTATAGGCTGTTGCCACCCCGACCCCTTCCTCCCTCAGGCTTGAGAGTCGCTCGGCCCGGGGAGACAGTTTGGAAGTAACCTTTTTGCGCGGCGCGAAATGCGCGATTTATCCGTACATATTGAACTTTTTGATATATTCCAGGAACATAGAGATTTTTCTTACAGTCGGGACGGATTGATATATTTTTACTGAAAGTTTTGCCAATATTTTTTAGTTCGTGTACATTTATGAGGTAGACCTTTTAGGACATTGAATAAGCGGACTTTTTTCACGTACGATTCGACGATGGTTATATCTGTTTTTTTTTTTAACGTACATCGATCAATTGAGGATTATAGAAGTAACTTATCGAATCAAATTATTTGTAATACTTTATAGATATTGAAAGTATTTCGTGATTTATTAGTAATGAATTTTATAATGAAATTGTAATGAAATTAAGAAAATTTTTCATCTTAAATCAGTTAGATACCGAGATTTTGAGATTATACGTGATTTTTACGATGTCATCTGAATGTACATTTTTTTATTTGATGGATCGTGTGGTATTAAGAATAGAAAAAAAAATTTAGAGTTTAAACTAAACGTATGATAGTATTTTGTAACTTTATCCAGAATTTTGTTCGTAAAAGAAAACCATATTCTTGGTTCTAACAAAAAAATTAGACAAGGGACGTTATTTTAATACAATCATTTTATCAAAGTATACGACGATAAGAGTACATTACGCAACTGAGTCGAAAAATAGGCGAGACTCATTGCGAATACTATTCTTTAAACTATAGACAGGCTGCAAAAATTAACTTCTCGTGTCTTCTTAGCTGGTGCTTAGTACTCACTTGTCGTCGGCTAAGAAGACACTTTTTACACTTGAACAATCAATTCAATCATCCACTTATACTTACATTTTAGTAGTTTTACAAATAAACTTATCATAATATTCTCAGTAACATTTCCATCGTCACGATCGCAATATTAAATAGTAAAGGATAACCGTAAATAAATTACGCATTTTACCAATGATCTTTCAAATTCAGCCAAAAAAGAAAGAACCGTAGAATCTTTCCAAACTCAAAGAATGAAAAGAAGGCCTATACAAGCATAAAGTAAATAACACTCGCCGCCATATCGACAAAGTCAATTCAACAAATTGCCAAAAATGCCAGATAAAAAAAAAACAGAACACCTTTGAAAGTTTATAAATAAAAGGAAAGCCACTTTCGACGATCATTTCGCAAAAGTACATAAAATCCGTGACGCGAGGAAGGCACTGAATGCACCTAATAAAAAAAAATCCGCAAGATGCGCACTATGACTGCACGCAATAGAAAAAAATCAGCAAGATGCGCGCTGAATACACGTAATGAAAAAAAATCCATAAGAGTCTCCGGATTCCTTTACACGCGACACTTCACTTGCGAGGTGCGCGATATGCTTATATCGAGCCGAGGCACTCTTCAAAAGAGGGACCAAGAAGCGCGTACGATGAAAAAGAGACAAAGGGATTAAAAAAAAGAAGGAGGAGGAGGGTAAGAGAGGATGTAGGCAGAGCGATAGAGGATATTAAGCGCATTCCTACCGTCCCCGTGACGGGACGGGATACGCGATCCGAAAGAGATGAGGCTCCCGGGGAAATTATATGCGCGCTCGCAGTGCGAGACAAGAGGGTATAAGGGCCGTCAGACGGATACCTTCAACGCCGGCGATTAGTTTGAATTTCCAACGCCACTCGACGCCCCCAGCAGGGTTCCCGTTGTTTTTGTTAACCGGACGCCCGAAGGGTCCGGCGTCTGGACTTGAGCCGAGGCCGCTTTGCGATCGCGGGTGATGTCAAATTTCGGATAAACTTTTCTTTATATAGCTGCCTTCGCTTCTTTTGTACTTTTTATCCGCCATGCGAATAAGATATTTATCGATTGCGTGTTAATTTTTTTTTTTTTCTTTTTCGAGGGTAGAGTCTTGTGAATTTTTCATGAAAATGCCCCGCAGCATGTCCTAAAAGTCAATAAAAAATAATACCAGCTTCTATTATAAAAAATAAAGTTAATGGAGTAGAAGAATACGCTTCGGTTGAAGTTGATTGGATGAAACTATGAATATTTTAATAACTAAATTTTGTGTTTTTCAATAATAAATCTACTGCAATTTTTTTAAATGTTATTTACGTATATTACGCGGGTGAAATAGAAGAAGATATCACTTATTTATTTAGAACTATACGTTTATGTGAAAAAAGAAACAATTTATGACCGATTAAAAATTTACGAGACTCTCCCATTAAGAAAATTCCTGGAAATTTTTCATCATCGCCGCCTGAACGCCATCTAAAAGCAAACGCGTATTAAAAATGAAGTTTAAAAAAAAAAAAAAATTTCGAATAAGCACTGTAAATAATCTACAAGTAATGAGTGAGGTAAGAAAAGAAAAGAATCCATAGTATATTTCCCTTTCGAGCATTTTTCTTTTCAGCGAACAAAAAAAAAAAAAAAAACGTTTCTTCTTTTCGATGAAACTTTGCAAGAGCACCCTAGACATAAACTTTGCTTGGTAATTGACAAAGCGCGCGTTTTGATTGTTTCACTCGATGCCGCAGTTAGCGCGTAGCTTCAAACGATCCCGGCGACAGTTGAGAAGCAGCTTATCGTCCCCGTAAAATGCAGCAGTCACGAGGAGGCGCTAAAAACGAACAGATAAGCCGAATTGTGCTTCCAAAAACGAATTTTAACGAATCTTCCATATCTTTCGTTCGCTTTAATTCACTTCGCAAAATATTAAAACAAACCGCTGCAATCAAGTGATAACTGAGACTATCGAGCTTAAAGAGTGTCTCAGCTCTTTTTTTTTCAAATTATTTCACTCTTTTACTTTGTGAACCTGGAAATCTGCATTAGTAAAATTGGAAGTGCATATAGATATATATATATATATAAACATTCCAAGATAAATGCATCCCACTAATTTAGTGTATTTTCAATTAATCCGATACTTTTGACTTCGAATGCTTTACTATATTCTCATAAAATCAGCAAAATTGTTGCAATAATTTCGCTAATGCAGATTTTAACGGAAAAGAAATTCTTTAATGATTCAAAGAAACGACCAGCATTGCAACGTGTTATAGAGTCAATAAAGAACAACGACAGTGAATTGCGTAGCGTCGACACCAACATTTTTCACGATTCAATTTCGCACTGCCACCGAGCCAACGAAAGTGCAGCGTGCGTTTTTTTTTCTCTCTCTTTCGCGCGGATCTCTTCCGAGCGTCAAAATCAGGCTGCTGCATTAAGTTGTCCCCGAGGCGTTTGCCACTGACGCGCGCAAAACAGGCGAGAGAATGAAAAAAAAAAGAAAAAGACCCGCGCCGCGGGGAGGCTCGTTCCCGCGCAATATTTACTTCACGGTGCGAGCGGAACACTTTTTTTGTTCGCCAATCACACCGTACCGTATATAATGATATACGATAGTATATACTTCTGTTTAAGTACCTGTTCGAGAAAAGTTGTGGCGAGGAATTTTTGTATGAAGACACGTCCCTATTTTTTTGTATTGTATTTTTTTTTTTGTTTGTCCGTCTCCGTGTACGCGTGTATATGTGCGTGTTGTGTTTGAGGGTGGCTGTAATACACCTCGTCGATGAATATATGTCAATACGTTCGTGTAAATAGATTTTGTAAATAAATGATAAGCGATGAAGAGGAAAGAGGGCCGATTGAATCGCTGTAAGCGCGAATGCGATCCAAGACAAAAAAGATTATGTACTCTTTTAATATGATATAAGATGTCGATTGCGTATACATGAAGTTATATATAATAAATAAAAGTATCGTCTTAAGGAATCCCAAGTATATATAGCGTATAAAGAGTGCGATTGAGCTCTTTCTTTTTCTTTTGAAGAATACGGAAAGAAAGTATTATTGATATTACGTAAAACGGAGACGAGAAGGGCGAAGTATAATAGGAGGAAGGGAAAGAGAGAACCACTTTGAGTACTTGCTTTCACATCTAGTCACTAGTCATTAGTTCTAGTCTAGCTTTTTGCTGCGAATCTTTGTACGCGCGACAATTTCGAATCACAACGAGCGTGTAATACAAACAAACAAACAAACAAAAAAACGAAAAATTTTAATAAAAAAAAAAAAGAAGAGGAAAATTCGAGTGTAAGCGAATTACGGAAATATCATTCAGCGCGAGAGGCGATTTTTATTATAGCTCGACAGCTTCCGAGAGGTTTTACTTTGCGAGCGAATGACATTCCAGATACACGCGAGAGCGAGAGAAAGAGTGAGAGGAAAGATGTAGCTAAAATCATTGAATCTTTAAATTTTCATCCCCTTTGTTGTTGGGTGAACTCAATGAAAGACACTTGATAGCGATTTTGGATTGTTCGGCGTTAAATGATTTGCAAAGTGTTATAACAAAAATACATTACGATCCAAGTAGAAACAATTTTTTGATTTTTCAACTATTTTTTAAGGAAATAAAGTCGCGACGCAAGTGTCTTGCACGACACCCGATAATATACATTTACCGCAATACTGTAATACATGTACGATAAACTCCGTAACCCGTCCTCTCGTTGTACATCACCGCGTAAACAACTAATAAAAGTTTTAAAAAAAAGGAAAAAAAAAACACCTCAAGTTGCGAAAAATCACTTTTAAAATGACATATATATACATGACACTCCCCACTACAGATTGTAAGGCGTGATAACACGGTGTAAGAATGAGGAAGAAAGAAAAAAAATAACGTTAAAGCTGACTCGATATCATCAATAATTGCGTATTACTCGAAAGCTCACAGTAAATAATTTTAGTGTCCGAGTAAGATTTGTTAACTAAACGAGAGAAAAAATCGTGGCATACGCATATAAGGTATACAGTCTGTTGAGTCTCGTCGAGGTCTTCATTCGATGCCGAGGCGCAGCGTCAGTATAAGAGAGATAAAAATAAGAGGAGGATATTTAACGAGGATTTAAACTACTCGAAGAGGAAAATTTTATTCTAAAGAAAAATTATTACTGTGACCTAATGTAGTATACTAATCCAGTCTAATATATGTGTGTAATTTATCGAACAATCCAATGTTCTCGGCATTACTCGTGCAAACCGCTATCGGTAACTAAAGGGAAGATAAAAAAAAAGACGAATGCATTTAAATATCCCAAACACCAGATCATTTCCGGCTGTTCATGCCACTCGTTCGCGTCTTTCGATTATCAAACGAAGCGTAAGATAAACTAAATGTATAAGAAATAAACGACAGATTACACCAATCGATATTTCGCACTGTGAAAGAGAAATAAAAAAAAATAAATAAATAAATAAATAAAAGCGCTCGATATTTTCCAGTTTTACAACGTTCACACTTGCGTTGGCAATATATACACAAAAACGTCACGTTTTCTCTATTATTAGCAGAACGACGATTTTTTTTTTGTTGTTTTCTGTTTTTTAATGAAAGAAAACGAGGCAACGTTGTTGTACGAAAAATGGACGATGCGGCTCTTACACCGTCGACGCCGAGTATTATTTCTCGTGTACCATATTGTATTAAATTACTTACTTACACACCGCACGATTTAGAGGAAAGTCGTCGTCATAAATGAAAGAAGTAAAAAAAAAAAGCAGCAATAGTCGTAGTGAGCTCGCCGCCCGAACTCGCCGGCGATCGATCGATCCCCGGAATTAAAAAACGTTAAAAAAAATGAAAAAAAAAAAGAAAAATGAAGGACGCGCGCAAAGAAGCGATCCGATTCCCGGCGAGCTCGGGGCCTCGACGAATTTAAACAGTTTAGTGTTAAGGGTAGTGGTAGCTGGTAGTCACTTAAAACAACAGAGAGCAGCGACAAACCGTATTTATAACGAGCAAAAAAAAAAAAAAATGTATTAACCGATCGTAACAAAGGCAAAAATCGAAGCACAGCGTGGCTGACCCAATGAAGAATAAAAATATATATATATATATATAATGCGACCGAGATGAAAGAGTCGTTACGAGACCGAGTTTTCCTTTCTACCGCAGGATGAGAAATAAATCGCTGTATTCGTTTCTTCGTATATTTGCTTTTTACCCCCGTCGTTGTATCCAATATGCTGCGTGTAATCGCTATATGTTTGCCGATCCCTTCGACGCGCGCGTATTTTCATATTTTCATTTTGTGACTTTGTATGTAGTCGCGCAAATACGACATTCCGTTTGACAAATATTACGTGACTTTGAGTTGTACCGATGGACCTCGCAACGTGTATCGATGCTAAAATAAAATTCGAATATTTATTGTTTTTCGTTCGTATATAAGTGTACACTTACTGCGCGCACCGCGGATGTAGTTATACACAGCTGCGCGCGCTTAACGTGGGAGTGAGAAGGGGAAAAAAAAAAGATTTTACAATGGGAAAAAAATCCACTGATCCACTTGTTGCGTGTGTATAATTAAAGTGTAATGAGTATAATCTTCTTGATTGTCAGCATTCGTCCTTTGTACATTCGGCAATGTTTTCTATTGATTTTATACTGATTGCAAAATGCAGCGAGCTGCACCGATTCGAAGGATAAAACGAGATTCAGATATTGTAATATGTACATAGTAAGGATACACAAGATTTAAACGAGCAGCCATTGCAACGATGGTCTGTAGATGCGAGTGTTGGCACACATCATAATGTACGAAATATACAAGAAATTTCAAGGAAAATACATAGATTTAAAAATATGCCGCTTATTTATTTTATTAACATATTGCACATTTTTTAATTTGTGATTTAAGGTTGTTTATTTACCTTTTTGTGGTCGATAATTAATATTTTATTATGAGATTTATTTATTTATTTATTTATCCAACGCAGAACGGGAAAGATCAAACACTTACATAAAGTTAAAATTATAACATACAGAACAAAAATTTATAGAAAGTTGTACTAATAGACATGATCGAGAATTTAATAAATTTAAAAGATAAAGCACTATTGATTTTGTTAAATGATTTCACAAAATTTAAATTTGAATGACTTTGTTTAAAATAAGAAGCATGTATAACTCATCAAGTTAAATGACTAAAATAAACTTTTTCGCAAACCCACTCTCATATAATAATTAAGAGCTAAAAAATTGAATCTATTATATTTCAAAACTTAGCAGTTTCTAAACGCATATTTATTATTATACAATTTTATTGTCTTCTAAGTGTTAATTTATTATGGCCTTTTATTTACTGATGAAAATTTTAACAATGTTCCGAAAGATTAATTTCGGTCGAGTATTTTAATTACAGACATTTGAAAAAGGCGCCAATATTTTGACCCTCCATGGTAAATCGTAAAAAATAAGTTTCTAAACGCATTATTATTATACAATTTTAATGTCTTGTAAGTGTTAATTTATTATGGCCTTTTATTTACTGAAGAAAATTTTAAAACAATGTTCCGAAAGATTAATTTCGGTCGAGTATTTTCATTACAGACATTTGAAAAAGGCGCCAATATTTTGACCCTCATATGGTAAACCGTAAAAAATAAGTTTTGTAGGTAAAACAGTGTATACACAAGACGATCATGGTCAGGTCAATTGCCGTTTGCCGCAGCCCCTATCACTGCAGCAGTATATAAAAATGATCAAACGATTTTACCGGCAAAGTATAGTCTCCAAATACCTATATATTATAAAGCCGCGACTCCGCGAGTACACGCGATGGTCGACGATGATCAGCTATCAGAAAATCCGACTATCCGCTGGCAAAGTGTTACATTTTCATATCCTGCGAGCAAGCCCCGACTCCTTCCTCGTATAACTTCCCGATCAGACTTCTCCATTACTGCGGCTATTTTATCACAATATGTGTAGCGTCAACATGGCCACACAATACCATTGCGGCTTCGGCAGTAACTCAGTAAGTACACGTAGCGCAGCCGCATCACCGTAGGCGCTCGGATGCTCCTCGCGAAGACAGTGTAGAGCGTCGCCTCGCACCAGCCTCAGGATGCTGAACCAGGCGGTCGTCGAGGCCCTCTACTCGGCCACCTACATCGAGAATTACCTGGACTGCGTCGAGAACCTGCCCAATGATCTGCAGCGGCATTTGTCACGGCTGCGCGAACTCGACGCGAGTTGTCAAAGTAAGTGATTATTACCGACGGGATCGAGCTTTTTATTTTATCGCATCGTCGCTGAGGAACTGTAAGGGCATCATATCCCTTGCTGGGTGCGCGGATTGAAGCCGCACTGCAAAAGCATCAAGAGCTACAGCTGCTCCGCAGCTTGTTTCTCTTTTTTTTTTTTATGCTCATTGTAATTGTTTGTTTTTGTTTTATTTATTTATGCGATTTTTAAACATTTGTTTGTGGATGTAGATTGAGCTTGTAATAATAAGTTATGTGAATGTGTAAAGGTTCGAATGAAATTTTCAATAAAATGAATTTAAATTCTAATTTTATCTTTTCTAAATTTAAGCGTACTTGCGTGAAATTGATCACAACCAGGAGGTGCTCTCTAAAACTGAATGCAATGGCTCTGCTAAGAATCGTGCCCTTTTACGAATACAGCAAGCACTCATTGCTACTCAAGAAATTGGTGATGAGAAATTACAGATTGTACAGTTGGTTCAAGATCTCATAGAGAACAAAACGAGACAGTTGGATATGGATTTTAGAAATCTTGGTAAAAGCTACATTGTTCTATTCAAATTAATGTTTTTTGAAAAGTTGGCATACTTAATGGGCTTGAATTTCTCTATTTTTATGTTTTTACAGATTTCGGAAAGGAACAAGAAACTAGTGAACCTGTTAGAGATAATAATACAAATGTTAACAGCAATTCTAATAATACTGCTAACAGCAATGACAGGCCAACAAAACGAGCCAGAAGAACAAGAACAGAAACGTTGATAGAATCTGCTCAAGCAATGGATCTGATATCAATGTCAGAGAACAGATCATCTAATTTGCCCAGCTCTTCAAATGGAAATCAGAAGAGAACAAATGCCGCTAATACAGGGAAAAAGAAAAAGAGAAAGTCAAGGCAGGGTAACCAACAAAATCAACATCGTGAAGATACTCCACCTCCACCTGAAGATGATCTTGCCATAGATCCCGATGAGCCAACTTACTGTTTGTGTGATCAAATTTCTTATGGAGAAATGATTCTCTGTGACAATGACTTATGCCCAATTGAGTGGTTCCATTTTTCTTGTGTATCATTAAGTACTAAACCTAAGGGCAAATGGTTTTGTCCAAAATGTAGAGGAGATCGGCCCAACATTATGAAACCTAAAGCTCAATTTCTCAAAGAGTTAGCTCTTTATAACAAAGAGAAAGAAGAGAAATCGTAGCAGTAAAAGAAAATGATCTTAAATTTGTATTTTATTTAAATATTAAGTATAACTGTAAATGTAACTCATAAGATTTTAAAAAGTCGTTTAAATCAAACTCATTTAAAAAACGAACTTTTATGGTAGGAATGACTGATAAATATATTTGATTTCTATGATAGGTAAAATAAAACATATTTGACTGTGCAAAGAAACTTTCATTTCATATCTATTATTCAAACAAATAAGGAAATTATGATTTCTTAATCATACATACACACTTTTTTCACTCATACGCGTTTTTTGCAATATTTGCAAAGTTTGACCAGCAAGCATTTGCTGTCAAAAATCTAAGATAAATCACAACGATGCGTGGACGTTTATTATGGTCGCACTTGTTCAGTGATGATCACATGAGAAACCTAGTACGAATCAGCGTCAATCGAGGTATTTAACGTTGAATGGTACCTGAAATTTAGAGATTAAACGTAAATTTTAATATGAATTGTAACATAGATAATTTTTTTTTAAATATCAAGTTTTATATTTTACATACAATTAATCTTCGATTTATTATGTATTTATAATATTTATGTTATTTTATGTAAAAAGTTTATTTAACTGTTTCTTTATAATTTCGCGTTGTAAACAATTACTTTTATTTGTTTACAAAAATTTTTTTTTAGTTTATATCCGAGTTTCTCCGTTACAATATAATTAAAATAAAATTTCCAGAATTTTTTGATATTACACTTGATTTTAAAACATTACAAAGACACACGGATAAATAAAAGTAAAAATATAAAACATTTTTAGTGGATATTACTTTTATTTAATATCTTAAATATGAAATTAGAAAAATAAGGAAAAAAAGATATTAATTAGAATTATATTATTACCTAATGTCAGCGGGGGTCTTCTGTTGAACCACTTTCTTGGAAGTTCAACCAAGACTGTTCAACAACAGTTGCCACTCTTTTCTCGTACTCTCGTTTATTTTCTTGATATAATTGTGCAGCTAAAGAATTAGCTGGAGAATTTGGATTTGGTTCATCTAGAAGAGACTGAAACATGCGTAAAACGTCGAAAAAGATAATGTAGACATACATATTTCTAAGCTGTAGAACATGATGAAGGAAAAACAATTAAAACTTTGATTAAAAATTGAAATTATGCATTTTATTATATGTTTGTGTATATATACTTTTCATATGTATAAGTGAATGATTTATTTCCTGTACTATACAAGTACTATAATAATAATTGTAATCGTAATAGCAATAGTAATATAATAATAATAAATGACAATAATTCCAACCAAAAAGTACGATTCGGCGCTCCTTTTTACAGTAACATGATAGGGAAGGGCTTGCTTCAGAACTCTTAGAGAGTATGGAAGCAAAAAAGCTACTTAGTATTAACTTTTCAGTTTATTTCATTCATAACTCCTAATACTTCAATAATTATAAGTATATGTACTAGATTAGTTTTTCTTTTTTCATAAAGCTCCTCTTTTAACGCCTCACCTCCTCTCTTTTCGCTGGCTCTTTCGCAGTGTTCGAATAAATAAATACACAATTTTATATTAATTTATTATACAACATTGTAAAAATTCGGTCTAATGTAGTTGCACGTGTTTTCATTAGGGTAGTCCATATTGTTAAACAATTGATTTCATCTACCCTTTACATCTGCATTGATACAAAAAATAAGTATGTACATAAAATTTTTATATAAAAAAAAACAATGTAAGGTTTTGAATTTTTTTTAATTTGCAAAATAACAAATGAATAATGCTGCAGTTTATTAAAATCAAACAAATTTGAATACTATCTATAGTTTATCAGAAAAGTTGAAAAAATATAAATATTAGGAAAAGTTAAAAGAATAACTGAAAATATTAAAATTTTATACACATAATTTTTATATGTATCATTATGTAACCCTTATATATGCAAGAAAAAATTTAACAAGAAAAATTAAAAAAAAAAATCAAAATAAAAATCAAAACATTTAAAATCACCTATGAATAGGGACTACCCCAAAGTGTAGTATTGATGAATGTTTGGTGTGTAAAAGAGAGAGAGAGTACAATATTTGTGATCGAATCAGAGTCATGGGGAGTTAACATGCTTATAAAACTAAAGCACAAAGGCGTTAGCTCCAATTCACAGGGTGGCACGTAAGCTCTCCTCTCTTCCTCGACACGCCTTGTAGCAACTGCTGCTGTACACTGTAGCTGTAGTCGGTTGCCGTTAAGGGTACGGTATACTGACAAAACTAAAAATTAAGATTTATAATGTTTCTATCACACTACTACTTGTAAATGATTTATATATCTAAGGTTTAAAACTGAATGACACCTTATGATGCAACATTACTAGTAACATTACTTTTAAATTCATTGTTTTTATATCATAGTATTTTATGTCCAAAAAGTTAAAATTTTATTTATACTCTTATTTTTACATAAAATATACAAAATTTTGTAAGTAAAATAAATTCTTTTACATTCTTTTAAATTTTTAAAGGCAACCTCAAAATTTAGATATTTATTTATTATAACATGAAGTACTACAAGTTACCTATTTTATTCTACTTTAAGCTATATTTATTTATAAATAAATTTTAAAATAATGAATTTTGTAAAAAAATTGTCAATTATAAGAAAATGTTGAATCAGTTATAGATATTCAAATTTTATTTGGATAATTTTGAGAAAGTTTTACAAATTTAATAAACATGACCAATATTTTTTAACATTCTTTTAATTTAAAAAAAAAAATGCCAGTATATCGTACCCTTACGTTGCTGCTGCGACAGCGGCGAGCTCTTGCCTCCAACTAATCCACGAAACTCTGCTCCACACAAGCCTTCACTCGCTTCTCGTACTCGCGCCGGTTCTCTTTGTACAGTTGTGCCGCCATTGAATTGGCGGGTGAATTTGGGTTTGGGTCACTTAACAGCGACTGCAACCACACAAAAGTCGTGCTTGTAGTTTTTTTTTGTAACAATTTTACGTTATCTTTTTAAATTTCACTCTAATAAGGGAAACATCTAATTAAAAATATATTCATTAATTGGAATGTTGCATGAAATTCTTTACTTTCTATTTATTTAATTTATACTTTAATTAGAAATGTATAAAAACTTATAGTAACAAAATTTGTGTTTAAAAATCAACTTTTATTGATGATAAATGCAACACTAATTTCTTTATATATTACTATTTATTGGAAATAAATAATAATTAAATAAATAATTCAAAAAACAAAATTGTTATAATGTAAAGAATAAATATTTAAATATATCTAAGTAAATATTCAACTGATGAATAATTTTTCTTAATGTTTCCCTTTAATTTCTATTGATGGCACATAGAAAGCTTTGTTAATAATGGCTTTATTGTTAAGGTTAATGTTATTAGACTTTACAACCTGATTTTGGTATATGAATTTAACGCGTATGTCCCAACTTTGATGAATTGCAACTGCTGTTAAGATATTAGATAAAACGTTCGAAAAACAAAAAAATTTTGCAAATCATGATGGTGCTCTAGTTAGCTAGACAGCTAAAACAGATTTTGGAGCTTACCTGTATAGATGTCAGGATTGCAGAGACATCATATGTGGGACTCCAACGATTTTGTAGAATATCCAAACAAATTCCACCATCTGCATAGACATTTGGATGAAACATCTTACTAACAAATCTCACTGTTGGTGGTTTATTGGGGTACTCTTCTGTGAATTCTATCGTAAGTTTGAAGGTGCCATCCTCAAAAGGAGTGTCGTGTGGTCTAGAAAAAGTAATTAATGCTAAATAATTACTTGGATACAAAAATCAAATTTGATGGTGTAGTTTACATGTTTCTCTTACTTCATTTACCCTTATTTTATTAAATAATTGTTTTCATAGTAGTTTATTAACTATATTGAGTGTACTATAAAATTTGATGATTTATCTTATTTGCTTAAATTTAATCCAACAAATTTTTTCATTAAAGAAAGAATATGAAAAATTTTGATCTTTCATAAAATACTGAATGAATTTACACATTCGGTATCATAAGTCACTCAATACTCAAACAAAAACATAGTCACAGTCAAAAATCTTTACATAATACCTGGCATTGTAAGTAACTCTTGCAATTGCTTAACAAATACCAAAAGATATGCTTCTTATAACGTCAAGAGATATTCCCTAATCAAAATTTCGTAAGACAGACATCATCGTTGGCTTTATCAACCTCCCTTGATATTTGTCCTTAAAGATACCAAAAAACCATCTCTCTCAAATGCTACTTTTTCTTCGTTTTCGGGTTTGAGACTGCTCTGACGACACAGTCTGTGCACTCACCCGAATATAACAGCGTTCCATATCATAATATTGTTGTCAGTGGGTGCTCCGGAGACTCCAGTCGGTGGGTCTTCCTGTAACCTGTAACACACAAAAGCAAGCACATCCAAGATCAAGGCACTGGCTCTGACTCTTGCTCCGAGGCGAGGTGAGCGCGAAAAAGAAAAAAAAAAGGAAAAAAATAAATCATCCACTGCCCCTCGGGCGCATCTAATAATAAAACGAACGTCACAGAAGTGCTTTCAAGCAGCGTCTCGTCAACCCGTCGAGTCGCTTTGTCCTTGTCTGTCCCGCGGCGCCCCGCACTCTCTCCCACCCGCTCCCGGGGACGTCCCACGGCTACGTGGACGACGCGTAGACGCCGAGGGGAGCGGGTGTCGGCCGAGATCCCGATCCGCTCGATAAACGGAGCGCCTTCCTCGTCAGGTTATGGACGGAGGGTATAGCCCCCACCACACCTCGCCTCTGGCGACGTTCGCTCCCGTGAAAAAAAAAAAAAGAGTCACCTCTTGAAATCCCGCATGAGCCGCCTTCTCGCGGGGGTCGACATTCCTCGTGACCGCTGCTCCGGGCTCCCGGCTGTCTCTGACTTCCTCGGCTGCTCGCGCACTCAGCCGCGCGCGCACGCAAGGTTCTTTCTCTCGCGCGCGCGAGAGAGAGAGAGAGAGAAACAAAAAAACACTGCTCGCGCACCAAACGGCTCTCTGGCCTCCTTTTTTGCCCCGCGACGACGACGACGACGACGACGACGGCCAACTACTGCCTCGCTGCGCAGCTCCGCTCTCGATTTCTCTCCCTGGCGCCTGGCTTACACTTGGAGCTGCAGGGTCCCCCGATGAATCACGCTTATATACTACTTAGCTGCGACGACGGCCGCTCCGCGCTCTGCGTGCGCTCTCCACTTCCAGCGTACAGCGCGCACCGCGTAGAAGCAACAAGACTGCGCCGACGGCGAAAGAAAAAGACGAAACGTCCTCGTCCCTCCTCCTCCTCCTCCACCTCCGCGCGCAGTGCGTTTTTTTTTCTTTCCCTTCGCGCCCGTCGACGAGGTGGACAGTGCCTACTGTAATGCAACACTCTGCCTGGTGGCGCACCGACGGCGAGAGCGAGAGAGAAGGGGTATGCGACGACGAGCACACGAGCCTTTGCTTTGCAACGCAGATTCGTAGAGCGTCGTAAACGATAGACGGGTGTCCTCGGCGCCGTTCCCTTTGCAGCGGCCGCCCACCAGGCGCAGTCCTCCTCCTCCTCGTCGTCGTCGTTCGCGAGAGACTGCGCGAGCGCTGGCTTTTGTCAGTGCCGAAGGCCGCTCCGTGTAGGTATATCAGTCTCTCTCTCTCTCTTTCTCGCTCCGTGTGCGTCTGCCGTTATACCGTTACCCTTCCCCTCCCTCCGTCTCTCTCTGTCGATCTCGCTCCCGCGAGTGTATATGATGCACACAAATGTACACAGCCGCGCTCCTTCTCGCTCCCGCGGCTCTTTCCTTGGCAAGCTCCGCACTCTCTATGTATTACAGCTGGCGCGCGCGCAGCAGACGCGTATGTTACCTTTACGTCCGCATGCGCGCTCGAGAAGGATAGAACTATATACTTTCGCGCGTGTATTCTCCTCTTTCTCTTTATCTGCCTTCTCTCTCGCTCTTTCGGGCTCTCGTTTTCGGGGATTTCGGAAAGTCAAGGTGCGCGCTCTGCTGCGCAAGGCTTTTCCTTCCTGCTGCCTTTGTGTAGGAGCGCTACGTATCCTACTGTATATATCGTAGAATCTCGCGCGGCTTTGTGCGCGCGAGCCTCGCGTCCGTGAATTTTCGTTTTCGCGCGCGAGGACGAAGTACTTTAAGTATATATACAGCGAGTCAGCGACTGGACACTCGCGATTCTTGACGGAGTGGACCTGTCCCTGCTTGCCTTTGGTACTCGCGTATACGTGGAATTTTCTCGACGGCGCTCGCCGGGGGGGCTACTCCGATTTCCGAATGAAGGCGCCACGCGAACGAGGGACCAGACCGACTACTCGATCGCGCTGTACCGAGTGTTGATCTATTGTCACTTTGTCAGGGGTCGTCGCGCGCGACTTTGCTGACTCTCATGTTTTTGCTTCTGATATGCCTTTATTTACTCCCCCCCCTGTCCCCTCCTCGTTGGCTCTGTCTTTTGTCTTTGTCGCGGGGATGCGAGGGAGAAAGAGGTACGGGCGTTATCGGCGGTGCACCTTGAAGTGTCATGAGGTGCGCCCCGATGAGGCTGTGGCTGTAAATCGAGATATCGCGCGCGATAAGGTGGATCGAGATTTCGAACGCGCCGCGCCGAGTATGCATGACCCTTAATTGTTCTGTTCCGCTGGGGCGTTTCTTTCAGCACAGGTGGTAGAGGATGTTCGGGAAAGACTGAAAAAGTCCTATTGGACTTGATGACTCCGTGATTTGGATTGGAGTTTATATCTTTTTGATAAAGCAACATTTTTAATTGCGATGTGCAGGGTAACTTAAATTATCTATAAATATCTCATTACTTAATTAAAGTTTTCTGTAAAGTTCAAGGGCTTTTGCCTTTTTTGTTTGAAAATTGCCATTATAATTAATAACTATGCTACTTTGATGAATTCAATGTCGTTAAATTGTTTTTTTATTTTAAACTGAAACATTTACTATATAGGTATCGCATATAAGCAGTTAATTATCTAAATGCTTTTTATAAATTATTCTAACCCACTAATTTAGATGAGTAATTGTATGTTAATTATTGAAGTGCTACGAAAGAGTGCACAATTTCGTCATAAATCGTAAAAAATAAAATGAACTCCTTTTTAGCATTATTTAAAACGAAATAGATATATAAGCATACAACGGGCTTTTAAAATGTAAGTAGATCAAGCCAAAAACATATATAGTTGCAGTCTTGCCGTACTCGTACTGCAACTACTTACTCAAATATATAGTTTGTCTGATAAGGTAATTGTATTTACCTACAACTAACATAAATTTTTTCTTAAAATTAAAAAATTAAAAATTAAATTTGTTTATTCAATTCTGCACTGCTTGTATAATCAACTCAAAGTTACAATTTTCTAATCCTGACCTAAATAAGTGTAATTGCGTACGTGTATATATGTATAGATTTCTTTCTAATACCCCCTGCAGTTAGATTTCCAGACACGCCTCAACCAATACGTACAGAATGCAGAATCGTGTGCACTCAGTCTATTAAGAAAAAGGGTCTAATCGATAAACGAGCCTGGAAAACGTGTATCTATCCCTTCCTCAAAATCATCATCTAAAGGTATGCACCATTCCTAAAAAAATACAAACTAAAATAACTATTCGAGCAGTTCACCGCATATAACCTCAAAATAAGATAAATTTGTTTACAGCCGACAAGAGCACGTGGTCCAGTAGTCAACGAAGCCTCTGAAAAACTCATCGATTTCGCTTTTCCTTCGAGCGAAATTAGGCCGGAAAAAGTGGAATAAGCCTTTTTGGTTTCGGTGCTGACATAATACCTCAGGGGAGCACCGGCGCGCGCTGACCATTCAAATTAGCCCTCTTCACGGCACCCGACCGAGCAAGAGAGAGAGAGAGAGCAAAAATCGATAAGCTCGCGACCGCAAAAAGGCGCACGCGTTATGCTGTGCTCCGCTTTTCCAGCGGCGGCGGCGGTGCCCACGACGACGACGCATGCCCGTTAGCACGGGTCATCAGCTGCATTAGGATTACGCGGACAGCGAAGAGAGCATAATTCGCTAGACTCCACGAGAGGGAAATTTCTGCGAGCCACGGCCTCGCAGTCACGCTCATCGCCTTTGCCCTATTCTCGTGGCGACGTTTTGTGTTTCTCGGAGCTCGTGGAGAGGCTCGACGCTTTTTTTTAAATGGCTCAGGACTGCAAGACAAAGGTCTACTTGGGATACGAGGATGAATATGTCACTGAGAAGCACCGAGGCCTTGTCAACTTTACGACAAATAAAATTGGAGGCAAACCGGTAAGCTGGTTTATTGGATTAATCTCTTATTTTAGTTAGTACTTAACAAAGAGTGTTATACTCTTTCTACTATTCGGAGATACTTCTATGTTATCTTTTAACATTCACAAGTATTTCATAATGTATTTAAATGAAGAAATCAAGGATATTTAGTAATATGTCTTATTAATTGTAATTTTAGGATTGGCACTCGGATCAAATGACATTAGTTTCACCTCAGTGCAGATTATGTGGGTTACATCAGCTACTAGCACTGCAAATTTATGCACCTTTGGATAATTCTAAATATCACAGAACTCTTTATATCTTTGCATGCATTAATCCCAATTGTTGGAATCAGAATGAGAGTTGGACCTGTCTGCGAGTTCAGTCTATAGAACAAGCGTCAAATACAGATTCTTTATCAAGTTCCTGTGCGACAGTACAAACAAGTGCCACCAGCTGGCTAGCGGATGCAGATGACTGGGGAGACAATTGGAATGACAATGTCTCGGAAAGGAATGGAAATAATTTATTACTAAACGATCCTCATAAATTTAGTTTGTCTGTGCAAAATACTAATTACGAAGAAGAGCTCATAGCTGATTTTAAAGAAGTACAACTTGATGATCCCAATGCAAATAGGTTTGTACATTAAACTGTTTACTGCTTTTACTTTCATTGCAAAGCTTATTTCATGTAATATTCTTAAAAATTACATTTGTTCTCTAAATTTTAGTCCTACGAGCGTGGAGTCGCCGGTTGGCGGGGGTGCGGTGGGTCGACTAGATTCGCCGCATGCCTCGGCGGAGATCGAAGGCGAAGAGAGCGAGATGGTCTGTATCGATACGCCAACGCAGCCGCAGTGTGACCTGATAAGTCTGCTGCAGGAAGTGACGCCACCACCGGTGCAGCACACTGAGCCAAAGGACAAGAATGGCCTTGGTTTCGTCGAGATCTTCATATCTGCCGACGAGGAATATGTGAGCACGGATGTGCCGCAGCACGTGCGCGACCTTTTCCTCGAGTACCAGCGTTCGAATCCGGAGATGACAAGCGGACAAGCCGCTGGTACATCTGACGAGACAAAAGGGTACGGCGATGCTAGCGAGAAATACGAGAAGAGTCTGCCCAAGCACGGTGACATACTATTCCACAATTTCGTTAGTCGAATACAGAAGAGCCCTGGTCAGATAATGAGGTGAGCATTTTTGGGATTGTAAATGTATATAATAGTATTTTAATAGTATCTAAACAACTAATAGAAGCAGTGATAGTAACTCATGAACGAATTTTCTTATTACATTTTAGGTATGCAAGGGATAATTCAGCACCGTTACTTCTTTATCCAATGGGCGGCTGCATTGGCAGGTGCAGGCACTGCGGTGATGAGATGACGTTTGAACTTCAAATTCTTCCTACCTTGATACCAAAACTGAAACTGAATACTCGTTCCGATCGTCAATTCCAGATAGAATTTGGCACCGTACTGATATTTACTTGCATAAGAAGTTGCTGGTCGGCGACAGATTCCTATAGAGAAGAACATGTGATCGTTCAAGCTGAAAGACTGTAGTTGAGAAATTTCACAACCTTCGATTTAAGGAGACGACGAAGTTTTAATGACCCGTGATGTTCTTTGTAGAAATAAAAGGAACGACTACCGTCCATCGTTCGACATTCATAGGACAAGTCAGAAGTTTCAAAAGCGTTTGGTCGTTTCACCGCGTAGAAATGAAGTTACCGATAAATACTCGAAAACTGAAGTGCTTTTTTTTAGATTATTAGTTATCGAAATATCTTTTACTAGTTTTATTTTTGTACAGCGTAAAATTCGTATTATTTATTATTATTTTATATGACATTCCAGTGAATTCTGCATAAGCGTTTTATTTTTGCAATTTTTTTTTTTTTTGTAACGTAATCATTAGCTTTTGTGAAAAATTCTATTTAGTACAATCGTGGAATGTCCTCTATGTGCAATTAGACTAAAACACTAATTAAGACTTCAAAAAAAGATATTTTAACAATCTATATTATTGGATACTAGCTTCTTAAAATATTAGCTTAATATGTAAAATGCATTTGTGATGCCATTTGAAATTTAAAAGGAAAATAAGAGAGATTATTTTTGTTTTGAAAATATTTTAGAAATCAAAAGAAAGTACCATAGATGCATAGCATTATGTGATTAATTGTGAAGTAAAAAACTTTAAAAGTAAGTTTTTTATGAATGAGTCTTCTTTTAAAAAGTAAGGTATTTTAGAATTTCTTGTCGATTTAAACTCTAAACTCGCTGTAATAAACAGTTATAAATGTTAGCAAAATTTGAATGAAACAATATTGTACACTATAGCAATTACGCATTGTCAGTTGCGTAAAATAAATGATTCTTTAAAAAACGGTTTTTATTTCTTTTTCAATCAACTATATTTTTAAATTATAAAATATTTACAATATTGAAGTCGTGTAAATTACACTGAAAATGTATCTTAATTTTATCTATCATATTTCATGTACAATTAAAGGAAACTTGTTAATTCAGTACAACAAGTAATCATTTTTTTAACAGATAAAATGCAAATGACTTTAGCCTAGTTTGCATTCATATATACATTTTTACAAAATTAATAATTTCTTGTCAAAGGATGTGCAAAAATATAATCTTTAGTTTCAAAATGCAATTTTGACAGTTCTTTAGCTATGTAATCACCATTAGTATATTCAGAGACGCCAATATCATCAGATATTTCTTTAATTTTCTTTTGCACTGTGTAGGCCATTATCATGCATACCTTTATGTCACTCTCTGAATTTCTGTTGCCAATGCAGTAACTCCTAGAAGCCCTTCCTAAAACTGCTATGAAAGTATAAATCAAAGCTATCATATCACTAATTCTTTGAAGATCTGCATGATAATCACCGATGGTTGTTCCATTTCTTACAATTAGCTTTTCTGTTGAATTATTCAAATCACGCAAGGCATTATCACAAATCTTGGCGCACTGCATTAACGATGGATGTAGGTATTCCTCCAAATGCAAATTCCAATTGTCTCTAGTAAAGAAAGTTTTTATAATAACATGAGGATACATGAAAGGATTTCTAAGTTTTTTCACTTTATCAAACATGTGTTGTCCAAAGTGTTGCATTCCGAGAAGGGATGAGTAAATTTTTGTATCAAGTAAAGAAGTTTCATAATTTGTTAATGTAAATGTATCTCTGAGAATTTGTTCAAATGGATGGGTTGAAAGGCAAGCTCTGGGTCCAACTAACCACATGCTATCCTGTATTGTTCGCAAGCATTCTTGTACACTAAATTGTTCTACTAAAGCTGTTTCCAGTAATAGATCTTGATCATCATAAATATCCATTGTGCCTGCTGTCAAATACAGAATACTTTCAATGGAATAAATACAATAGTTAATTTTGGAGATTATTTGTTGAGCTGATTCTGTTTCTAGTAGCAATCCTTCAAAATGTTTTCTGTTCATTACATCCGTTGTCAAAAGCTTCAAAAAATTTTTCAATATAGGTATCGTTAAAGCTGCAATAAAGTGTCTAGACTTTACAAACATATCCCTTGTGTGAGTAGCACCATCTCCTATATTGCCAATTATATTTTCCTTTGGTATTCGTACATCTTTTAGAATAAGTTTACCACAATTGAAACCTTTCAGTCCAATAGTGTCTGTAAATTCTGAAGTAACTGTGACACCTTCAGTTTCTTTTTCAACAATAAAACTAGCCATAGTTTCAGGTCGTTTTTCCACTATTCCACTTTGCATGGCATGTGCAATTACTACAAATACATTTGAGTCTTCAATGTTAGGTACAAAGATCTTTTCACCACTTAAATACCAATATTTGTCACAGTCAGATAATACTGCAATAGTTGAATAGTTGGGAGCCGATGGTCCACTGTTAACTTCTGTAGCACCTACTGTGGCCATAGAATGTCCTGCAGCTATCTTTGGTAAGTATTTTAATTTTTGTTCAACTGAGGCTTGATTTAAGATATCTAACGCTGGCACTGCTTGTTTCAATAGGAATAGACCAAGAGCAGGTACAGTACCTACTGTCTCTAACACTCGCAAGAACTCCGAGTTCAATAGATTCATTCCACCATAATCCTCATGGATTCTCAATCCGAACAAACCTAATTCTCTAAAATTTTGCAAAACATGGGGAGGAATTCTGTTAGTATCTTCAAATTCTTTAGCATTCACAGTTTTCATATATTCACGAATCGGTTCAATCCATTGTTCAAATTCAGTGTATCTATAAATAGTAAAAATAATTATCAAAGTATGAAGTAAATTAATTCAATTTAAACAAATTAACTTCGATTTACAATTAATCTTGAAAAATGTATTTTTTTTTTTGTGTTCGCATACCTGTCTACTCTTTGAGGTTCCGGATAGGCAAGAAATTCATAATCAACATTGCCCAGGAAGAGATTTTTAGCGAACGGCTCGCGTTTTGGTAGTTTTGGTTTAGGAGCCGGCAATGACTGCTTAAAATCCATTAAATCTTTGGACTTTTTTTTCTGCGCTCCGGCAGTAGCCAAACACCGAACTTGGAAAGTGGCGTTTTTTAAGTAGGCTAAATGACATCTCGTCACCCCCCGTAGAATCAACATCTTTTCCAGCTTAGAGCAACAATTTAAATGTTAAACATTAACTTTTGTTAATTATTTATATTTATCCACTGATCCCTCGTGTCTGCACTTTATATGCAGTGTGACTAAAAAAGAATTATACAATGCGACGTACTAATACAGTATCATACTTCACTTTATGTATTTTACACTTTTCGCAAAGTCCCGCGATGATTATACGCTCGTTGTAAAGGCGCGCTATTTTAAAATGCAGTAAATTCGTATTCGTATTTAAAATGATGATTAGTGAATACGGAAGACTTGAATATAAAACGGTTGAAAATAAAATAAAAGCTTACATAATATACTCTCCATACTGATGAAGAAAACGTTCGAGAAAAAGTTTGTTTTTATATAGACAATTCTTAATGATGTATGGACAGGGCTGAAAAATAAATATATTAAAAATTGTCGCCACTTTATGTTGCACCATATCCCGGAATGAACTAGAATTTTAAAATAACCAGTTCCAAGGGTCCGCAAGCTCCATTCCGGGATGGTAAAAGCTCCTACGGTATGTTGGCATTACTTAATAGTAGGTAGAATGACCGAGTGATGGTGCGGGGTGTACGAAGTGGCGGAGAAATCCTCGTGTTCAACGTTGTTCGAAAATTCAATTTTCAATAAACGATTTGCAATAATTTTGTTTATTCATGACCTCGGATATTCTTAGTTTATTGCATTTCGAATTTGTATTTTGTAAGAGACGTGTCCCTGCAGTGTAAAAAGGACTGAATACGATAATTATAGAGGATAAGGAAGTAAATTATAAGTAAATTAAGCACTGCAATTTTTCTCAAAATCTTGAGCCCTTGTGCGAAATTTTTTTTAATTTTAACAAGAAAAGCTTCATAATGTTTACAGTAAAAGCTCCTTCATTTTTACGGGAAAATCATAGTAATTTTCACAAAGCTTTTCCTATAAAAATGACAAAGTTTAGATGACAATTATAAATTGCAAAATTTTCCAATGCCTATACGCTGCAAACCTTCCCACTCCCCCTTCGCGATTACGTTTCTTCACGAAATTTTTCCGGGAAAATTTTTCGATTGTATATATTAAGAGTATTTTTGTTAAAAAAAAAACATCAATTGACTCTAAATTAAACAAGCTTGTCGCTTTCCAAGAAGAAATAAAAAAAAAAACGCAATGCTAGAAAAACGTTAGTGCAATCCATCAACCTGCCCTACATTCCTCTGCCACCTGAGCACCATAAAAAGCAACCTCTTAGTGCCGTCCAAACTTAATCGAGCCAATCTCCAATTCTACCGTCGCCTATACGAACGCAGCCGAATCAACAGTTAGAGTCTATACTAAGGCGTATCCTAGCCGCGTTAGCTCGATCGGCTAAATCAACCGGCGCCCATAAATCAAGCCATAAATTACGATACGCCACCAACCCCCGAAAAACTCGAGCTCGTCACGACTGCCCTCCCCGCGGGAAGGAGGCGAGCAACCCCTCGCGAAGAACATTTGCACGAGGGTACCTCGCCCCGGCCGGCAATAAACCTCCGGACTCTCTACCTTTCCCTCAATTTTTCCTCGCCACCCCTGCGCGGAGGGCGGGGAGGGTCTCCGCGCGTTTACGACCCCCTCACCCTCGCCTCCTCCGGAGAAAACGGCGGAGCCTCGCGAGGATTTCAGCGCGGCACATCAAGGAGTCCCGGCACGATCGTTCGACACGGCCGCTACGTAGTGCTGCGTGCGCGCATCGTAGGGACTGGAAAATCAATAGGACCGCGTCGTCGCGTTGGCGAAAGCGTATAGTTGTAGGGGCGATCGACGCGCCCCGCGCTGGAAATTTCAAAATTTTTGGGGGTAAATTAAAGCGACGGGGAGGGACGGCGCTTTATGGGACGCGCGAGAAAGTATGCGGGTTTTACCGCGCCTTCTTCGCTTTAAAATTCAATTAGCGACGAGGGAAATTGCAGTCGAATTTCGTCCGGTAATAAATGATTTAGTAGTAACAATAGTTTATGCTATGACTTTTAGGGTATTTAGAAATGTAATTTCGAGGTTTATTTATTTATTTATTTATTTTTTTTTATCTGTGGCTTTTTTTTAGTTTTTGTTTAGAAGAACAGTTCAGTCGTCTTTTTTATAGAAATAATTAAATTTTGTATATTTTAAAGAAAATTTATGTGAAATTGATTAAAGATTTACACAGACATATTTTTGAACAGTTTCAAAATAAAATGTTCAAAGTGCCCTTCTTTCATTTTTTAGAAACATTCTCTTATTTTAATTAGTCGCGAGATTTTTATCCCGCATTTGCACGTCTTCTATTTTTATATTCATCGATTAAAAATTTATTATTTTCCCGTTAGACTTTAAAGAGTTTATACTAAAAATAAAAGTGAATTATTGATCAAATTTTCTGCATGCAATGCTCCAACACTTTAATTAAATTCATTAAATTAAGAATCTCAGTGTAATTCTGTTATATTAAAAATTCACAAAAAATTTAAATCTCCTCCAAAAAGACTTAATTATTACCTTTCATCAGTAAAAATGTATTATACTATTAAATTATAAGACACGTATAATGTAAATGAAATGCGTAATTTTGTTTACGTTAATTCTTATACAATGGAACTAGAAATTACACACATTTCGCTAAAAATATTTACTGAAATGTCTGAAATTGCATTTGAAAATATTTCGTAAAATGAAGAAAGTCGCAGCTACGCGAAGAACGGCAAAAACGCAGCGAAAATCTTCGCGACTAAACGCAGCCACGCAGGCCTGCGCAGTTCCCCTTTAATTCCCAGCGCAAAGTCGAGCTGCCGGCCTTCTCATCCCTGGCAATTTAAAGCTCCGAAAACAGTCCCCGTTTCTTTTTTCACCAGCTGTCCGCGACGCGCGTCTCACGCGGCGCTTGCAAGCTCAACCGAGAGAAAATCCGGCTACTTGCACCGCGCCCAATAATAGCGTCACGGTTCGTCGGTAACTCGATCCGCGGGGTAGTAGCACTTTGATTCCGTAAATACGCGTGTCTGCCTCTCCAGAAGGCGAAAAATCGACCCGCTCGTCTTCGCGCCTCCTCGGAAGGAGGGAAGCTCGACAAAGTCACCCCCAACGGGCCGAGGGAGGCTCGTTCGTGCCTACGACGTGCGACCTGCACTTTACGTGGGCACTGAAAGTGTCCGACGAAGTAATAAGAAAAAAAATATATATATATTGTTGTTACGAGTGAGGAAGATGCTGCCCCTTTTATTTCCTCGCGGGGAGAGAGGCGCGCCTTGGAAGTTCCTGGCGTTGGATATGGGTCGAGCATTTTCCGATGGAGTATATAGCAGGGGACACATCGCTATGTAGGCGAAGAGCGTCGAATGGCACGAGTGCCGGTTGTTTTACTGCTGCTCAAATAAATTCTGACTTTAGGAGAGATTCTCCTTTTTTTTCGTCAAAAGAGTGCAGACTGCAGATGCGCGGCGCACGTTTCTTGCGGATGTTTTCTTTTTTATTTGTTTTTTGTTGCTTTTTAAAGCGGTTATTAAATTATTCTATTTGAGGAATACTTTTGACGCAGAATCTTATATATAAGAGACTATTCACTTATTTAAGTAGAATTTTTCGTACTTAACTTTGTTGGGTAGAAGTGAAAAATTGAGAAATTTTATTTCAGAGCAAGAGAATTTTAATTTTTGATTTCTTCAACAGAAATTTTTTATCAGAAATCATTAATTCTGCTAACATTTTATCGTAGGTAAGCTCATTGCACTGAATAGTTTCGCGGGGAAATTACTATTACTTTTTTACGATAAAATCATCACCGTATTTTATTAAGAAAATTAAGTGTATATATAATGTTTTTGAAAATCGTGCATATTTACCATGAACTTTCCGGAAATTGCACGGAAAAATTCGTGGAATATATAGTAATTGCCCTTTTATCGATTCATTAATAAGAAGCGTCGACTATTTTATATGATACAAATTTTATTCCAAGACAGTTCATTAATTAGTCAAAGCTCCTTTCCCTCCCGCTTTTAGCGATTTTGTGGCTTCGAAAATCGAAAGCACAGGCAACATTTATCTCCATCGCTCCTCGTTAACTTTTTCATTAAATATTCTAGTCCAAGAATAAGATCTAAGCCGAGGCTATTCATATTTTATCAGGCCAGTTTTTGTTCACGCACAAATTGTCCTGCGCAGCATTGCAAACGCGGGAGCTTTATTTACGGAGTGCCCAAGGAAAACGCCTTAATCTCGCTTTCGCTATCTTGAATATTTCATTTCTGAGGCTCTCTTCTGCGACCCTCCGATAAATTACAATCAAGCCCCCAAGTTAGCGGAGGATCCGAAAACAGCATGAACACACGCTTCCAAATTCAAAACATCGTTCCTGTATTTGTACACCGAGAGAATGAAAATTACGTGAAAAACGGTTGCAAGCACTGCAATTATTACGGGAAAATTACTATAACTTTTATTCGCTTGAATCTTGATCGTTGACAAAGCTTTGTAAAGTTATACATGAAAAGCTCTATTACAATTCATTTTTTTTTTAATATTCGGAGCTTTTCCCGTAAAATGATGGAGCTTTTTTTACAGAAAATAGAAAAGCTTCGCTATGACAATTTAAAATACAGATAAAATTGACAGTAATTGTCCAGTCAGAAATTGCCAGCACATGCAAACCGTCCTACAATAACGTTTTTTTTTCCTCCTTTGCAAGCTCTTCGCTAAACAAATACGCCGCCGGCATTTTAATTTACAAATCCAAATTTCACTTGCTCCTCATGGATATCTCGTATAAGTTTCTTCAATTTCCCCCAGCCTTCGAATAAATCGTTCCATCCTCGTAATCCAAAGCAACGGTCGTCTGTTTATTTCGCCGATCTAAGCTCAGCGGTCTCCAAAGCCGCCAATTCCATCGCCTTTAAAAAAAGCTCCCGCTAATTCTCCTTCCTCAGCTCTCCCCTATACTCTCGTCTCTTCTCTTTCGCAGCCACACAACGAAAATTCCTTCGAGTGCAGCGCTCGTATAGAGAATATCGCGCGGGGTGGGGGCGACCCGGATGGAGGTCGTCCGAGGGGGCGGCAGGGGTTGCGCGCGCGATCGACCGCCGGCGCATGCGCCCTGTTCCCGGGGGCTCGCGACCCAACGACGACGTCGACGACGACGACGACGACTCTTGTGTCTTCTCCGGGCGACGCGACGCGCGTATTACTCCGCGAAGATCCTACTCGCCTCGAGCGAAGCATATTCCCCGCAAGAGATACACCCCGAGTGCCGAAGGGGGTGAGTTTTGAGGAGAGGGCGGTGCTCGCAGGATCGAAGAAGAACCGAGGGCTGCGATGGCCCCGTTTTATCGCGAGGCCTCGGCGTAGGATGCGCTCAAGCTGGTACGTATTCTACTACGCTGCATTTTGCGGATAACTTCCGCTGGTGGTTTTCCTCGGATTTTCGCGGACAGTGAGTTGAGTATGGAGTTTGAAGGGGTGTTACTTGGGTTTTCAGAATTCGGGTGATTGATCGTCACCCAAGGGGTGATTGCGTGTGAGGCTCCGTGAGTGTGTGTATGTGTGTGTGTGTGCTTGTGTCACTGTGGCTTCATGGCTGGCCTTGCGAAAGCTTTCGTTGTTATAATCGATGTTGCCGAGGAAGTTTGTATATATGGATTTTAAGCTTCTGAATTTCCTGATAACTTTAGGAGGGTTGGTTTTTATATTGCTAGGCGCGAAGCGGGTAGATTGTTTCTCGCGCAAATTGTCAGGTGCGTGCTGCGCTATGCTGTTTTACTTTTATTTTACTGGGAAATTAAGTGTTGCTTATGCTTTTGGATATTGATTTAACTGTAGCCGTATATATATAATGTGCACGCGCGAGCTTTCAAAAGGGTAGTCGGTGACACGAGAGAAATCGAATCTATTGAACGTTATATAAATTGAGGAGGGCAATCCCTTGTTCCTAAAATATAGAATTTCTTTCACAATAGCACATTCACTTATCTGGAGGGAGGGAGGTTTATTGAATGAGATTCCTTCACGCACGGAAAAAAAACCGTTTTCCATAAATTCGTACGTCATTTTTCCTGGAAACCATGGGGAACTACAGTACACTTGGAAATGTTTTCTTCCGTTAAGAACAATTCTTATCTTTCTAACAATTATGATCGTATTTAAAATTTTATTAAATTCGTTTTAGTGATCTTAATTGAAACGTTTCATATGAGGATTTAAAAAAAATATATATCTATTCTTATAAAAGATAGTTTTACCTTTTTATTACAAAAGTTACTGTTATAGTTGCGCAGTAATTCTGGAACGAGTTCGTAGAGCTATTCACTAAATCGCCTTTGGTAGATTATTAATTAAGCTTTAGAGGGTGCATTAAGCAAAAGTTATCGAAGGGTGATTTCTGCGTTACTTTCGGATAACTTTCTCCAAATATTTAACTTCAAACAGCGGATCATTTCTTCACATTTCCATTAGGTAGATATTTCACCAAGTTACCATTACAATAAAGACATACAGTATAGCAATTTTGGCCAAATAGGTCAGTCAATTTCCAGATTACTAAAGCACTCAGTACCTTTTGCCGGTAGTCCCTCTCGTTCCTCCAAAAACTAAATGATTCACAGGGAAAGAAAAGCAGTAACATCTATTTAAAAGTTAGATAGTTTATACAGGAAATACGCTCCAATTCGAGGCCATGCAGTAAAATTAACGTGATTTACGTGATAGTACGCCAGCATAAAATGAACAGAGCGCCACCTAGCAGTAGAGTCAATACAGCAAAAACAACATAAACTTCTCATGTTCGTTTCTACAACCATCAGAATTTCTGCCGGAACCTCGCGAGAAGCATCGCCTTAAAACAACATATTATTAGAACGTTCCAAACAAAACAAATCAGCGCTTCATTCCTCCGAGCTCCACGCGTCGCTCGCTCCGATCCCGTTAACCAAATCAACGCGAACCCATCATCTAAACGCCGGAAAATTCACGATCGACGTCAAGCATCGAGCGTAGCATCCCGGAACATCTGCCAAGCGAAAACTCGGGCAATATCGACGTCGTCGGGTCCGAGGGCACGCGTCGCAGCCTCCTGTAGGTAATAGACACATATCTGTTGCTTCCTGGCACACGTCGCGGGGGCCATCGCATGGCGCGCGCCGCCGAATCGATACTCCGCCGACGGGCCAATCAGCAGATTTTTCCCGATAAGAGAGAGTAGGCGTGCGAGAGGGTTGCGCTCGTCGATGCGATATTCTCTCGCCAGGCGCCACCCCCAGACCTGTACATCAGGTGCACATATATCAGCCGCGTGGATTTATCGCACGCAATTATCTCGGCTGCGGATAGCGATCTCATTATCGACTATGCATTTTGAACTGACCGTACTTTCTTCTCTCTCGCTCTCTTTATCTTTTTTTTTATAGGGAGATGGGTTCGTTGACGTTTTATTTTGATTTGTATATATGGAAAGTTTAGTTTTCCGTGGGTATAAAGTGCGATTTTGCGCTTGGAAGATAATAATTAATATAATTCAAAAAATGAAGGCTAAAGAGTTTGTGATAAGTAAAAAAACATTCAATTTCGAGGATGGCATGACTCGTTTTCCAAATATTGAAACGAATTTAAAAAATTTCTCTTGTCATTGACGATGACCAATTGTTCCGGTGAACGCACATTGTCGAAATATTAAAGTTGTTAAAAAAATATCATTGAGGTACTATATCATTTGACATTATTAATTATTGAGTCGGAATTGCTGCAAAGTATAGTTCATTGTCAATATTGTTTGGAAATTAATTTATTTTTTTAAGAACTAAACAAGGTTTTCTCGCACGAGTTACATGCACATGCTAATTCCCTTTACGCCTTTTATAGGTGAAGTATATTTTTTTATTCATGTTAAATTGATCTATTATACTTTAACTGTAAAACAGAGGCTTTATTAGTTATACTTAATTTATCTACTTATGCACACTGCAATGACGTGACTAAGCTTGAAAAAAATTATTATTTGTATTTTTTTCTTTCAAAAAGCTAATGTTTTTTCTTGATTATGATCAGATTAAGATTGAGTATGAATGAAAGTGTCTGGTACTATATTTTGTATGTTTAAAAAGATATGAATTTTTAGATTGGGGCTGTTGTTATTTGCATAATAGTTCATCATATCTGGAGTACTTTTGCAAAGAGCTTTTATTAACAATGGACCTTTATTTTTATCGTAGATGTTTAACTAGACTGATTAAGTGTGTACGTTGGGCTTACTAAAACACTCGGGTCGTGATGATTTAATATTTCGAAGTATGAGTCACCCACTCACCGACGCTTAAAAACTGTTCAATAAAAGTAAACGTTGAATTTTTTCAAAGCTCTTATATTACTTTCTAATTATGATCTCATTGTATAAAAAACAAAAATTAATTCAAAATTTTTTATTTAATATGAATTTAAGATTTTGGTCGTTTATGAAAATTTTAATTAACAACATAAAAACGAGCTTTTTAAATAGTCGAGTCTTTATTCAATTGTACAATTTTTAGCAGAAAGTAAATTTCTCTAATTCCATTTTAAAAAAATATGAACATTTCAATATTCTCTTTTAAAGTAAAAACATTTTAATTTTCGCGTCACTTACAAGGTTACATTTTTCAAGAGTCGTGCTTAAACAAAATTTAATGCAGAAAAATTCGTGTGTGCTTTTAATTTTAAAAGCGCGTAAAATTGTAAATGAAACGCGTTTTAATTTACGCCTTTTGAGCCTCATTGTTTAAACAAGCTTTGTGCGAGTACAGTATCACATTTTAATGCAGCGGATAGTTACTTAACTCTAGAACAGAAATGAAAGCGCAACTTTGATAGATAAAATTGTTCCATTGAAAATTGCACAAAGGAGCCACGAGTATTGATATTTGCTCGAGTTTCAAATAGCGCGTTGGTGCTTTCGCCAATGAAGCCCGCATTCGCCACCAGTCGTCGTCTTTTTGACTCTCAATTAAGCCCTCACTCAAATGCAAATTATCCGCACCCTTGAAACCTATACTATCACCTCGTCCAATCAAATCTTCCCAATCTCTCGGAAATCCGCTCCGCTGGAAATCGAACTAACTTTACAAACTCGCTATTTTAAAGGGTACTTAATAATTGTCCGTTTTTCCTAATTATTACGTAAAAAAAGGAGTCGAGATATAATTTTTAGGAGAAAATCACTGCAACTTTTCGCGAAATCTTGTAGACACTTGACGAAGCTTTGTGATTGCAGCAAGAAAAGCTCCGTAATTTTTACAGAAAAAGGTTCGCAGTTTCTAGAGCTACTTTCTTATAAAAATTACAAAGCTTGTCGACCATCCGAAATTCGGGTAAAAATTTCGTTCCAGATTTTTAGATATTTGACGAAGCTTTCGTTATTTTTTCAACAAAAAAAAAGCTCTGCAAAAATTTAAGCTGACTTTTCCGTAAAAATGATATCAAAACTAAAAATTACAGAGCTTTTCTTCCAAAATACTTCCCGACCCTCAACTACATGTTTCCGCGTAAATTTTGACAGACAGCTTCACTCCAATTTTTATAAACAAAATTCTCTCACTGAAGTTTTTCAAACTATCCGCTATAATCGGTTATTAAAAACCTCCAAAAAAAAGTAGTTTCCCCGATGTGAGAAAACTATGACAACTTCCAGCAGGCTACACCAGCAAGCATCTAAAAATACACCTGGAACACAAAAGAAACACGTTCCCCGATACGATCACGCACGCGGAGCCGCGCAAGCTCCCGCAAGCTCCGCGCGCGCGGCACATCCGACGAACACCACCGCGACTTCCAAGAATAGCCGATAACAAATCAGCCCCCGCGCGCAAGCAAAATTAGTAATCTATATCAAACGAGAGTGCCCGCATTTTTTTTCTCTCTCTCTTTCTGTTGCAGCCGAAATAATCGTCGCCCGGCGTCTGAGGAGGAGGAGGAGGAGGAGGAAGGTGCGGGCCGCTGGCGCGCCTAGAGGCGAGGCAGAGGGGCATTTAAAGAGGCTGCGGCCGCCCGAGCGAGCGACGAAGAAAGAGAATCGCCTATAGGCGCCGAGGCGAGTGTGCTGTGCGCGGAGCGCGCGAGGCATGCGCTCTCGGCCGTCGCTCGCCGCCGCGGCGACGACGAGGGTAGCTGCGCCAGTCGAGGGAGGGGTCTCCTCTCGCCTCCTCGACGCTGACTCACCTGCGCCCGTCGTGACGACTCTGCTCCCTTCGCTTCCCACCCGAGATCGAGCGAGTGATTTCTGTTATATTTTATTACGCGCCCGCGGAGTGAATACGTAATGCGATAGTAAAGAATTTATCAGATTCCGGAGTGAGTACATACGTAATACAATAGTAAAAAAAGAAAAAAAAGAAAAAGAAAAGAAACAAAGAAAAAGAAGTACAGATTGAGAGAAGTATAATAAGAAGTCGCGGTAAAGAACAGTGCGGTGCGGAAAAATTCGGAGTGGTGCAGGCTGTTGAGTGCGGACGTTCGGCCAGCCTCGAGTGAGTGCGAGAGAAGGGTAGATAGAGCGAGAGGAGAGGTAATAGCGCAGGCGAAGGGGAGGAGGCCGGAGGAAGGCATGAGCCCCGGCGTGGCCGAGGAAGACGGCACCGACAGCGAGTGACACGATCGCGAGGGGAGCATGGCATAATTTTGCCCCTCGCGCGGTCTATATCGACCGCCGTCCGCGCGGCCTACCCGCCACTCTCCGCAGCTCTCCTTCGGGGCGCTTTGCACGCGGCCGAGCGAATAGCAACCCCTCGGCGGGAGTGCCGTCTCGCTCCCACCGACGGGCCGGGGCCCTGAGCCCGCGAGGTGCCAGCCGACAGCCAACATGAACGTGAGTACAGTTCGAATCTTTGATAGTGTGGCTGCGTGGGTGTGTGGAAGTGAGACTGGAGAGAGTTTAGGAGAAACTTCGGCGATTATTCGTAAACATTGATTGCAGGCGCCGAGTTTAGCGCCCGGCGCAATCGCGCTGGCCTTTTCTGACTGAACTTTCGTCGATATATTGTTTCGCGAGGTGGGATGGTTTCTCATCTCTCTGTACTCTTATATTCTAGAGTATAGTTTTTTTTTTAAGAATTTTTTTTAAATTAGTTGACAATATGGTTTTGTGCGTTGCAAGCATACTGAATAATGATATAATAATGTTAAGAGTATATAGTTGAGGAATGATTGATTAAGGCGTTGCGATAAAAAATTATATGACTTACCAGTAAATTTTGCATTACTCTGTATAGGAATATTTAGCGTACAGATTAATTGCTACGCATTTCATGATTACACTTATATATTCGTCGTAGTAATTTTTATCGAGCAATTTTCTCTACTTCCTACAAAAGCAAAATGCATTTACAAAAATCACGATTTATGTTAGTATCATTTTAATTGTGTGTTAATTTATTTTTCGAATTCTCAAGTGATTTATTCAAAATTAAAATCATTAGAACAATCTCGTCAAGAGAAAATTTGTAAGTCTTATACATTTTTATGCATTATGTTTGTTCTTGCTTTTTTTTTTTGTAAAAATTACTAGCCCTATCAAAAGTTACGAAATAATAAATAAAATATTTTATCTCTGCAGATAAGTATAATTTAACGATGCTTTGATAATATTGGAAATATTTAATTACTGCAGCCATGGCTAAATATTTTAAACTAATTTAAAGACACAGTTTTAATGTTTTGCATAAACATATAAACATGAACAGAATTAAATAAATAAATCAATAAATTAAATAAATAAATAAATAGATACAAAATCAGAATTAAATAAATTAAATAAATAAATAAATAGATACAAATAAATCTAATATAATTTACAGCAATAGTCGCCGCAATTGAACAAGTAAAAAATGTTTGATTATTGTTCAATACTCAATTGTATAGCACGACTTCTTTCGGCGTCTAGCCTGTCTATAGGGAATTTCGTTTCAATTCGAAAAACATCGTTGCGGGGTTCTTAATTTTTAATTAGGCGAGTAACGCTGTGCATGATGGATTTCGCGACACTTCTCTGCACGGGCGACCCTCATTACTTTATAACAGAGCGCAGCTTTTTTAATGCACTGGGCGATGCATTCGCGTGTCCGTGTGTACACATTATATGTATATATAACCAGTCGGTGCTTAAACTATTTTCGCTTCAAAGGCGTACTTTTTACGTCCAGACTCGAAATGCAGCTTTCGCGTCTGCTTGGTAACGGGGTAGTCTACTTTTCGGGCCTTTGTTCGTCGCACAAGGGAGGCTTGGGGATTTCTTTCAACCCGTTTCAGATTGCATTTTTCTGGAGATTGTATGTATATATACGACATGTTACCAGGCGCTGTATTGGCTTACATTTAATTTAGTTTGTCTTAGATTAAGAATTTTTAAGTATTTAAGTATTATGCTATACTTTTAGGTCTTGTTATATATATTTAAACATTATATACGGTTAAAGATTGTTGATTGCGCAATGCTGAACATGCGAATATTCGCTTTTTTTACGTCGAATTTCTTCGACTTATTGGATTATGCAGAGGATTTTAACGTAAAGGAAATTTCACTTTTTCAAACTTTAGAGGTCGATCTTTAAGTAACAATCGATATATTTATATTAACGATAGTAAACACGTCGTTATTACCAAAATACAAAATGGCTTTTTTTCTACAAAGTGTGTACATCCTATAAGCAGTCCATAAATCACGTTATCGAGGCCACTTTTTTCATCTGCATCAAACATTTTTACGAGCACTAAGCCAGTCTGTAGGTCAGCAGTGATATTTCAGTGGGATTATCAGACGTTTTCTTTTCATTCCGGTTGCGTAATTTGGCAAAGTTGCCGCCGCTCGGTCTGCGCCGGCTATATAGGACCATTGTAAATCACAAGCCGAGCTGCGCTTCCTGAATTTTTCTCGTCTTTCGTATTTTTCGAGTTGAATACTTACTCAACGTCCTTCAGACCAATTAAAAGAAAAGCTTAATCTCCGGTACCGTGCTTTCGCTTCCATACCGTTTGAGCAGCAGCTTTTTTTTTCTGTTTATAGTTTCGTTCAATGCGGTGTACTTCACTTTTCTGCAGTTTATTTTTCTTTTGCTCCGAAAATAGAAAATCTATCTGCGTTCTTTTGATTCGGAAGAGTAAAAAGCTTACAATTTGGCTGCGTTTATTAATCAAAAATAAATATAAAAAAAAAATAATAAACCTTGCTTTTTGTATGCAAATGACAACGACAAGTCCGATGATTACTTTCTGCAATTTATGACGGTTTTCCTATACTGTTTGATTTTAATTAAATCAATGTCGCAGAGCTTATGTAATGCCAGCGGAAGTTGCAGCTTTCGCGAAGGAAATTATCGATGGATGTATAGATCCATCGATACGTCCTTGATCGGTATAGATTAAAATGTAAATTGGCTGGACGGAATGATGTAGGTTCTTTTTATTTTATAAGTCTCGCCTGACATCGGCAACGTTTTTACCTTTAATTGAATATTAGTCTTACAGAAAATCCACAGACCTTGCAGTTTAACTTGATCTCGTTCTTTTTTTTGTGTAACAAAATGCGATTATTTAAAGAAAAACTTTATTGCACAATCAAAAGGCGGAACTTGAGCGGAAAAGCGATATAAGAAATTTATGATAACGTATAAATTATTCATTGATTTGTACGCGTCTTTTTTAGCTTTGGGGAAATCTATTTAGAATTGAAATTCATTGATTATCAATAATTCAACTCAATACTGCTTAAACACACAATCGGTTATTATAATAATGACCAATCGCAAGGAGAAATTCAATAAATTTTAAGTAACGAATAGAAATTCAATTTTTTTTTTTAGTATAGTGCATGAGAAAGGATAAGCCCCAGCTTATCTAGAATTTTAATTTAAAATTAGAGGGTCCAATTGATTTTGAAAAAATTTAATGGAGTGACTTCAGAACAGGGCAGGAGTGACTTCAGAACATTAAAGAAAACTTTATTCAAATTTCGAGCGAATATTTTATTAGTTTCGCTGATTCCACACTTCTTTTCCTTCAATTTGATTTCAAATCTTGGCGGTTAAACGTACATACACGCGTTACTAAACTCATGGAAACCGTGTGCAGAGATTACATATTTGTAAAGGTAAAAAGGCCGCTTGGATTGCTTGGAAAGTTGGACGATGTATGGAATACGTTCAATAGATGTCACCCTTTACCCAGTACAGATATGTAAATGTAAAGATCTTATCAAACAAAGTTCGCTGTATAGTTCGTATAGTTTCATTTTTACGTGTCACATGCTGTTACGTATCTTTCGCTACCTTGAAAAAAAAAACCACGAAACACACATTGAATTAAGACGATAAATTCTGTGCTAACGCTAAAACAATGAGAAATAAAACTTTTTCTTCCGTACTCTTATTTATATTTATTTTGAATTTTTCTAAATGTTACTCCATAGAGAAATTTCCAATTTTGATGCCCAATGTGCATCCATTCGCTGTAAGTATTCCTTTTTATTATTCTTGTTCTCTATATATACACAATATAATATTTATGCATATATATTTTTATATATACATACATATATAAGTGCATATATAGACACCATATGTTATGCAAATAATAGTTCACAGTATCGTCAAATAACAGTATACACCATTATTACGTTATCTGACGATTCTAGGACTCTTTGAATATCCTGCGTACAATAAAAGAATGTTAATTAAAAAAGAAATGATTTATAGCCAGAACTATATCTATGCACACCTGTAAAAATTGATACCGACAACACTTACTACATCGTCGGTTTTGAGCCAAACGCGACAATGAACACTGCTCACCATATTCTTTTGTACGGATGCACTGAACCTGGAAGTGCCAAGCCACTGTGGAATTGTGGAGAGATGTCCAGTGAAAACGACACCGCCAACTCGTTAGATATTGCAGGTACCTGCAGAGCTGGCGATCAAGTAAATTTATACCAATGCTTTCTTTCGAAGCCTCAGTTTTAAAATAATTTTACATTTTTAATCCGACAAATTCTCGTCCTCACAGATCGTTTACGCGTGGGCTAGAGACGCACCGCCGCTTATCCTTCCCGATGGCGTAGGATTCAAAGTGGGAAAAAATTCCAATATAAAATATTTGGTAATGCAGGTGCATTACGCGCGCGTCGATCAATTTAAGGACGGCAGCACCGACGACTCTGGAATTATCCTGCACCTGACGAAGACACCCTTGAACAAATTGGCTGGTGTTTACTTATTAGGAACTAGCGGCAAAATTCCGCCTCGCCACGTTGAACATATGGAAACGTCCTGCATTCTGAAGGAAAAGAAAACGATGCATCCCTTCGCTTACAGAACTCACACGCACAGCCTGGGAAAGGTCGTGGCTGGTTACGTCATTAAAAATAAGACCGAGTGGATCGAGCTTGGAAAGAGAGATCCACTTACGCCGCAAATGTTTTATAAAATTCACTACGACGGGCCTATCAATCCGGGGGACATTTTGGCAGCTCGATGCACGATGAAAAGCGAGCGGGACAGGTGGACCTATATCGGTGCCACCAATAATGACGAGATGTGCAATTTTTATATGATGTATTACGTTGAGAATACTACACCGCTAAAGGATGGATATTGTTTCAGTTCCGGGCCACCTGCATATTATTGGCGTACAGATGGAAAGTTGACTAACATTCCGGATGAACAAGCGTCCACTTTGTAATTTTCTTGATGTGACTGATAAATAATCTTTCGATCTTTGAAGAGCATGGATAGTTAGAAGTGTAATAGCAACATCTTTTTTGAAAAAGTAGATCTTGAAGAAATATTTTATTTATTTATTTATTTTATTTATCATAGTGACTGCAATCAATTCCGCACGATTGAACATAAAAAATACAAAAATCTATTTATATAAATTGTAGAGAATGTTTAAATAATCATAGAAAATTCAAACATTTTATTATTATCTTTGACTACTCAATTATTTATTAAATGAAAATTTATTTCTGTTGATTAATTGCACACGCATATGATACACAAAATGTATTTTAATCTAAATGTAAGATGTGAATACGCATTACGAAAAGAAATTAAAAAAATTGTGATAACTGCGTCTAGGAGATTAATAAGTTTCCAGCATTTACTGTACTATTAAATAATATAATTTTATTGCTTTATAAATAGCAATAGGAGCTTTCATAATGAAATGTGCAATAGGCTTTTGAGCAGCTATGTGCAAAAAATACCAAAAATGATTGTAAAAAAATATTTGTAGGTGTAAAAATGATCAAGACGAACCAAGTAGTTATTAATTAACTATGCCGACGTTTCGACGCTTTATTGAAGAGCGTCCTCATCAGGGCTTTTTTGTTAATAAATAAGTAAAAAAATATTGTATAGAAAATAGTCCACCTAATTCTTAAAATAAAAAATTTAAAAAAAAAAATAACAAAATATAAATAAGTTACAATATATATCAATTCAGAAAATTATTTATGTTTCTATCACTTCAGTACTAAAACTGCGTAATATTTTAATTAAAAATATTATTGCGAATTGGATTGTTTACAAATAATTTTCACAAAAATAATTTAATAAAACCACATCGTATTGCAATAGACGTCGATATTTTAATTCTCATTTTTTTGGGCTTGGCCCCTTGTTTACAATTAATTATAAACAATGCAATCAATCGTATCCAGAAGATAAATTGCTCTAGCGTCACTCTTATTCTCAGTCGAAATTCCTCGCTCGTTCAAAAATACATACGTACTTCAGCATCGACTCCGTGCGCATCGCGCCTCCCAGTGGAAACAATATTTCTTGCGCACAAAAGCAGACAGAAACGCTGATACATCGACACTTCGACGTATATATACCGTTACAAATTAAAATACAATTCTCCTCCCCTCACTGCACACAAAAAAAAAATAAAAAAAAAATGAATGACCCCTCGAAAAATCCCATCGGAGAAGCCATTAAATTTCAATAACAAGCCCGTTAAAGCGGCTCATCGGCAAAGAGGGTAACGATCCCATGCACTCATCGCACAATAGACACGACGCAGTGCACCCCCGTCCCTTCCTTCCCACCCGACGACTGCTCCCCATTCAGCCGAAAAATCCATCCGGGTTCCACGTCGTCAGTCATGACTCACGATCGGAGCAGCGCAGCGGGGGACTCGAGCGCCGGCCTCCGAAAATATAACGCGCGGCTCGCAGGAGCGCGAATATCTACTCGCCCTCGGAAATAGGCCTGCACGATAATGCGGGGAAAAGCGAGCGAGTCGTGTTGTCCTTTTTTCGCTTTCGCGCGAAAATAGAGCGGCCCAGGAGTGCTGAGTAAGACGCTTATGGGATTCTTCGGGGATCACTCTTTGTCTCTCGGACGAGCTGATCGGAATTCGAAGGAGGAATTTTTGCTGAATTTCAGGAGAAAGTTCAGTAGAAAGGGTTATTCAGTAATATAAGATGAGAAAGTTTTCTCGTATAAATTATATACGGTGAAGCTCCTCGTAAAAATTACGTGTGAGAAAACGTGATCGAGGGATAGTTTGCAAGCTCTGGAAATTTTTGCGGGAAAGTTTCGATAATATTCATCTGAAAGTTGAGCTTTTACGGGGGAGCTTCATCGTCATTTTTACGGGAGAATCAGTATAAATTTTAGAGAGAAGCTTCGTAATTTTTACGGGACAATCGGCGTAATTTTTACATCGAGCTTTTATTGCAATAGTTATACAGAGCTTTGATTCAATTAAAAGTCATAGGGAATTTTCCGTAAAATTTTCCAATTGTAGCAGTAGCTTTTGATAATTTTTATGTTTCTTTATATCTTTAATATTTTCTAAATTATGTCTTTAATATTTTCTAAATTATATCTTTAATATTTTCTTTAAAAAAATAAGTAAAATTAAAATTAATAATACTTTAAAATTATACTTTATTTTGTTTAAATATTCTTTATCAGTTTAATGACAATTAAGCATTTTATGTATTTTTACTCATTTTCTGAGAATATTAAATGTTCAAATATTATTAAATGGATATTATAGTGTGTAGTATTTAATTTACTTATAGAAAAGTTTTTTAAGAAATAAAATTACATAAAAAAATCTAATAAAAATAAACGTCATTTCAAATTTTACTTAGGTTTGAACTCGTAACCCTACTAGCGCCATTACGGTAAAATGTAGAACTACGACACGCAAGATGACTTATATTAGTTGCCTATCTATAGTCACATTATTTAATCAATGACAGTTCAGACTTCACATCTACTCAGTTTACTCTCTACTTTGAGTTTTTATAGGTATGTAAAAATTATCTCAACAAAATTAATCATGGTGCACATCGAAAGACGTATTCAGGCAGATTATTATTACTATTTAGATTAGACTAAGACTTTTGTTTAAGAAAAAAACGTCCAAAATGAACAAAATTGTGTGAATCTTTATTCGCTGTAATAGTTTTGACGAAAATTTTTACTTAATTTATTGACGTTTTCATTTACTGACAATTCTATCACAAATCTTACATACAGTAAGTATACATTTATTATTTATTATATGATATTATATGAAAGAGGTTATAATTACTGTTCAAATTTATTGATTTATATTTATTTTTGAACAGCCTCAGTCATGGCCTCAGAACAGTCTCATAACAGCCTCAATAACAGAGCAGAGGACTTTTTAACCATGTTGAATACCAGTTTATTATGGAAAATACCAAAGTTCAGTGAATATAACTGTACAATGGAAATTTCGTCTCCACCTTTTGCGATTGAGAGTGACTATCATCAGTACAAAATGAGATTATTTTTGTACCCAGAAACTGATAGCGCTTCAACTAATTCAGCCTTGGAAGTAGAATTGTCATGTTGCAACGAACCTTTGTATACTGTACAATTTTCTTTTTCTATAATTAATGATCGAGGTATAAAAAGTCACACAATGAGTGTTACGAGTGAAAAGAAAGTAGAATTTATAACCAGTATTCATGATTATTTAAATATAGATGCAATTAAGAATCCATCAAGTGGTTTGTTGATGCAGGACAAATTAAGGATATTATGCGAAATAAAAACCTTGTACACTGAGCCTAGTTTGAATATGTACCATGAATATAAGCTGCATAAAACATTAGAATCGTTTTTTGAGAATGACAAATTTAGTGATGTGACAATAATTGATGAAGTTGGAAACAGAATTCCCGCTCACAAAATGCTGTTATCAGGAAATAGCCCAGTCTTTGCTGGAATGTTTGAACACAG
>JAWWEN010000020.1:12277022-12309219 GCA_035582955.1 Sycophila texana | reverse complement strand
AATACTGTGCCAACTACGGCGTACTGGCGCCCAGTACTGGGCCGACGTCGGGCCGCTGGTAAATTTTTTCGCGGGTATCAATGAAAAACATTGAATGCATTTAAATGCCTGAACAATAGCACTACAAAACCAGGTTCTAAAATGAACAAACGAATTTCCAGAAACAAGTAGCTTTTATGAACGACTCTTCTTCTCACCTCGTGACGATGAAACAAACGACACTTGCGAGTGAAAAGCCGCGACGCAAACAATTGCACTCTTAAACCTCTCTTTCTTTACTTTCCTCTCTCTCTTTCTCTCCCAATTAATCTCTTCCTCTTTCACTCACTCGATCTGGCATCGATCCAGGGAGGAGAGTACCGCGGCGTGGAAATAAAGAATCGCGGCATAAACAAAGCCTTCAGCCGTTTGCTTGTTGACGTGCGACAAAACAAAGGAGTGCGCGTGTCCGTTACTTTAGCCTCGTACGAGTGGCCCGTAATGAGCGCGTTAAAGATTTCAAAAATTTTCCTCGGAGTTCCTTAAAATTCTTTTGACTAAGGAGCTGACCTCCACTTCGCTGAAAGAAGAGGTCGAACGCGAGAACCGTATTCGGCTCGTTTTACTTGCACGCTTCATCCTTAGGAGAAGGGGTGAGACGATCGAGGGTGACTACTTCACTCTGTGTGTCTGTTGGTTGCCAAAGCGGCGTCGATTGTCGTTCAAGTGCCGACCCGGTATTGCCTTTCACTACAGGTCGGATTTCATGATTAATGAAAAAAGCTGATGTTATTTTCAATAATGAATGAATAAAAAGTAAACGCAGTTGTGATTAATGTTTTGACTAATGCAAAAGTTGATCTACACCGCAGTCTGTTTACTTAGTTTCTTCGCAGTTTAGATATTTTTTTAGAGTTTATATTAAAAGTGTATATTGAAAAGTGAAGCGCACAAAGTACATTGGATTTAGAGAGTTAAATTATTAAAAAACAAAATAGATGAATATATAGACAAATTAAAAGTATTGTAAAATAGGAAATATAAAGTAATAATAAAAAAATATTATAATTACCGCTTTAATAATCATCTTTTGTGTTGAATGAATAATTAATACTGACAACTTCTTTTAAAATATAGTTATAACTTAATTTTCTGACTTATAGTAAAATATATAAATGCTAATTTTCCTGTCCACAGGAAGTTACTGTTCCTTTCCTCTGCAGGATTGCTATATTGTAATGTAACTTATTTTAAAATAAATAAATAAATAAATGAATATATAAATAAATAGATAAATAAATAATCAAAGAATAATGGCCGGCCACAATAAAAAACTATTTTGAATTAAACTAATGAATTTAATTTGACGAGTAAGTTAAGGGTGGGATACTATTATATGCATTAATTGCATTCGATGATACTCCAGGAGAGACATTGCGTTTATGCAACGTCTAGGCAGTGGCATTGCAGGTAGCACACTGCGTATTCCATGTCGTTGATTACCTATTGCTAAAAAAGCTACAGGGGGGGTACCTACGTTAAATGCAATACTAAAAATTAAAAAAAAAAACCTATTTTTAATGAAACTAATTTTAATGAATTTAATTTGACGAATAAGTTAAGGGTGGGATACTATTATATGCACTAAATTGCATTCGATGATACTCCAGGAGAGACATTGCGTTTTGCAACGTCTAGGCAGTGGCATTGCAGGTAGCACACTGCGTATTCCATGTCGTTGATTACCTATTGCTAGAAAAGCTACAAGGGGGGTACCTATGTTAAATGCAACACGAAAAATAAAAAAAAAACTATTTTTAATTTAACTAATTTTAATGAATTTAATTTTAACAGGAAGTTAAGGGTGGGGTACTATCAAATTGTCACCGAGTAAGACATTGTATTTTTAAATAAAAGGGCCGAAGGATGCATCAATCAATTGCAAATATTATGAATAAATTTCTATTTTCTACCTATTTCCATTTTTAATATCTGATGCCTATAATTATCCAAGTACGTAAAGCACTCACAATCGCGGATTCCCTCGTTGCAGACGACGGCAGCTTGGCCTCCATCGTCATCTTCTGCACCATGAGTACCCGGAGATCCCTTCGAACCCCACTTATACATATCAAAATCCAATTCAATGAAATTTCACTGATTCCCTGTGAAAATCAGATAAAACCGAACGTATCAAACAATCCAGTATAACCGATTTTCTCTGGAAATCAATAAAAGTTCATGGAAAAGAATTTAGACAGTATCAGAGTTCGAATTTACACCGAAGACCGAGGTCAAGGTACACAGACAACAATGGGAATTCGCATAAGATGCCACCCTTAAGAAGGAATCAATATGATGATTACAAATGAAGGGGGCAACCGAATACATTAATTCCCATTGGTGCTTCTGCACTTTCGCTGAGACATCCAGAAACTTCATGAAGTTGATAAACTTGTAGACATTCAATAAACGTAGCAGACAAATCCTTTCCCTAAAATCGTATACAAACTCAGATTAACGCTTGTTTAATAATTTTCACATTAGAAAAGAATTAATAAAATTAATAAATAGTAGAAAGAGAAAGGTGAGCGCGCTGGATTTTGCTAGTAGAATAAAAAGAACAAAGTAGTGAACATTTAAGTAGATTACGTCGCGCATGATCAAACGACCCTCTGTGAATGCTCTTTTTTTTAACTTTTCATCTTTGCACCGGGCCGTTCCTTCTCCAGCGACTTTTCTTACTTTGCAAAGGTATTAGTCGGAAACATCCATTCAAAGGAATAGGAATTTCACGGAAACGTAAATTATCGAGCAAAATCCTCCATTTCCATTTCATTTTGTCCCCCGAGCCTTATATCTTACTGAACGTCTCTCGACTGCAAGAATGGCAAATTTTTCTTTATTATATGACAAGGTGAGTCGTCAATGTGATTTCACATGAAAATTGTAAAAAAAAAAAATTGGATCACCTCAGGGCACGATATATCCGCAACTTAAATGAAGTGTAATAGTAAAAGAAAGAAAAAAAGTCTTATAAAAGATTACATTATATTTTGCGGAGAATTTTCTGATAAAATTTACGGTAAAGTTCACCATAAAAATTGCCTGAAAAAAGTTTTTAGAACAGTTTGCGATACTGACGTTTCTTACGAAAAATTATTTGAAAATTTCATACTCCGCTCCACAATTTTTTACACGAGCAGCTCTGCAATGTTTATCAAAAATTTTCACTGTGAAATATCGTCCAAAATTGAAATATAAACTGCAATAATTTCCCTGCAAAGGTTAACCTCTTTTTCATTAAATATTTACAGTGAGCTACACCGATATTTTTACGAGAAATCTCTTTCGGAGTGATGCAATTATTTCGGCCTTTTCAGAACATACTATAAAAACCTAATAAAATTTTCATACAAATTTTAACAAAATATTTGTTCGATTAAATTTTCTTTTTCATGTCTAATTTTTCCAATAACGTCTGCACTCTTTCAGGACTCAAACTAGACTCTTCGATAACGCAATTCCCAATAGAAATTTTTTCTGCCCGCGCGAATTGCCTTCATTCCTCATGCAACTCCTGCAGCGAAGCTCGTCCCCCCCAGCACAATCTAATAAAAAAACGATCACTAGCGCGACTAACGAGCTCTGACAAACAGGGGGAAAGCTCCTTTTCCAAGCGAGTCGCTCGAACCCCATTCCTTCTCGCGCGCCAGAATGAAAACTGACGTAGCCACGAAATGTCAACATTCCCCGACGAGTGAATCGCAAAACGCTGATGCCACTTATACACCCCCACGATAGAATCGGCCGAACACAGAAGGAACTGATCGCAATAGAAAAACGATCCGATTGGCTCTACAGCGTGATCGCCGTAAATTTCCGGGGGGAGGCGATGAAGGGTTGCGCGGGAAACGAGTCTCGTTTCCGGCACCTTTGTGCCAGCGCGAGTGCCTTTGTGTCGAGGGTCGCTGAAAAATGCAGAGGCAGGCGCCGCCGTTTCATCTCCACCGGCTGTTTGCGCAGCACTGAGCTCGTTAGGCGCTTCGACTTGCGTATCCTACACGTCGCGCGATATTTCCGCCGCTGAGGTTGACTCGATCTTCCGGCGCTTTTATGATGCGGTAATTGAAGCGTTCTAAACGATTTCTGCGTTTTTGCGACTGCGAGCGTTTGACAATTATTAGTTCCATGAGGAGTGTTTATTTGAAAATAACGCAATCGACTACAACTGTGAGGAAATATTATTTTAAGATAGTAAAATAAGATATTTACAAGCTCCGATAAAGGTTGACAATTTGAAAAGCATTTATTTTATTCAATTTTTTTACGAAAGAGGATTAACACAAATAATCTGACCACATAATAATAATAAAAAAATTATGGACATTTGTTTAAATAGAAAAAAAACTATTCAATTTAAAAAAAAACAAGTCTATATATACTTTCTTATCTAAATATAATGCTAAAGAACAGGAAACAAATAAAAATACCCGACTATTTCTGCTGTTAATAGCAGATTATAAAATATAAAATGAAAAGACAGATATTATCCATAAAATTGCCATATTTTAATTTTTTGTATAAAAGTGTCTAGAGTTATAAAAAAAATTCTATTAAATTTTAAAAGAAATTATTAACAGCTTCCATCCGTATTAATATTAATTAATTGTCATTGAATAAAGGATTTTAGTATGTAAATACATTAAATAATGTTTTAATGAAAAACAATTTATGAATTTTTCTTGTAAATGTACAGTATTAAGGCCAAAATATATATTTGCAAAACGTCGTAATTTCCTTCTGGAGTTCTAATTCCAACCTTTTCTTTTTTTACATTCGTTGTGAACTTCTTAAAAAGAATCACACTAGTTTTATGACTTTACTAGGTACAAGACTTTTTGAAGAAAATATATTTGCTTCACGGATTAAAATCATAAAAGTAACTTTCGTATGAATTCTTTCGAAAAAAGAAACTCCTTTTACGATTTTAATCCTTCGAGAGCTTACATATATTGTTCCCAGAATAAGCACGATTTCGTCCCTGTTACTCATCGCATCAAAGATCCACTTAAACTTCGACCGTAAAATAGTTTTCTCCTAAAAGAAACGCGTAACCCTCTGAAGAACACTTCCAACCCATCATTAATTTACACGTGCGCCTATCACCTTACGAAGTAAAATTTCCGCCACCTCGTATAAAATGCATTTAATAAGCAAAAAAAACAAAAAAAAATCGCAAATTAAATTGCATTCGATTCAGTAGACCTCAAAGACGCCGCCACGCAGCGTGAAAAGAAAAAGCCCCGCTTCACTCGCCGTCTTCTCTTCACGGACTAACTCCGCCGTTTCCTTCGGCCCTGCTCCCAGGAGGCACTCTCCTGCCCAGCAAAAAGACATTCTCATTTACCCCTCGGCTGCGCAGAGAAGAAAAGAAGGCTGCACGCACTTCCGCCGCAAACGCACGCCGGGAGAAGTGAATTCCCCACTGGGGCTCGGTTTATAATTGCACCTTCCGCGATACTGCCGCGCTACTTCTCCCTGGCCGAGGGTGCGATCGCGGTTAAGAGGCGGGAAATTGAATTTCGGTGCCGAGTTAATTAAAATCCCGGCGGCGGCGCCGCTGCGCGAGCTTATCGGCGATCGAGAATTTTCGCGAGTGGCCTCGACGGTTCGCCGCGATGCCAGTGTTAATTAGGGATTCCCTGCAGCCGGAGCTTAAATACTCAGCTTCTCGAGAATGCCGAGGAATCGGAGGATTTTTCGATTGATTACTGCTCGCGGCGGGGAAAATGTGGGTTGAGAAGATGTTAAGTGGAACGGTTTTCCTATAGGGTGGTAAGTAGGAATGAGATGGAGGGAAACGAGTGAGCTATATTGTTGGTTACCTAATGATCTTCATTTAATGACATCTTATATCTTTTATTTTTATTCTTTATTTGTAGTATGGAATTTTTACTGATAAACATTCATGAAATACCGTCAATCAACTGTTTTACGCGACAAACGACCTAATTATATATAATTACAATTAAATTTAACGTTAAATTTTTAAAAAGATTCTCTCGGTGTACAATTAAATTTTTCAAGTTCTTAACTTTAATTGAAAATTATCTCGGCATATAAATAAATAATCCCGTTATTTAAATAAAATAATAAAATAATTTATTTTAAAGAAATTTAGCTATTTAATTAGATTAAATTAAAAACGTCTTTCTACTATGAAAAATTGCATCTTCGTAATTTAAAAAGGTTAGAAGTATAGCGAGAAGTAGCCTATTCCTTTTTAAAAGCATTTATTAGAATTTGTAAAGTAACTTCAGTTCTTCAGGTTTGTGAAAAGAAAAGTTACGTAATTTTCTCAATATTACGATTTTATAGAACGAACGTTAGCACACAAAAATGTTTCAGTCGGAGAATGGACTGCTCCAAGTGTGCGCTATTCTATACAACATTCGCGCATTGAACCAGCAAAATACTGATATATACAAACTTAAATTTTTTAAGCGTAAAATGTTACTCCATTTCAAGTTAAATCGAATAAAAAAACACGGATATTTTAAAAATATTTTGTTTGTCTGTTTCTATTTTCATACTGCACACATTCTATTGTGTACAATCAAAATAGTTATTTTTTGCTATTCAATTAATGTTTGGCGTATATTTTCTTTTGCGTATAATAAAAATAAATTTAAAAAAAAATTTAACTCCACGTATAAGGTTTCTTTCCCATCCTTTTATGAATAAAAAAAATTAACAGACACACACACACAATGATTAAACCATTAAAAAACTAGCTATAATAATTACCCAAAATAAATCAACACCACAAACAATTGCTAAAGTTTCTCAATAAAAAAAATTCGCATTATTATATAGGCGAGCCTGTCGCCCCTATAATGATCTTCTGCTTCAAATCACCCAATCGCAAAGAGAACATAAAAAACTCCAAACACTTTCTCCGAACATCCCCTTCGCATAATCTGAGCGACTTAACCCGCTCACTTTCAACCTCCTTAATAGTCCGGCAGGTAGGATAGTCCGAGCTCACGCGAAATTTTTCAGGTCGGCGTCGAGCTCGAAAATTCGCGATTCGCGCCGCGACCTCGGGCCCTCGGCATTGATTTTCAAGGCTCACCTTGAAGAGCGCGCCGCGGCTTTATTGCGCGCGCGAGATGCAGCGCCGCGCCCCTTCCGGCCGACCGTAAAGTCGAGCGGCTCGTCAAAGTGCTACAACTTATCGCGACGGCGATCTCGATTGGCCAGGCTTGTGCTCGTTTGCAGTTACGTCCTTCTTTCGCCGTTGTTCCCGCCGCGCAGCCCTGCTTTTTTTATGACCCTTTGCAAAGCACTCGAAGCTAAACTAGACAGCGGGGCTTTGAACGTCGCGCATGCTTTTTATAAGGGGAATGATTGATTCCAGTTTTGAGTGGTTATACCAATTATTCGCGTGAAAAAGGAAGAGGAGCGAAGTGATAATTGAGCTTTAAGGGGCAATTTTGTCAAGTAAAATATTTAATAATGGCTCGTACTCGATAGCAATTTGCTATTGATTTCCCGAGATATTATACTGGCATTCGTACCTTCCGGGATTATCCAACTTAGGAGTGTAATAGGCTCCATTCCAAAGTTTGTACGATGGAGTATCTGACCTTGGATTGAATGGATTCTACATAAATTGAAACTAGTACGATCAGGAAATTGCAGTCTGTTGTAGTTTTCATTCGAATATTTTACACTGAAAAAAAAAATTTGGCAGATCCAGCAAAATATTTTTTCTGAATCCTCCTTACAAAATTAATTTTATTGATTTAACTACATATTTAGTTGGATCTCGACAAAGCTTTTCTTCCAATGTACATTTTTGTTTTTATTTTTGCGACTCCCAAGTGTAGCGAGGAAAGTAGGTCAATACGAATGTTTATAAATAATTAATTAATCAGCTTAAATTCAAAATTACAAATAACCAGTATAAATGGGAAATAAATGAAAGCACCGAACAGCACGTCATTCTTCAAACTCGACTATTCAGAAATATTAATGAACTTCGTGTTTTATAAAATATCGATATCCCCTTAAATATTCATTAGATTTATAAACTAACACTGCGAAGAGCGCATCATTGTCAAAATAAATTACTCCAAACTAAGGAAGAAAAAAAACCTATTCAAAATTAAACCAAAAAAGAAAATTCCTCTGCAAAAAGCAGTAAAAAACCCACACGCTCGCAAGGGGCAATGGTTACGCAACAGCGGCGGGCTCTAGAAAGGGGAGGCGAGTCGGCGAGCAAGTAGAAGCATCCGCGCACGGTCAGACGGCGGCGGTGGCGCGCGGAGTGCACTTTCAAGGTCGCAGGACTGCTCCCGCTCGGAAGAGCCAGCCTTGACTCCCGCAGCCTCAGCTTATCGCGGGGGCTCCGACGCGTATCGAGCGGTTCACCCGCAAACGCCGGCACGCGGCTTTTTAATGCGTTACCCAGCAGAGACTCGAACCTCGAGACTGGGATGTTTACGGATATGCCCCGAAGAGGGACAGGTCAAGGTCCGCGGAGGCCGCCTGCGCAGCACGCTTATAGCGGCTGAGATCGACGGCGGATGCTAAGTCTAAAGTTACATCTGGGAGGACACCATTAGTGGATGGATGTTACAATAGATGGAACCGTCGGGTGAAGCCAACGGTCGAGTTCGTATTTTAGGCGAGGCTGAGGTTTTATTAAAAGGGGAGGGTCGGTTTCTCTTCTGCCTCATTGATTGGCAGAAATATTTATAGGCTTCGGGGGTTTGCTTGCATTGTGTTATACGTTCGCAGAGGTTATGAAAATTTTAGTTGTAATGAATTGTTAATGGGTAACGTAGGGGAGATTATTAAGCGGTATTTTCTTCGGGCGAGGGAGATAATAACGTTTAATAATTTCATTTGGAAACGGAGAAGGGGCACGAAATTTTTTTAGCTTCAGATATTTGTGCAATTTAAGTTTTAAAGGTAAAAGCGTGTGCTACTGTCTCCTCGAAACAACTGAAATTTTATTTCGACGAAATATATTGGAAGTTCAAAGTGCATAATAAAACTTTGTGCATGCATGAGTGACAAAGTGATGTACAGAGTTGGGAATGATTCTGTTTTCGTTTACGCCCGTATTTGTCAACTTGACGTTTCATATATCTAAAACAATTTTATTTATTTATTTATTCTTTTTTTCAATTATCAAATTTTGATTTGCAGTCAAAAACCACCCGCATTATTAATTCAAGCCGCGATAATTATTTTTTTTTCTTTGTAAATTTGCAGTACATTTTCGCTCGTAAATTTTTTAATAAATTGAAAATGTATAGTATCGTTTTAGTAATTCGTTTAATTTCCTCGTCGAGTAGGTAAATTCATAATTTCACCGAGAGCGGAATTTCCGCATACAGAACGTTAAAACGAAAAAAAAAAAAAATTAAAACGGAAACAGACAGCTTCACTACCGCTGCCAATGTGAAATACTTTAGACAATAAAAACGAAACCGCTATCCATCATGCAAACTTTCCACCAAAAACATTCCGCAACTCGATTATTTCGCTATCACTCTGCAGCGAGCAAAAACCACCGGTAAAATGAAGCGCGTTGAGGCATCAAAGTTGCCGTAGCTCCCACGTCAAAAGATCGCCCCCCAATCGTCATTATTTCGTGGAAAAGTCCAGTCGCACGTCATACAGATGGTCGATGGGGTCCATTGAGCCGAACGAGGCGAGGAGGAACTATCGGGACGTTGGAGGGGCGCTACACCGGGACCGCTCGATAGAAAGCCGCGAGGTGCCTACGTCACTCGGGTACACCACTGACCCACTTACGGTTCCGGCGAGACGATGGTGAGACAGACGGCGCTCACCCCTCCCCCTCCCCTTGTTCGTCTCTTTTTCGTTTATCTCTCTCTCTCTCTCTCCTTTTCTCCTCGTAGCTAGCATATGGTTCATAGGCTGATAACGCCTGGAAATTTCCGCACGAGTCCTAGCTACCTACCCCGGCGTTCTGCGCTTTTAACAGGACTACCGCAGTCACGAGATTTCGCAGGTTTACCTGGGCTTTTTAAGATTCTTATCTGAATTAGGGCTTTCTCTTCGACAATTCGGTAGGGTAACTACAATTTCTTTTTTTAAAGGGGACGGGATATATAAACGCTCATTTTATAAATATTGGATTAAATAAATTGCACATTATTTATGTATGTTTAATAATTGGGGAAGGAAGCTATTGTACGTTTGAAGTATTTAGGGATGAACGATTTGTGCACATTTTTTCTGCATGAATAAATTACGTAAATGCATGGTATAATTCCAGTTTATCGTACAATTATATACGTAACAAAAAGAAATGAATCAATGAATTTCGTGCTGACAGAATTATCCACAAGTTATTTTTTTACAATAAGGATATTTTAATAATTTAATAAAAAAAATTATGTTATTTTCTAATGGCAAGTACACCCTTCAAAATAATATTATGATCAGTAAAAAAAAAACTTAAAAAATTGTAAAATTTCCAATTGTAAAACCAGCGACATTCCTAATAGAGCAGTAAAAGGTAAATAACTTACAAGAAAAAAAATTAAATTGCGCATATTATTGAAAAAAATAAGCAAAGAACTAATCGTAAACAAATTCCTGCATTTTTCTTTTAAAAATAGATCCAATTTTCTAAATAGCCATGTACAGCCCAGGACCCAGTTAAAAAGTAGAGTCTGTAAAAGTCTAATAGCTCATAAATGGAGAAAAAGGAGAACAAGCACCGGGTCGTTTTTTTTTATTTTACGACCCTCCCTAGAAAGTTTAGAACATGTCAAGATCTCAAACTCGTTTTTTTATATCCCTTTGTCTAGACGAATACAATTTAATTCTTTGATCGAATTTTTTTTTCGCGATAACAAAATTTCAGGGAGAAAAAATAAACGACATCGAATGAAAAGTTTTTGCCACTGAAAAACTTCGTAATGGAAAAACCTTGTTTGGGATCTTCGGTGGTTCGTAATCCATCGAGCTAATACTGTTTCCGCAATTAGAAAGTTTTATTCTTGAAATTGTACTATTCAACTATACGCCAACCTCGATTTGAGAGCCCTCACTTGAGGCAGATCTTATTGGCAAATAGGTGACAGAAAGTTTTTAATAACGTTTTTTCGGAGAATTTCAAAAAGTTTATTGATTGATCTTGGGAAGGACGTTTATATAATACATTTTAGTATCTTTTTCACGTTAATAGTGTAAAGGGTAAAGCCACCGGTTAACTTTCTAGATGTATGGCTTATATCCTGGTAAACTTTTATCACATTTGAAACTTTTTAATGTACAGACTAAAGTCAAAAGTAAAGCCCCCCGCGTTACTTTAAAGTATTAATGCATTTTATTATCTTATAAGATAATAAAATGCATTAATACTTTCAGATATTTTGTAGGAGCTATCTGCACAAATAAAAATTGAAGGCTCAAATTACGTAAATACAACCAGTCGCGTTTTTGCAAAAAACATAAAAAAAAAAAACAAAAAAACAAATTCAAAACAGAAAGCTATTTCAAATTTAGTAATACGAAGCGTAATATTATATTAACTTTAAATTAATTTCTTAGATTAAAGTAGATACTTTTAACTAAAAATAACGGTCTTGTTCTTTCTTAAGAAGCACTATACTTCCACTTCCATTTAAATTAATTATACCACTTCCATTTATATTAATCAGCCCATGTACATTTAATAATGCGAAAGAAAAAACCTTGTGAACAATCCACTTTAAAAAAAAAAAAAAAATGTTTTCGCAACAAAATTCTATCCGAGCTCGCTGACAAATAAAAACAGGGCTGAAACTAACAAAGCAGAAAGCAACCCGACAATGTACCCGAACTAATATACTGATTCCGTTGTGTTTCAGGTGCGGCGGTAATGTGCTTCCAGTGCAACAGCGAATACGACCCGAGATGCGGCGACCCCTTCGACCCCTACAGCCTTGGTACGGTCAACTGCAGCTTTCAGCCGCGTCTCGAGCACCTCAACCACCTCGAGCCCACTCTCTGCAGGAAAATCAGTCAGAAAGGTCAGGCCTTGTCCTCCTAAATACCCCTTCTTTTCTATTTCTTTTCACACGCTCCTCATTACTCTAATTTTCCTAGACCCCTTGTCTTTTCACCCTTTGCGCTGCGGATTCTACGTTTTCCTTTTAGCCGAGGTACACGCACGTATACTGCTTGTTTTCGTCGCGAAAACCCGGGCTTTCTTTCCGCTTTACGATCGTTGTAAAAGATTAAACCTCGCAGGATTTTAGTTCTCACAGCGTTGAGTAACCAATGGATCAGATTTAGAGGGATAATCAAAATAGTACTATATCAAGTGACTTCTAAATGCAGATTAATTAATTAATGAAGGTAAGCAAAAGAAGTACATTATTTTCAGCTCGGATATTTTTTATACAATTACTAGAAACTTTTCTTTTTGGATACCTGTAGATCTTATTATAATGTTGTTGAGTTAGATATTTCTTTGATTATTAAATGATTGCACTATGTGAAATAAAGCTACGTGAAACTACTTTTTGTTCGACGTAAATAGATTTTGATTTGAGGAACTGTTGTCTTTCGCGTGCCGCACGAAAAGTAGGTTTGCAGGGTATGCCCGACAGTGTCATTTTAGACCGGTATTTATTACCTTCTAAACCTAAATATTTACTTCCTAACTACATTCTTTTGATATTTATTTGTGCACCGAAGATTTAAATAACTTAGAATTAATAGTAGTCGTCTGTAACATTTATTAATTTCATAATGTTAAGACTATTCAAGCGTAAGATACGAGACTTTAAAATGTTCAAAGCGTTTCGATGAGAGTAATTTCCGTTACTCCCGGATAATTCAATTTGTTTAATTTAACTATAAAAGATAGTAAATAAATTAACAATACCGAATTAATTAACAGTGAAATAATGGAAATTAAAAATCTATTTGTACAAAAAAGTGCATACAAACTCGTTTGAGTGCAGTTAATAAAACACAAAAATAAAAAAAATATGTTAAAGAACTACTAATCTTATCAGCAGTATTCTCGTGTAAAAAAATTTTCCTCTACTTTCTGCCGTTGAAATAAATTGCATTTGAACCAGACAGCACTTTTTAATGATTTAAATATTTAAAAATGTAGAAATTTTTAATCGCGATTTTATTAAGTCGCAATATTTTACAGCCGGAATTTAACGGTCGACTGCAATACTTCAATTGCAAAAATAATACAAATATTGAATAATAGAATTGTTTATTATCGTAAATTGTAGACTATAGAAATAGTAATAATAATTTATTTTTAGAGAGATATATCACAGTAATTTTTCAATTAATTAAACTTTTTTTTAATCTTCTTGAAAAAACGTACACCTATCAGTACATGCAATTTAATAAAACCAACTGAGTATAACAAACTCTAATAAATCTCGAACTATAGATAAATAAGTTAACGTGCTATCGGCGAAAAAATCCATTTAAATATTAAAAGCATTACGTTAAAAAAATTCAGACTGTAAAAAAAGAAACTCAAGCTTATCGAGGACACGGCTTTGTGCTTATACCTTAAGCTCACAAGACTCCGATATTAAAAAATAGAATAACCACGCCGAACAAACGATCTCGGCGAAGTTCGCGGCGGAGCGCTCCTCGAATTCCGGGGACGCGCGAAGATCGATCCTCCGGATTCCGAGCAGTCGGCGCAAAAGAAGAGGCCGGCTCTTGGCGAGACGAGATCGTGGGTCGCGCGCTTAGTGCCGGAAGGGGCCGGGGCTTCCTCGGCGCGGCTTTAAAGCGCGGCCGTATACACAGAGAGAGAAAGAGAGAAAGAGAAAAAGAGAGAAATAGGGAGAGCCGGAGGGTGGCTGCGGGGGTAGGATTTGGCAAAGTGGCAGCTCGATCGCCGGGGCGCTCCTCCGCGCGCGGCCAGCCAGCCTGCATTGCGGCGTCCTCGTACCAGCGGGCACGCGACTCCCGCGCCTCTTTTCCCGCTTACGTAACGGCCCCCCTCCCTCCGTTTCCACGAGCTTCGATCTCGCGAGCTTTAAGCTCGCCTCCTCCCCATCACCGCGCGGCTCCGAGTCGAGTCTATCTGGTATCGATGAGAGCGATCGAAAGATTCATTTTTGAATGCACTCGTCGATTTTTTCAAATTTCGAAAGGGAGTTTTTCTTTTATGAGATAGAATCGAGGTGCGGGGGACGTGAAGTGTGCGGGCTCCCGATTGGCGGAAACTCAATTTTGTGCTTTTTCAGGGGTGGCCGAATTTGACGCAGCGTTCGAGTTTATTGGATTCGCCGGAGTTAAATATTTCAGTGGATTATTGACTGTTTCGTTTTGTTTTTAGAGCTTAAAATGCAGGAGTATTGTAAAAATAATTCGAATAATTATTGCTTTAAAACGATCTTGCTGGAGCGTCAAATGAAAAAACTAATTCTGCCTTTATGCTGTTTGTTTAACTGTTCAGCTGTAGAACGTTTTATAATAGTACTTCAATTAACCGTTTCAACCATTTCCTGCTATAAATTAAGGTTTTTTTACACATTGTGCTTTGCGGTAATTGAAAGCGCCTGCTTAGTTTTCCCTGGAGTAGTGTATTTTCGAGTTAACCTAACAAGTTACGTAACCCATATATTTTCAGGGCCGATCGAAGCTTCGCGGACTTGAAAATGATACTTCTTGTGTTTAGAGCACAAAATTAAATTATTTAAGTTTCCACGTTCTCGTCATTCAAATGTACTAATACAATCAAAGAACTTAAAATGCGAACAAAATGTACAAAATAATTCTAAAATTCAGTAACATCTGTTTAAGCGTATAACGTACGTCGAAGACAATATTATGTCATTTTGTTTTAAATTAGTTCAATAAATTGAAATTATAGCTTTGAGAGAAAATTTAGTTGCAGACTTAATAAATAATAAATAATTTTCTACAAGCTAATTTAAGTGCAAATAATGTAATAACTTGTCAAACTTTGATGGGGTGTGAAGCAGGAATTTTATGAAAATTGCATAATTGCATATTTGCATTAGTGTAATACGTGTACGAGTAACGATTCCCAAAACAAAGTTTTGCGAAAAAGTAATTATTTTGTTTGCCGTGAGCTTACTTCCAACAAAGACAAATTTATTATAGAATTTACATTCAAGAGAAAGCAAATTTTGTATTTCATTTACTTTGAAGTTGTACACGTACAAATGATTCAATAAATTCTAAATTATTTAGTCAACAATTAAATTAAAGTAAAATTATGTTTTCATTTAATTAGCCCAACGATGTGATTGACACTGCGAAACCAAATTGAATTGATGCAAACAGATTATACATCAAATGTATTTAAGTTATAATTACGTTTCCAATTAATTATATTAATTAAAAATCAATTTTTCAAACGGCATAATGCAATTGGAAGCGTCTAACGATTTTTCATTAAAACTTGCAGGAATTTTCCATTTAAAAAATATTTATAATTACAGAAAAAGAACAGCAATAACGTTAAAAGCAGAGATTAAGTTTTATAAAAAGCGAAAGGTTTTTAAAGAGTCTAACCCAATTTTAAATACAACATTTAACTGATTGCAAAAGCACTTATTAATCTAATAAAAAAACACCGCGTCCTAAAAGCATTGCACTTATATATCTTTGACTAATGAACAACGAAGTAATTAATAATCCACTAACGTGCTGGAGAACTGCCAGTTTTATAAAAATTGCGTCAGAAGCAATTCCTACGTTCTCGAAAGTAATGAAAGTGCATTTTCGAGCATCTAAAGCAGATTAAAACTTGGAAAACTTGATTACTTCTAAAACTCAACTCGATTTACCAAAACCAACAAATAGAAATTTCATGAATCCTTAACCACCTTAATAATTTATTACTACCTTCATAATTCATTTCACCTGCTCGTTAAAATCTATTTTCATGGTAAATCTATATAATTGTAATTCGCAAACAATTACCCACCTCACCAGCAATATGTAAACTAGAAAAAAAAAACGACAAAAATTTCTGCACGAGCCCCCTCCTACCTACCCTTTCAATTTCACACCAATTTAAATTGATATTCAATTTTACCGACTGACCGATATGTGCCTCTTTCAGTGTACGGAAAGACGCGAGTGGTTCGCGGCTGTGGGTTCCTAGAAGACGATCACGCGGATGACAAGGCGTGCCTAAAGCGGAGCGGTACCCATGACGTGCGTGCCCTCTACTGCTCCTGCACCACCGACCTGTGTAACGGGGCCGACACGAGTTCGGCTTCCCTTGGCCTACTGGCCCTCCTCGGCTTCGCCGTAGTACTCCTCGGCGGACTGCCGAGGACGCCCTAGGGATTGCCCACCCACCACCTTGCCTAGGCGGTAAGACGCTTTAGGAGAATTCGTAACGCTTATTTCGTATGCATCATGTATAGAGCTATATCCACTGTCGCGGAAATTGGTTTTGTGTATATTGCGAAATTCATTTTTAAAAATGAGAAGCATTTTTTAACCGTGACTAATTAATTCTATTATTGCAAAATAGCTTAGAATATTGGATGGTATTCGATACTTTCAATAAATTTCGCCTCGTAAATATGAATAAAAAAAGAAATGGTATTAAAAGATATGTTAATTATTTGTAATCAAATATACATTAACAATGATTGATGGATTTTCATATTTACTTAATTCTCTGAAATAAAGTCGTATAAATCTGATCAAAACGGATTATTAATTTACAGCGAAAATTAAATTTACTTCGTTTCCCTAAATAAGTACTTTGAGTGCGACTTGCATAATAATGAACATTTCAATAATAATGCGAAATCATTTTCCAAAATAATAACATTCATAACATGATTTGATCTCACTATATTATTTTCTATGCTAATTGTACTAAACCTAAACTGAAGAAACTTTGTAAATATTTAATTTAGTCCTAATAATCTTTTTATTTCAAGAAATATTAAAAAAAAGAAAAAGAAAAAACGAGTGACTTAGTTGTACCTTTTTCCAAGTATACGGGGTGAAAAAAAAAGTGATTTGAAAGTTTTCAAACACATATTTAGAATGGGGCCAGTCCGTTTAAATGCTTCTACACTGTGTACTCAAACAGTGTAATATTAAGTAAAAACAGACAGGTGCTGCAAGACAAAACTTTTCTTTCAATTGAGTCTTTGTTTTCGAACTTTAAAATGCAATTAGTTGAATAATAAAACAAATCGTTCGGTGTTGTCGTTACAAATTTAATCAAAATTAAATTCACAAATCTAATATTACTCTAAAAACGTGAAATAAATTAAAAAGACTTTTATTAATTTCATCATATCTCTACGATAAAGTTCTAAAAATAAGCCGGTAATACCCATCGATCGCGTTCTGTTCATCGGATCAATGCAACGGCTTACGACTTAACCCCACCATTGCCGTTAGAATTAACCGAAATAATTCCTGCGCAGGTTCGCCGAGTCTCGCGACTCGTCCCTCGCCGACGAAACGTCCACGGAGCGACGCCGTAGTCCGAGAGCCAGGCACGAGGTAGTCGCCGAGCCAACGACGAGACACGAAGAGCACGACGAATGAGCGCCAAGCGAAATGAGAAATAAAGGAGCAAGAGCCGCGGGCGCCGAGTCGCCCGTAGCCGAGCTAACACAAGGACCGGACAGGGTTGATCAATCCCGCAATAAATCAGGTTGTAAGTCGACGAGTGGTTCGACGGAGCGAGCGCGCCCGCACCACGGTTCTCGGATCGCCCTCTTAAATCCCACCCCCGACACCCCCGTTCTCTCCTCCTCTTCACGGGCGTCACGAAAATTTAAAACGCGCAGCTTTCTTGCGATGCAAACTGCCAGACGACGAAGGATCGGGCGTAGCGAGCGCCAAGGACAAACGCGAGGGGTGTGGATGCGAACGCGCTCGCCGATTTTTCCCCTCGCTACGAGCCGTTATAAGGATTAATTTAAGGATTTCCTAGTGTTCAGCGCGAACTAGCGAGCCTATGATTTTTTTCGCGAGCCTGCAACGACGCCGTAACATTCGTCTTAGGATTAATTGAAAAAAAAAAAATAAATAAATAAATAAACGAAACGAACGGGGATATCCAATATATGCCCCGGCGGCGGGTGCTCCGCGACGCGGGGACCGCTGCCAGCGTGAGGACAAACTTCCACTTTGAATATAATAACGAAAAAAAAAAACAAAAAAAAAAACAAACAAAAACAAAAGTTAGATAAAAGCAAGAGGCGTTAATTAGGGCGGTCGCGTGGTCGCCACTGCTGCTTTCGAGACGCGCGAGGCGGATTAAATGGTAAAAGAAATTTGAGAAGAAAAAAAATCACGTCCTTTTACACGCCGGCCCATCGTAATAAGCTTAACTATAAGCGGACGGATGAGGAGCGCTGAGCTTTCTTTTCTCGTAGCAATTAGAGCGGGTATTTTGAATTTAGCGACGATTTGAAGGAGCGACGACCGGATCAACTGTTTTTTTTTTGCGGTCTATGGTTATTACTTAACGACGATAATAATGATAAGGTGAAACTTTAATAATGTAAGGTAAAAAGTTAAGGATCGCCGGGCTCCGGCGCGACCGGACGCGGATATTGGCTGGTTCGTGGTGTTTTATACGCGTGCGATGTCGGTCTCTCGAGCGAATGAATTTTATCTGCTGCAATGATTAATATACATGAGTGAGATCAGAAAATTTCTACTCGATTATTAACTTATTCACTTTTACATTAAGCTAAACAATTTTTGAAATTACGCGTGTACTTTCATATTAATCAATGAATTAATAATTAAATAATTTATAACATAACTAATTTTTAATTTTACTTATTTATACCGGAATAATTCTTGAAAACAAGTTCATACTCAATTAATAATAAATACAGATACATATATTTAAAAACCAATACTTTATACTTTATGTTACAACCGAAAGAATAACTTTCCTCTACCTGATTGCCTATTGAAACTTCCATTGTCTTTTCGATCGAACGTCTGCATTATAACTTCCCGTTGGATTGCGCCAGAGCCCCGACAATTATAAAGCGCAGGGATTAAAAGTACATTACGCTAGATTAAAGAAAAAAAAAACAAAAGGAAAAAAAAAATACGGCCCACCCTCACCTGCTGCTAGCGTAGCTGCCAGCAAAGACACGATTGATGTGCGCGCCTAGTTTGTACTTAAAAAAAAAATACCATTTAGGTTTCAAGACTTACAGAACGAATAATTTAAAAAGACACATGAAAAAAATGATGAAAGAAAAAATTAGGAGTTATCGATTCGAGGGCTCCAATCAGAGCACAGAATTTGCTATTACACAATTAGTAATTTGTGACAACAACAAAAATAATAAGTACCTAATGATTTTAATGCGCGGCTACTTCATGGAGTCACGTTTAATTACCTAAATATTTCAAGAGCGAGGTACTACAAAAATTTATTAGACAGATTTCGCTTCGATCAGAGAAGATTAGAAGTTCCTCGTTACTAAATAATAAAGAAAAATTTAGAAAAAAATCGTTGTTCTAGCGGTACCATCGAACAAAAAAATATCAAGACAAAAAAGAAACAAATGCAAGGACTCGCGAGATTCTCACTTGAGAGCGCGACGACGTCGGTGGGTGCGCAATATATAGAGGGCAGAAAATGGAAGATAAAAAAAATCCGCACTAAGCAAACGAAGAGCCGTATTTCCACGAGGAACGTTGATCGGTGCGCTACAACTCGCCAAGGTCGCTCCCTCGGCTGCTCGATATAACAATCCGCGCAACTCGCACTCGTTACTCATTTTTTATGGCTCGAAACTGCGTCCGTACATGCAACAAAGAACGGTCGTTTCTTTATTTTTCTCCTGAAAACCGAGCAGATTGAAAATCGAAGGGGACGACCTGGACGAGGGCGCGCGCAGGACCTGCGCCATAGAAAGTAACTAACCAGCGAAGTATCTCCAGGAGCAATATACACACACATACAGACAGACACACGCATTATTGCCTCGAGTTTTACAGAGAACATAAAAAAAGAAAACAAAAGAGAAGATGAAGGGAGCGCGATTCAGTTGGAGTATGACGCGGCTCGGAATTATTTCTCTCTCGCTCTCGTTATTGTTATTGATCGATATAGGCTCGCATTCTTTTGATACAGCGAGAATCGCGGCGGACTCGTAGGTCGAGTGAATACATCGCTACTTTCCTCTACGGCGGATCGAATGGACACGGGGCGTAACGGCCGAGTTACACCTTATCTGGCTTCGCTCAACTACTTTAAACGTGTATACCTTTTTCTTACTTTGAAGCGACGTTTTACGAAAAGATAAAAAAACAACGTAAGCTTCGCGAAAGAAAATTCAACGTTCTCAATTACTCACTTAATCAATTAAAAGCAGATTTATAATTTTAAATAAAAAAACAATAACGATACTAAAAATTGAAAATCGAAATTCAACGCTCGTTTGCTTGCTTTAGATTCGCTTCGTTCACTTTGCCCCAGTGTACTGCATCGTACGATAACCGCACGCCGAATGAAAAATAGCAGCGCGTGATCCTCGAAAAGCTTTATCGTGGCTCACTATAAAGACTAACGAGTGACTTGCTTGAGCCACAGGCACACACAGGAGCGCGCGACGCCAGTTTAAGGTCGCCGTTTCCCGGCCGAGCAGTCGTTAATCGTTTTTACTTTCCTTTTTCGTCCGCGAATCATCTCGTATGCATGCAAAACGCTCCGCTCCGATTGGCCCCGGATTTTTCCCTTCTCAAGTTATGCGAGTCACGCACGCGTGCCCACCTCATGCAGCACCCCCTCTTCCTACCTCACCCGGAGCCGAGCTAGTCGATGAAAACGGAGATTCTAAACGTCAATGAGACATATCACAGTGTAGACATATGTAGTACTCTCAGCAGTAAGAATGTCATTTTATTAGCATGAATAAAGATTTAATTGTTAATTTTTGTTTTGCGTACCATTCATGAATATTTTTTCAATTGAAAATTCGTTCAAAGAGATTTTAAAAATACAAAGTTTATCGATTTCCTTTTTTTGAAATGTTGCAGTCTAATTGATCTTTGAAAATTTGTAATTTATTTAAATGCAAGACTTAACTGATGTCGACGTTTAATTTATTCACTACGTTAAACTTTTAATACTCGTACTCGTTTTATTAGAAAATTGATTGTGTTCGCGGTAAAAAAAATTTGTTAAAACATGTAACAGGAAGCGTCGATCTATCAATTAAATTATTTCTCGCCATTAATTTATTCAACTGCTGGAGGCAGTCACAAATAAATACATAATCCCTCTATATTTTTAAAAAATGATTAATTTTATTTTTATAATAAAGTAAAACTTCTCTTCCTATTGCAAAACTATATAAGCGTTGCGATCAAGCGTAACCTGCAAAGCGAGCTTACCCCCCCAGTCCCCCACTCCGACTAATCGACCTATGCGAAACAAAAAATGAAATCCTACTATAAAAAACACCCTATTTTTTGAGCACGTCACGTTTTGCCTATGAGTGCTTTATCAATTTGTCGAACGACGCCAGCGCAAACTAGAAAGAAAAAACGAAAAGCCCACTGCTGCAGAGAGGAGATCACGTGTACTCCACTATACCTTGTAAATGTGATTTTCGCACGTCGGCCTATTCAAAACTATACACGTGCGAGCCGAGCGATTGCAACGAAAGGGACGTATGCGAACATTCGACGGTGCCCAGTGGTGACGAGTCGATGTCGACGGAAACATTTGTCAGCATTCCCTCCAATTGTATCGAAAGAATGTCCTTCCTATAAGTCGAAATAACGATTGGTTATAATTTATAATATATATTATATATTGATGCCGAGCGATATTATATTGTACACACAGACACACATTGTATAGAGAATATTATTGTATCAATAAAGTGTTAAATGGTTACAGAAAAAAATATGAAAAAAGAGTAAAGCTTTGGTATAATTTAATTAATTCCGAATGAATTAGTGAACCTCTTATTGATTTTCATTTAACGGCAGTTGTGTCTTTTTAAAAATAAAAAATGTTCCTTAGACAATAAACCAGTAGTTTATTTTATTTGACCAAAGTTTAGTTGTAATATAGTATTGTGCGCAAAAGGTTTCTTGCGCAAAATACATATTATTTCAGTCAAATTATGATTATGATTTAAGAGATTCTTGTTATAATTAAAGCAAGTGAAGCTATATATGTAAGTTGTAAAAGTTCTTTAACTATTTAAGAATTACAAGAAGAATTTTTTCAAAAGTCACTCTCTTGCGGCCAAAGTACATATTTATACTGATTGGTCAAGCAGTAAGTAAAACAAAGTCAAAGATCAAATCAATGAAGTACAATTATGGATGAACACACAAGCAAAAAGTCATTCTCCAATAAAAATGGATAAAAGTCCATTGTTAATTGCCAACAAAGATATAACAACTACTCTCCTACATAAAAAAAAGTACTGAACAATTTTGCCTAGTCGAAATTCATTGATACATTGTAAATCAAAATTAATAGAAAGGCCATTGTCGATGTATAACAAATATAAATAATTAAATAATAATTTAAATAAAAAAATTGTACCAGATAAATATCTGGTAATATATTATAGATCACATAGAATAAAATAATTAATTATAAAAACTTACATTAGAATGAAAGCCCCTTACATTTTCATTCTCTTTAATGTTAATTTTCATCTCTACTGTTGAATTAATTAATCAATTGAATCTAATACTGTGATCATTTTCTAATATATACAAATTTCACATTTGGCACCTAAAAACAAATTATTCAAGTTAATTTTACAAATGTAAGAATAATTATGATTGAAATATATAAATATTTTTATTCTATTATACGTAATTAATTAAATGATTATATGCAAGAATATAAAATAATTTAAAAAAGATCAGTATCATTACAGTTAAAATAGGAGTAATGGTGCGATATTTTTCTCATAACTTTTAGATTATTTCTAAGTCAAGAAAATTAAATATCGAGAAAAGTTGACTACAAGAAAGCTAAATCACTCACAGATATGGATTCCTGCAGACGTCGACAGCTTGGCCTCCATGGCTAACATTTGTTTTATTTGATCTCTTGTACAATTCACAAGATATTCAAAAACTTGTAAAAACCAATTTGTCAAAAAAGTTCTGTGAAAAAAATCATGTTATGTTTATAATGTAATTCCAAATTAATTAAGATATTCTTTTTATTACCTTCAATCCATAATTTAAACTCTTGCTTTTATCAATATATATCTACAGATTTTTAAATAATTTGATAGCATTCTTAATTTCCCCTGTAAAAATTTATTCAAAATAATATAGAATTTACGTATTTTGCAATAACATTTTATGAATAGTAATTTGCCTATTACCTTGAAAACATGCATTCTCATTGATCTTTGCAATAATTGTCAATTTATTCAAAAACTCGGGGAAATCAACTGGCCAATTTTGTCCTTACTATTTCACTGAAATAATAAAACAATGAAATCATGTAATGTTTGTAATATCATTTCAAATTGATTAAAAATAATTTCTTTGTTACCTTTAATTCACATTTCCTTGCTTTGATATTTATTTGACGAGACAGGCAAACACATACTTCAAGAAATAACTTTTATTAGCTCGTCATTTTTTTCCTGTAAATATTATGTAAAATAAATAATACATTCAACTATTTATAATTTTTTTACACATAATATTATTTCTATATTACCTAGTATGTATTAAATTTTCATTGATGTTTTCTGCCTTTATCGAGACATCTGGCGACTTGTAAAACGAGTAGTCAAGAAACATCCTTATCTTAATCCTGTAAAAACAAACGATTTTAATTTTCAAATTATATTTTAAATTTTATTTAATATCTTAATTTTTCAGAAATTTTTGACGAACATACAATAAATCATTATAAATTTAAGCTCTCCATGAATGAAAAGAAATTAATTATAAAAATAGAAAAGATATCATAGGAAAATTTATACAATTAAACTATCTTGTATTGATAAATTATATTTAATTAAGTAAACAAAGATTCTTTAAATATATTATTTAATTAATTCTGTAATAAGCAACTTTATAATTAAAATTTTATAAACAAATTTTAGATTCCAATTCAAGTTCCAATTCAATTTCTACATCGTATTCATTTTTCTAACAGAAACTTAATGAAGTCGGATTTATAAAATTTTAATTTCATGTTAAATGGTAAATATTTAAAAATTATATTGATTTTTAGAAAGAAACACTCAAAGTGGAACTTTTTTTCACAATAACGATAGCAAATAATATTTCAGTTACTAGAACATAATCACAATGCATCGAGTATCTAAAAATCCTTATTCCGTTGTATTTTTCTTGACTTCTTACATTTTTGTTAAAACTACAAGGAATATGCAACTATTGCTGACTACAAGTTGTATAAGCTATACTTAAACCTGGCTAGTGCCTTGAAATTGCACTGTAAGGGCAGTCCGCTTCATCCTCTCCTTTCAAAGCTTCATTATGTCAAGCTATGACTTGTGCCGGGAGACGAAATTGACTAAGCAAAATGAAAATTTCATTACCGGATAATAATTAAACATGAAAATATAAGAGCGCGAACAGTATAAACATTTGCGGCCTGCCAGAGATCTTCGCGACTTTACCCTTTAGTATTAAGCAGTAGACAGTTTGACGCCTTTAGACAGTATATATATATATGTATATATCCGACTGCCTTACGGCCCGCGGCCCTGCTCGCCCGCCTCCCCCCTCCCCTCCTTTTACGTCAAAACACGCATTTTTTGCATCTAGGTAGCCGTCTGGCTGCGCTCGCGTATGGTGCCTTTATGAACAAAAAAACAATCTTACGACAAGAGCACAACAGATTCGGTTCAGGAGTACCCTTCTCTCTGCATACCTCAAAATGCAATATTATGGCTTGTCAGCCACCGCCGCGACGGTACCTCTTCGACGACCAAAGGTCTACTGCCGAAAGCCCTGCATCCCCCACGTATAATACCTTTATACCTGATCGCAGATTCGCGGCGGACGACCCTCCATACCCCAAAATTTTGCGTCCTCCCGTCCTTCCGTTTTCCCGCCAAAATCTCGTGCTCGCCTTTTCCCCCGTTTCCCCGCCAAAATCTCTCACTCTCGTTTTCTCCCGCTTTCCCGCCAAAATCTCCTTACGAACAAAGAAATTTCGAGAAGATTCTCACCACAGAAGCTCAATAAATTCGGCTCAGGTACCCTAACTGGTATCTTGAGAAGCTGCTTGACTCCTCTCCTCAATTTCTGTTAGGCCGATCTGCCTTTGTCTCAGTGGTTAGCGAGCGCGATCCTCCCCCTTCGGCGAACGGCGGCGTACTGCCTCCCCCCGCGCGCCGGTCGTGACACGCAGCCCGCCCCCCTCCCCACCCCTCCCCTACCCGGCCGGCGGCCCGCGCTTCCCGCCAAAATCTCGCGCCATTTTGCGGGGCGGTTTCTCCCGCTTTCCCGCCAAAATCTCTCACTCGCGATTTCTCCCGTTTTCCCGCCAAAATCTCTCACTCGCGGTTTCTCCCGCTTTCCCGCCAAAATCTCCCACTCGCGGTTTCTCCCACTTTCCCACCAAAATCTCCCACTCGCGGTTTCTCCCACTTTCCCGCCAAAATCTCTCACTTGCGGTTTCTCCCGCTTTCCCGCACAAATCTCTCACTCGCGGTTTCTCCCACTTTCCCGCCAAAATCTCTCAGTCGCGATTTTTCCCACTTTCCCGCCAAATTCTCTCCCTCGCGGTTTCTCCCGCTTTCCCGCCAAAATCTCCCACTCGCGGTTTCTCCCGCTTTCCCGCCAAAACCTCTCACTCGCGATTTCTCCCGCTTTCCCGCCAAAATCTCCCGCTCACGATTTCTCCCGCTTTCCCGCCAAAATCTCCCACTCGCGGTTTCTCCCGCTTTCCCGCCAAAATCTCTCACACGCGGTTTCTCCCGCTTTCCCGCCAAAATCTCTCACACGCGATTTCTCCCGCTTTCCCGCCAAAATCTCCCACTCGCGGTTTCTCCCACTTTCCCGCCAAAATCTCTCACACGCGATTTCTCCCGCTTTCCCGCCAAAACCTCTCACTCGCGATTTCTCCCGCTTTCCCGCCAAAATCTCCCACTCGCGGTTTCTCCCGCTTTCCCGCCAAAATCTCTCACTCGCGATTTCTCCCGCTTTCCCGCCAAAATCCCTCACTCGCGGTTTCTCCCGCTTTCCCGCCAAAATCTCCTTACGAACAAAGATATTTCGAGAAGATTCTTACCGCACAGAAGCTCAATAAATTCGGCTCAGGTACCCTCACTGGTATCTTGAGAAGCTGCTTGACTCTTTTCTCCTCAATTTCTGTTAGGCCGATCTGCCTTTATCTCAATGGTTAGCGAGCGCGATTCTCCCCCTTCGGCGAACGGCGGCGTACTGCCTCCCTCCGACCCCCGCGCGCCGGTCGAGCGCAGCGCGCCCCCCCTCCCCTCCCCTCCCCTACCCGGCCGGCGGCCCGCGCTTCCCGCCAAAATCTCGCGCCACTTTGCGGCCAACTTCGGGGGGCGATTCGTGACCTTGACGGTTGCATTGTTAGACTCAAATAATTTATCTTTTTTTTTATGCACAATGTTTTATTATAAATATGCGTAATAGCTTGAAAACCATTAATATTAAAGAATCGTTGAGTGCAAATGTACCGGACTGCTCTAACGTCTTTTCCCCCCGAACCATCCTGCCTCACAAAGGAGTTTATATCAATCATTTCTTACCGAAAAAGCTCGATAATTTCGGCTCAGGGACCCTCACTGCTACCCTAAGTACCTTCTTTTTGATACTTGGACTCAATTTTCGTCAGGGAAGGGTGCCTTGGATGGATGACCAGCGCAGCGACGTTACTACTTCGACGGTTGCCGGTCCACTGCCGGCCGCCGCCGCTGCATCTACTGAGTGGCTCGGCCCCCCTCCCCTCCCCTTGCTCTCATCGATCGATCAATAAATCCCGCGCCCGTGCGGCTTACTTCACGGGGCACTCTCCTTGAACATGACATTTTATTTATTTTTATTTATTAAAAATTTATAATAAAATATGTAATATTTATTAATAAAACATGTAATATTTATTAATTATTAACTTATGGCAATATACTAGACTCCTGTGTAATTCCTATTAAACATGAACCGAGCTATAGGATTAAAATATATTAATTTATTGTTTTTATTGTAAAAGCTCAATTATTCGATTTGGAAGCAAGCTTCTCTGAAACTTTTATAAAAATTTCGAGCGCAATGCACTTTTAATCTTTTATATTTTGAAATAATGTATAAAATAACTGCATCATACTAAGTAACTACTTGTTTTTTATTTGTATAAAAGTCCTGCGTGAATTCTTAAGCAGAATTTTAAATATTATTTTAAATAACATTTCTGAAATTAATTAATAACATTAGGAATAAAAATGAAAAAGCTTAATTTCAATATTAATTTTTTTTTTATTAACAATATTAAAATTTATTCTAGAATTATTACAAATAGCAGTTCTTTAATAACAAAAATTCAAGAATTTAAGAATAATTAATGATTAATAATTTATTATTTTTATAGTTTTTAAGGCATGATAAAAGGATTATCAATAAAATAAACATTGCTTTTTAATATATTTTTATATAATATATTTAATTTATAATCGCGTAGTAGAAAAGCAGTATTATAAAGTGCAAATTATACCGATTTTCCATTTACAGGTACTGAATACTATAATGCTTCATCGAGAAAGCTCGATACTTTGAAGGCACCAAACAACAGACACTATATTTAGAAAAAATACTATCCTGTTACATGTATGCTCATCACGTTGGATTAATTTTGAATTAATTCCTTAACAGTTTGCTAAAAAAGTTGGTGAACTGACTTTTGATTCTATTCTTTAATTAAAGAAAAATTGGAATGATTAGTAAAACACCTTTCTGAGTCTACATTAATTTTTCCTTGTAAATATACATATTGATTTTTTTTTTTAATATAGATAAATAAAAATATATATTATGAAAAATGTGATGCTCTCAAAATAAAATAATATCTAAAAATATTTATTTTTTTGTTTTAATAAGAAAAAGAAATATTCTTCGTATCAAATGAATTATTAAGTTCATTTTACCAACGTTGTTTTGGTATTAAAAAATAGTCCCTAAATTAAAGTTTTTCTTCACATTATAAAAAATTTGTTTTGAGTCCTTAAACTACAGTAACTGGCACCACTTATGTCATTCTGAACCATACAAACAACATTTCTCTTTGTGCAAGTTATCACCAAGCGAAACACAGTTTTTGTTTCACAGACACAATATGCGATTTTTCGACTAGTATTATTAAGATTTCCCGTGTGCAATGAACGGTGTATCCGCCCGGCTTTGTTGGCGCGCGAGGTAAAAATTGACATTATAATGTAATCTTCCTTTACTACGTGTCCACGAGCACTGTAACATTTGTATTTTTTTCCTCTTCAGTGAGCATGAAAGGTGTAACCACCTGCATATTCACTGATACGTACAGTGGGTATGTCAATTCCTTGTCAAGACACATAACTTGTTTCTGAAAAGTTAAAATCGATCATGAAGAAATAAGTTAAATTATATATTTGTAATTAAATTTCAGTCGCTTTACCTCTTCTTCTTTGAGTAATGTTAATCTAGTAATTCCCGAATCCTGAATATGTTTTATTTGCCGTTGTTCATTCAATGAAATGAGTTGAACTCTAAAAAAAATAACAATAATTAATATTTCATCTTATATTTTTTTTTTTTGTAATAAAATAATTTTAAGTAATTAAATATTTGTACATGGGCAAAGAAATAAATACCTTAATATGAGATGATGTTTATGGTGGTTTGCTTTGATGTGTTCAGAATCAAGTCTATTATGCCTTTTAAACCTTAGCGTTGTCAAATCGAGGGTAACAACAATATCTAAGCCAAAGTGAAAGGCGGTCCATCGCCACACGTGCTCATCGGCTGTGTCCACGCATCTTGCACATCGGAAACACTCTCTAAAGAAATCCTTTTCATTCATTTGTTTAGGTCTGCAACAAAAAGCAAATGAGGCAATACTTAATCGATTATCCTTCCTTAATAAAATAATTCATTGAAATACCTAAATTGCAACACTTGTTTTAAAAAGAGGAGAGTGACTGTCGGAATTTTATTCAGGAATCTAGGGTGGATTGTAGTAATTAAATATTTTACAATAAATGAAAGATTTCTTAAAAACTATGCTTACCCTATGTCTTTATTTCCATCAATCCTTAAGATATGTAGCCACTGTTGTTTATAAGATTCGTATAACCAGTCTTCAGGTATTAAGTTGTCATGCTGTAAAATTTGAACATCTTGATCATTCAATAACAAGTACTTTCTTCGTAGAGCTCTAAATGGAGCACTGAATTCTTGGCCTTCTTTTGTATCAAGGAATGGTTCAATCCAACTGCGTTTTTTATAAAACTCTTCAATTTGTACAGTTTCATCGTTATTTTGTATGTGAACAAACAACCTATAAAATTTTATGTAATTAATAAATTATGAAAAGTAAGTAAACGTTTTTTTAAACAAATCTAAACCTACCATACTCTTAACATCATATAAATACAAAATTCTGTTTGCATGACTACCAAGTCGGGACTGGATACAACTTGAGCCATTAAGTCTGGAGATATCTCTTTTAAAAATGTGCCATAATTCCAACCGTAGGCCATTAAATTAACTTCTAGCCACCTCTTACAGGTATTCTTTACCTTTGGCACACCATAAGAAACTGCTGCATTGTAATAAGGAACTACCGTCTTTATGTTTGTTGTTTCTGCCATGATTTCTGTACACTGGTCTATGAGACCTTGAAGTTGAAATAATGTAGCCGTTGCAAGTATTGAAATCACATTTTTTGGTTCAAGACTGATCTCATCTTGGTAAAAGGAACCAAGAACAATGGTGAGTGCTGAAAAGAATTTTTAAGTCCATTAAATAGTCATTCATGTTTTAAAAAAATATTTAAAAACCGTTAATATCGCATAAATAAATTGTTTTTAAGTAATGTTTAAATAAATTTTATATCTAAAATGTACATGCACATTTATAAATATTCTAATTCATTACAATACAAATTAAAAATTTATTTTACAAGGTTGAAAAAAAAGTTTAAATCCATTTCAAGTCATTGGACACACCCACTGAGAGATGTTTAGATGCAAGACCATAAAAGCTGATTCAACACCATTGAAGGAAAACATAGAATCCCAAATATAGAAAAGTAGGTCAATCATGACTGAACTCATGCTTAACAAAACTTTCACTTTTTGTTTCAAGAGTTAAAGGTTTCTTCCCTCTTTAATAAATAAAAGTTCTTGCGTAAACTTAAAAATATTAAATAAAAGAAATCTTACAATCAATTGTGATGTTGGGGTCAGTGATCTCCACATTAACTATTTTTTCATTAGCCTCACGCCAGGAACCAGAAAACATACTAGCAAAGTAAGGACTCTGAAATGATAAATATTGATAAGCATCTTTTTATCTGATTAACATAATAAAATAATAATGAATTTCTAAATAGGGAATACAAATACATTTTCCAATTAAGTACTAAACTAATTTTGTATTTAAATAGCACTATAAATTTTTATTTCGGCAACTTTTATGTAACAAATAATTTAAAGAGTCGTATAATATCTTTCATTTGATCTTTAATCAATTTTAGAAATATAAATTTATGAGAAAAAATGATATCTTATCTGATAAAGTTTCAAGGTTTTGTACTTATTACTACTCACGTTGATACCATTGATATTATGAAATAAAAAACATACTTTTTAAATTTTAAGCTTATTGGATTAATAATAATAATAAAATGAAAAGCATTGAAGATATATTACTTGGCTTATATAAACTTTGTGTAGTCTCCAAGCTTTCCCAAGCATTAGCACTGTAACATCGCTACCCTTCTCCTCTTGAAAAAGTGTCTTGTAAATATACTGAGCTGTGGTAAGTAATTTTCTCCTGCAAAAAGGAAAAACCAATAAACGAATTGTCAACTGCAAAGAGTTAAAAATAGTACAATACAGCCTTGCCCTCCCTAACGGATGCCTCCAAACATTATTATGGAAAAGAGGATTTCTCAGAGTGATGTCATCGACTTAAATAAGCCATTACCTCACTCCCCCTGTGTGCTAAATGTTTGCCGAATGTAATCATCCAGCATCTAAACTCGTATCCCCCAAAAAAGTGTCATAACCAGTCGCAGAAAACCGCCAACACTCGAGGCGAAACGAGAGCATCGACAGCGAAAGCTATACATTCGCGAGTCTTTATTTTTAGCCGCTGGAGAGCGAAACGCCAGCTCACCTCTTGGGCGTCTGCATCATCTTCTCGATGAACCTCGACTCCTGCTCCAAGTCATCCTCCTCGATGCACTTTCGCTTCCTGCTCCGGTAGACCGTGTTCACCGCGCTGTTCGACACCGAGAGCAGTCTGCTCGCGTAGCTGCCCATTTTTTTCCCGACACAAGTGGCGAGGCGAGGCGCCCGAGTAAACAGAGCACCTGGAGCTCCTCACGGGCAGTGGGCACGTCGACGACTCGCGGGGACCGCGTGGTCAGCAACAGCGCGACGCGCGAGGCATTGCGACAACCGCGCGCACCGACGATAAGGAGGCGGCGCACCGCTGCAGCTCGCCGCAAGGCAGCACCAAAAATGCCCGAACAGTCGCTCTTATTCCGGCCGTGGAAAGTAAACATTAGCAGCGCGCACCTCACCGACTCTTCACTGTGCCGCGCGGCGCGTCCGACTCCTCTTCTTCGTGTTTTTCAACTGGTCGCGCTTCCCGCGGCCGCCTCTCTGTAGTATCAGCCTTCGACGTTATCCCCACCCCGACTATTTCTAGACACACTGACAGCAGCTGTTTTCCGCTCGCTCTTCCTCTCTTTCTCGCTCGTGCGCTCGCGGTTCGCATTTCTTTGGGTCGACGGTCGACTATTGCTGTCTCTTTTCAACTGTAGCGAAGTCGAGTGAAATCGTGTTGTGTAGTGGTAGGCTGCATTCGCGCGAATGCGCATGCACACAACACTGTGCTGCGACTGCGACTAGAAATTAAATTACCGACGATATAGGGGAGGGTGGGGCGTCATCGACACCCTAACTTTTAATGATAATTACACAATATATAGAAAGTTTGAGACATT
>JAWWEN010000020.1:12260243-12276922 GCA_035582955.1 Sycophila texana | reverse complement strand
TAAAAAATTCTTCTCCGTTCAAAAATTATGGCCGTTTCCGCTTAGGGTAGGCATATTAGGCTCAGGTACCTTATAAAGAGGGAGAGATATACAGATAGTATATAGATTTCTGCTATGCCTGTCTTAAGATTTTAGCATAACAAAAAATTTCAATTGATATTTTGGCATAGCAAGACAAATTTTGATTGCCAAATTTATTATGGTTCTAGAAAAATTACAATACAATAGTAAATAGATTCATAGACTATAGCCAAATGAAAAAAGTTACCAGATTTATAGTAAACAAGTCTATATGTTACTAGAATTACAATTAAATCTACATTACCACTTCTAGTAAAAATTAGAAGTATCGCAATTTTAACTATTTTAATTTTTATCTTTTTACTAACTCTATAGTAACTTTCTCTCACCAATAATGCAAATGTTTATTACAAACTTATTTTCAATTGTTGAAAAGACTCGGACGTTCGTGTTCGGATTGTAGTTAAGAGGAGAGGACTCGAATGATCGTTACGAACCAAAATTGAAATTAATAACTTTATTTCTGCTTCAGAATAATGTGTGCAGAATAAGTGGCAGAATAAAGTTATTAATTTCAACTTTGGTTCGTAACGATCATTCGAGTCCTCTCCTCTTAACAAACTTATTTTATTTGGCTAATCTGTGAGTCCATTTTCGTACACGGAGAGACTTTATCCTGTAAAAATCCGTTACTCAAACGTCACCTCTTCGATGGTAAAAGTCGCCCAGTGTTTTAAGTGTAAAATAGTTTTTCGGCTCTTGCTCGAAAATTTTTTAAAAAGAATCTACAAGAGTTTTACTTGCGGTCCGAGTCCCGGGTAAATCCGTGAAATAAGACGTTTAGATCTAAAGTTTACTTACGGAGCAAGATGGAGAAAAAATTCAACGCGATAGAACACGCGGCGTTACGAGGGTACAGAAATGCCGTGGGGGTAAAAGGTTTGCGAGTTAAGGGGATTATGATCTTTGCGTAACTTCGGGTATAACGGAAAGTTGAGGCAGTAAATGGCTCGCTCAGTTCTGTCCGTGATTTCAGTCCTTTCTGCGAAAATGAACGAGGTATAAATTGGTTTGCGGTCAATTAAGAGGAGATTTTATTGTATTAGTCCAGAAGACAATTTACCTCAGATTTTATGTAAACTTTCTGCATTTGCCTGGCAAACTTCGTTCATTAATGTTAAACATTGCGAAAAAGTTGCGCAATTGAAACTTGTATACTAACTGTTTAAACTGTATTTAAAGACTTTATAGCGCTATAGTTTTAATTTTAATAAATTTAAACAAGTAGGCAAACTCCATTCGTTAAAAATTTAAAAGAACTACCAAAAAATGGTGCTTCATATTTCCAATGCAAGCTACTTTGTCTTTGATCCTTTTTTAATAAGTTCGAAATTTATTTTAATCAAGTGAACAATTAGATGTTACAAATAACTCTAAAATCTACCGTTCGAAAAATAAGGAAAGGAGAAACACTAGCGATATAAATGTAAACTTCTGATAGGCAGTGATAAGGAATAAGAAAAGGATGGATAGATCAGGTTTAGGCTACGCGGAGCAGGAGTTAGGAGGATCCGGCAAAGAGAGAATAAGTGAAAGGTGCCAGGAAGAAAATGGAGATGAAGCACGAGGCAAAGACTCGGTCGAAGTAAAACGTCGACGAGTCGATCGGGACTCCTGCGGGTCTCGTTTGTGCACGCGAACTCTGGCCGATCGATCGCGGCAGCGACACGACGGAGACGAGTTTACTTTTCATTATCCTCAGCGAACTTTTCTCCTCCACTTCTCTTATTCCTATTTGTCGCTAGTTGACGATATTTAGCTTTACGAAGAAGCTCTCGAGCTTTTCCTTAAGTATCTTTTCAAATATCATTGCAATTTATACGCTGATTTGAGAGAGAAATTGTGCCTCCAATCCGTTTCATTTATTTCCTCTTTTAGCAAGCAGATTGTCTCATTTAGAAAAATAGAAAGTTGAAGTTTGGAAAAAATGATTATAAAAAAAATGTAATATTTAGTTATAGTTTAGGTAATATTTAGTTAAGCATCATAAAGTTGCATCTTTTTAAATAGTGCGCCCTTTTGTCTTTCTGAACTCGACTTGCGTGAGCATTCTGAATGAATATGACAACCTGAATGAACATTCTTTTTTACACTTGTAATTGTTAATAAATTTTTAATAATTTCTTTAATATCATTGTACGTGCTTCGCACTATTGCAATCATTAAAATGATATCTCAATTTATAAAAGAAAAAAGTCCCACTTCTTCCTGGCAACAGACGAAATATCATTTCCCCGAACGTGTACAAAGCAATCCCCCTTCCGCGAAGCATAACAGTATTTCTCCGTCAAATTTCCCCATAAAATTTTGTTTCTCACATAATTCTTCGCGCGCGGTAGAACAAACGGCAAGTAGTTCAATAACTCAAGCGGCGGCCTAGGCGCAACGCGCGTGTAAATAAAAAACGAAAGAGCACGCAGAAATGCCCCGAGACGTTTTCGCCAAGACGCGCAGCGCCGAGCTCTCGTAGCATCTGTTCGAAATAATCCGCCGGTGCGTCCCGAAGACGGATCGCGGCGCGCGTGTCCGCGGGATAAAGAGGCGAAACGGGGCGACGACAGGGCTCATGGAGGCTCACTCTTCCTTTTTGTGACGCGATGCCGCGCCGCGATTATGCACGCTCGCGACTCTCTTCCCGTGTGAAAAATGAGCCACTCGCGTTTATTATGTGACTTTGAGTCCCCGCCCCCCTCTCTCTCTCTCTACCGGTATCTCTGTATCTTTCTTTTTTTTTCAATCAATCTATCTGCATAATTAGCATACAGAAAATTGATAAATACTTACATATACACTCGCCTCGAATTGAAACTCGAAGAACAATTTAAAAATTGTTGCAACGTCGCATGAAAATTTCTAGGCGCTAGACAGAGATGACAAAACTATACCTCCTTGTCTAGCGCTTAGAAATTTTCATGCGACGTTGCAAATATTTGAATTGTTCTTCGAGTTTCAATTCGAGGCGAGTGTACATTGCATCTGGCCTTTACCATCACCGGCTTCTACTGCTTCTTACACCATTGCGCTTATTTTAATTACTTATACGCTTAGTTGCAAATTATTTCGCGTTCCTTGAAGAATGCTATGATGATAAGCGTTTCTGCTATCACTTGTCCGATGGATAATACAATAATTTGAAATGTTTAGTATCCTGTACTTTAAAAATTTTTTTTTTTTTTTTTTTTTTTCAATGAAATTTCACGCGGTTGGATGACTGCCATATTAATGCGACCTTGTTATTTGCTAATGCGGATGCGCGGAGCGCGATTAACTTCTTCCTCTTGTGGCTTAAGTTACGTAAATTCGTAAAAAAAAGATAATTTTCATCGTTTTTGTATGTTACAGTACTTATCGGAACGAGGCATGTCGTCACGTTCATGCTCTTCCTGGGCATGGCCAATGCCTACGTAATGCGGACGAACATGTCGGTGGCGATCGTAGCTATGGTCAATCATACAGAAATTTCCAGAGGAGACAACAGTTCGAAAGAAATCTTCACTGTAAACGAATGCGACGAGCTTAATAGTCCAAAAAATACCTCTTGGCATGAGGAAAAATCAAAGGGCAACGATGGAAAGTACCCGTGGGACACAAAACTACAGGGATACTTGCTCAGCTCCTTCTTCTATGGCTATGTCATAACTCAGATACCATTTGGTATATTGGCCAAACGTTATGGCTCCAAATACTTTCTGGGTATAGGTATGCTGATCAATTCTGTCTTTGGATTGTTGGTACCACTCTCTGCCGAATGGGGATTCTATTGGCTCATGTTGGTGCGTTTTATCCAAGGACTTGGAGAGGTAAGTACCTGTGTCTTTCTGTTTATTTCTTTTTCTTTATCTATCACCACCTGTCTATATAGACACCTCTCTATCTGCCTGCACCTCCAAGATACAATCCATCTTTTATCTTTCCATCTTTAACTCCCTCTCTTGCTCTGTGAGAAAGAAAGCGAGTGGTTCTTTTTAGTTTTCATTTTTGTTTTCTGTAAATAATCACAAAGCGAACTCGAGAGATGCGAGTGTGAACGCTTTTTTGATTGTTCGGCTGTATTTCCTCTCCCCTAGGAATGGATTATCCCTATTACAGGGTCCCATCGTGCCTTGTACACACGCTATGTTGGCCAAGTGGATACCACCTAATGAAAGGAGCAGAATGGGTGCCTTTGTCTATGCTGGTAAATTACAATGTATTTGACAAATATTAATGATGTATCTCAAAATTGGAAATAATATCTTAATCATAAAATAATCTCTTTATCAGTAACATCTAATAATGTGTTTTATGTTTATTGCGTGTAGTCTTTTGCTAAATAGGTATAGTAGAACTGAATAGATATCTTCTATCTGAGAAATCCTTCAAATGTTACATAAACATGTACACACTCTAATCCTTACTTAATAAGTTGCTAAAAATAAAATTGAAAATTGTTCCTCATCTTCTTCAAGTACTGAATGAATCACTAAAAGTCAATTAAGATGTATCATAATAACAATTTATATAATTTTAAGCAATGATTATATAAAAAACTTGCAAAATATTGCATCTTATATTTAATATATAAAAAACAAACAAGTATTAATTTGTCATAAGATTTTGTGTATTTAAAAGTGAGATACATCATAACTAAAAAATACACAGTAAATAAAGAATTGTAATATTTATGTTTTTCTTTCAGGTGCTCAATTTGGAACAGTCATATCAATGCCACTGAGTGGTTTGCTCTCTGACCATGGTTTTGCTGGAGGCTGGCCTTCAATTTTCTACGTTTTTGGAACTGTTGGTGCTATCTGGTGCATTGCTTTCCTCATCATGGTGCATGAAGATCCAGAGAGTCATCCTCGCATAAATGACGATGAAAAGAAATATATTCTTAGTGCTCTTTGGGGCAATGCTGGTGCATCGGTAATTATGCAATAGTTATTCATGCTTGTTAAAGAAACTTGTTATCATGGAAACTTTCAAAACGTTTTTTATGTTGATTATTACAAATGTGATAATTTAGATAGTGTTGAAATTTTTGAGATAGTATATCCACTCTAGATACTAATGCATATATATTGTTTGTTCAATTTAGATTGGATTTACCATGCAAAAATTGAGTTATAGAAGTTATAATTATAAAACTTTAATATGTTTAATTGGTTAATTTACTTGTTGTTTTTTCAATAGTCACCACCAATGCCATGGAAGTCAATTTTCACATCAATGCCTTTTTGGGCAATTCTTATTGCACATATGGGACATAATTACGGTTACGAAACTCTTATGACTGAGCTTCCCACCTTCATGAAACAAATTCTTCATTTTGATATCAAAACAGTAAGTCTTTGCATTTCCCTTGTTAATTGCATTAAATGACAAAACATTTAACTTAAAATAAATAGTGTGTCTAAAATTGGAAATGATCTGAGCTGATAAAAATATATTGCTCTATTAAAATGATTTAAAGGTCATAAAAATAAGTCTGAATTGAAACAAATCTGTTGCTTGTTTCCATCCTTATTTAACTTGCTCTCACTTGATAAATGGTCAGTCAGACTTGTTCAGCTTTACAATACACTTAAAAGTAATAAAATGTATAAATAGTTTTTAACATTTAAAGTAGAATGCAAACAATACCTTCATAAATTATAAAGAGTATACCAAGGTCATTGAACCCCTATACAAAGATCACTTATTACAGCAAAAGAAGAATATTGATATTTTCAAAATTTTTTGCTAAAAGTATATTTGCTAAGAGAATCTTAAGGTCCCCAGCACCATTTAAGGATGAAACATGATTTTTATCTTGTCCATCTTATTTTATTAATTTATAATAACAATTATAATATTATGGTTTTAGAATGGTATGGTGTCAGCATTACCATATTTGGCGATGTGGATATTTTCTATGTTCATTTCTCATGTAGCTGATTGGATGATTTCAAGTGGAAGATTCAATCACACAATCACCAGAAAAATTATAAATGGCATTGGCCAATTCAGTCCAGCTGTGGCTTTAGTAGCTGCCTCATTCACCAGCTGCAACATATGGTTGACAGTTGCCTTGCTCACAATTGGAGTTGGTCTTAATGGTGGTATTTACTCTGGATTCAAGGTCAACCATCTTGACATTTCTCCAAGATTTGCTGGAGTTCTTATGTCTTTCACCAATTGTTTGGCCAATCTCGCTGGATTGTTAGCACCCATAACAGCTGGCTACATCATCAGTGGACCGGTAAGACATTTACTTACTAAAAGAAAGTTTATTTAGAAAAAAATATTTCCGTCTTGCTTTACTATTTTTGTTACAGCCCACTCAAAGCAAATGGAGAATAGTCTTCGTAATTTCCGCTGCAGTTTACGTGCTTTGTGCAACATTCTACATAATCTTCGGCTCTGGTGAACGACAGTCCTGGGATAATCCCGATAAAGACAATGAGATTCGGGAGAAGGAAGAAAAGAAGAGGGAACAGGATCTACCGAGTGTCAAAACTAACTACACCACGTTTATCGTATCCAATACATAGAATCAAAAATTATCATCAAAAAAACCTCACAATTCTAAAAAAAGGACAAAAGTGTGTGTGTATGTGTGTGCGCGCGTGCGTGCGAGCTTGGAGAGACGTGCGAGATAGTTGGAGTCACATCTCAAAATAGTTTACGATTTTATAAATACTTTGCGTTACTTGCGTATAAGCTTTTTTGTTTTGTAGATAATATGCAGTTTTCATTCGTGCATTCATTCCCTTTAAATTTATCGGTGGCTAAAAATTAACGCGCTCAGACATCGCGACTCTTGTGCAATTCTTTAAAGACACTTAAAGATTCGCGGTTCATTTTCTCTGGTTTTTTTTTTTTGAAAGATAACAGAAACTGGAAATAACTTTTTTCTAAAATAAATGTCAGAAAAAAGAACATCGAGAAAGTAAAAATGTGGGAGTGCGTACCGCACAATTGCGCTGCGTAATATCGTCTACACATCTTGCAATACGTATAAAATTAAAACATTAACAAAAAAAAACATTTTACTTACAAGTTCCTATTTTTTATTTTAAGCTAAAGTTTAGTACAAAATTCATTTTAGAATCATCGCTTTCATTTTGATATTGAATGAACCTTCAAAAAACATGTTACATTTGCAGAGTAAATCATAAATAATAATAACTTTATTTTTAATTTTAATTATGTAATAAATTTTATAACATCAAAAAATATTAGCTATAGTAAGAAGTAGTGAAAAATTACAGTAAAAAAACATTAAATTAGTTTTTGTTTTTTAATAGAATAAAATATATTTTATTTTTATTTATCTAACTAACAATATCTTGCACACCTGTGTGTGAAATATTAAATACTGTACCTAATTGTACACCCGATCGAAATTAATCTGTTTAGAACGTATGTACCTCGTAAATGGTTATGTCTTATGAATAATAATTTAAATAAAATAATACATGTTGCATTCTCGGAGCACGTCCTAACGATTTTCTTTCGGTGGAGTGTACAGAATATTGTGTCTAGGATATGCGCTATATTTGTTTACATCAATTTCTTTTTTATTTATACGAAAACAAGATGTGTATTGATGTGCGTTAGTGGTAAAAATAAAAATGTTTAACGCAAGTGAAGAAAGTATCTGCACGTGCTACTGTGCAAAAGTCTAAGAAACAAATAATAGCTAGCAACAGTATTAGGTAGAGCGCACTACACGTTCACCAATCGAGGAATAATTAAATAAAATCTTAGGTTTTTTTTCATCAGTTACTGCCGCTTCGTAATTGACGAGTAACGAATCGCTTTACTCGACATTGATAAATACGTAGATTGTTTTATATCCATATTTTGTAGATATTTTATCTTTAAAATCCTATTAAGTTATAAAATATAGTTTTTTAATTTACTAGTAGCTATTTATATTTTAGGTGTGCAAAGGTAAAAAAAAACATTGACTATTAAAGACCCTATCGGCTTAATTCTTGTCCATGTAAATGTGGATATCAAGATGAATGATATACTTACATTTAAGCACACATAAGTATGTGCATTAGTAAGTGCGTAATAACTTTTTTTAATAAGATTTTTACGTGCATATAAAAAATGCATTTTTTATAACGTCAACAATTACAATGTAAATGTTTTGATAATACACACATTTACACAATCATTTTTTCATGTATACTAATTGTATACTAGATTAAAAAAAATTAATCGGGTCTTCCAGAATTTTTGAAAATATCTTAATCTTTTAATCAACTTTTATAAACGATCAAGACAAATCAATTAACGTTTTTAGAAAAATCGAAGCGCTCAATGAAATTCTGCATTACATCAGTTCATTCTTGCCGATCAAGTTCGATATTTATATACAATATATAATGTAATTTTACGTAACATATTTATATATTTGCTTAAGAGGCTTTAGCATTTTCAAAGTTATGTAGACGACAAATCTTACGATACCTAAATCTTTTGATAATCGAACTTTGATTCAAGAATGATATTTGTATTTTACTGTGATTAAGGCATACGAATAAAAAATCAATTTAAAAAAATTAATTTTTATGCTTATCAAAGTCCGCATAGATTGGAATAATAAAAAGGAAAAAGAATATAGTGTAGTATTCTTGTCGATCGTTATAAGTAAAAAAACCTTGCGCGATCGCTTTTTTACTTTTTTTTTTATTGTTGAGTATACTAGTTAAATTAATGAGATTGAGATATTTATGAATTTTTCTTTATGAATTTTAAATAGAAGTTATCAATCTTATGGAGGTCTGTGATTTCTGGATTGCTCTTGGCAATTATGTGTGTATATTTTTAATTTATTAAACTGTTTCAATTAAATAGAAATGTTATTAAATTTTGTTTAATTGTTGAATTAATTCAGTTTTGATATAAATAAGATTTTTTTTGTTAATTAATAATTGTTTAAAAGAACTCTTTAATGGATCAATCTACTGTTTATCTAAAGAACAAATTTTTTATTAGAAAACTAGTCATGTTAAAAACTATTAATTGAAACAATTAAATCGCCGAAAAATAAAATTTAATTGAAACATTAATTATTCTTATAAATGAATCGTTTTTCTGCTAATAAAATTGAAACAAGCTGCACATATTTGTACTATATATTTGAATAATTTGTCTCTATTTTTGTACATTCATATATCATATATTAATGAACAGTGTACATAAATAACTCGACAATTTGTAAACAGCACTTTATTGTTGTAAAATTAGACATGTATATTTTTATTGTTGAAATTACTGAAGGTGTGAATATACATGCGCACATGCATATATATTTATATAACAGTGCAGTTAAATAAAAAATATTCTTCATGAAAATTGGATAAATAATATTTTTTAATACTATTTATTTATTTGTATAACGTATAATGTTCGAAAATTCTTTACAAATTATTTTATAGTAATTTTATATACCTATTTGAATATTTTTAACAGCCCAATAACGTTTCACTTTCCTACTGCTCCAATAACTTGTTATTTTTTTATAAATAGACAAAATTTTCTGTATCATTTTCATTTATAAAAACCTGTACCTCAACCACTCACAATTATTCAAGTTCAGTTGCCTCCTTCAAGCATCTTAAAATAATATTCAATTAATTATATTTTCCAATTTTGTTGTATTTATAAAATTAGGCAAACCTTTTATTTGTACTATTTTCATTAACGCAATTTAGAATTTTTTTAAAAGAAACTTTTTCACTGAACGGTAAATATTAATTTAAAAAATCGCGCGCTCGACTGCAGCGCCATCATGACAATCGGGCAATTCTGGACGCAGCTTAATTAGAAAGTGGTGAGGTGACGTCGCGTCCATGCATACGCGTCATTCTGATGGTTCATCCATTTTTTAAGGTTTTGTTAATTTTCTGACAAAGTGGGTGTTGCCGTTCAAACAACAAGTTTAGATTAAGTATTTCTAATTAAACAGAGAGCAGAGAAATAATTTAAGCAAAATTTTAATAAAGTTTCAAACGTAAGTTTGTCTTCTCTTTTTCATTTTATGATATAGTTTAATTAAGATATGTAATTTTAGATATATTCTGTACATTATGATTTGTGTATATGTGGCTTCATCCTATACTGCTAATATTACTAATTATTTTTATGGTCTTATCATTTCTAGGTTATCGATTAATGCTAAATAATGGATGCATTTGGAGATAATTTTGTTAATAATGAAATCGAAGTAGATCCAGCAGCTGAATTTCTTGCTAGAGAACAAGATCAGTTGGCTGGCTTAGAAGTTGAAATTCCATCTGTTGTAGCTGCTGCCCCGGTTATATTAAATGCTGAGGGTAAATTATTTATATCCTATCAAATTCTCATTACTTACTGTTCCATTTATAATCTAATTTCATCATTTTAATATAGATGAAACAAGTGGAACCATTAAATCTGGTAGCGATGACGCTGGCAGTTTCGAAATGATAAATACTATTGATCCCCAACCTCCTACAGTGACGGGTACTTTTCTAAGATTTACTACATTTTTATTTCATAATTTTGTTTATGAATGTTTTTTTTTTATTATTCAAATATTTTTTAGAAAATCTAACGCCTTCACCACCAGCACCAATCAAAGAAGAACCAGAAAAAATAAAAAAATGGAGAGAAGAACAAAAGGCTAGATTGGAACAGAAAGGTATACTAAAATATGTTTATGCTTATTCATTATTGATTTTATAAATTTCATGGTAGAGTTCCTAATTGAAAAAAAAGGCTATTATTTTTACATTTGGAATCTTTAAATTTGGTACTATTAAATTATCGTATTTACCTAAAAACTTTCAATTTTTAGATGCTGAAGAAGAAACAAAAAAGGAAGAATGGAGAGAAGCTGCCAAAAAAGAATTAGACGAGTGGTACAAACATCATGCAGAGGCTATTAGTAAAACAAAAGCCACCAACAGGTAAAGTTTCAATTTTATTCTTAAAAAGAAAACTAATTAAAAAATATAAGCTATATCTATTTCTAAAGCGTAAAATAAAAACAATTTTACTTTGTTACTGTATGAATATATACAAGATTCTTAAATCTGATTTTGATTTTGCTTCTTAGGGAATCAGCCAAGTAAGTTGACAAACAAAGTATCTCAATACATGCATGTATAGCAAAATATTGCAAAAGAAGCTAAATACTTGCATCTAAATATTTTTTTATTCTATATTTTGTTTGCGCACTCATCTATACAATTTCTCTTTTATTTTAGTAAAGCAGTATGTTTATGTTTTATAGTTTTTCTTATTTAAATGCTTGTTAAATAATTAAGAACAATATTTATTAAAATATTAAAACATTATTTATAAGTAGTAAAAGAATTTATTACATTTACATAAATAAAACAAAATAATATACTCCCCTACATGAAAATTATTTCATAATATTGAAAAACAAAATAATTTTTTTATCCAGAATGTTTTTGTCTAAATACAATATGTTTGATCTTATTTTCTATCTTGCTTAGTTTTAGAAGTATTTGTATTTGAAAAAAATCTTTTCTTAGATAAAAAGATAATGGAATAATTTTTGTGCTACAAAATATCTGCAAAACATTGCAGATTGTCAGCAGTGGCAAAAATATGTAGAGGAGTGTAAATACACTTTTAATAATTTTTAGAAATACTGTATGAAGAAAGTTAATATCTGACAATTTGATGAATTGATTGATTTTACATATTTTTCTGATATATTTAATTTTAAATCAATTATAATTATATAACAATAATCATTGATTAATTTTTTTCAATTTTTAACTACCTAACAAAATTTTATAATTATATAACTGCTTATTTAACTATAAAATTGAAAAAAATTATCTTTTGTAACCAAAAAAATTAAAAAAATAATCGATCTTTTCACCTTAGTAGAATATTTATTTGAGTATTTAAATATAAAATATGCATGATGTTTGAACATGCAAAAAGCTGCTAAATTAGTAATCTTACAAGTTAAAGTCAATATTCAAAGGATTTTAAAGGACATTTATTAATGTTTCTAATTTAGATATTAAACAATAAAAATAAATGTTTTAATGTAGATCTATTTTCTTATAATCCTTTGAATTTAGTAGTATTGAATGTATACAATTTACCATGCATGAAGTGTTCTATTAAAAGTATCACAAATAAATTTGATCAATAGGAATGCTGAAAAACAATTTGTTGCGGAAGCTGACGAAATAGAACCAGGAACTGAGTGGGAACGAATTGCCAAACTATGTGATTTTAATCCCAAATCATCCAGAGGCTCCAAAGATGTATCTAGGATGCGTTCCATTATTCTACAGCTCAAGCAAAATGCACCTCCACCTCTAAAGGCTTAATTTGTTATTTGCAGTAATGATAATTTAAATGTTAACAAACAAGATAAGAAACAAGAAAGTCGAATGAGAATAAAAAATATATCAAGATATCTATTATTATTCCACATGTATAAATCATATAAATATATATTAATTTTTTAGTGATATGTTTCAAGGACAAGTTATAAAATTAAGATAATAAATAAACATTTAATGAAGAAGTTTGTTTATTATTAAATTTGTAAAAAAGTTTCAAGTTATTTTCGATAAAATCACAAAATTTCAGTTTATATAAGGACAACTAAGTAAATTGACTTAACTTCTTAACACATAGAATAAATTAAATTTTCAACTGACTTACATAGTTACATCTGTAAATTTTCTACTTACAAATATTCACATACATTGAAATTCTTTATATAAAAGAGTATGAAAATAGAGTATTTTTTTGTCAAATCAAGAGCACTTTCTTCAAGTTCTTAGTTTATTTTGTGATCCCACTTTGACCTTGCAGGTTTTTTACTTATATTTTTATGTTTTTAACAACCACGTTAGTAGTTTTATCTCTTATGTTTTGATTGGCACAAAGATGTGATTTTAAATATTTTTAAAGTTGATCAAATTTAGTTGTACAGTAGATAACATTTTTTAAGTAGATGATTTAAATCTATTATTAATATTTGAGTTGTAAAGATCTTAGCTACTGTACTTGGGAAGCACTGTTTTATTTTGCTTTGATTCCATTCAAGAGAGAAACAATCTTCTTTTAATAGCATTTTTTGGGGTGCTGAAAAATAATTTTAATTAATATAAATAATTTTTAATCTTTCAATAATCTGTTCCTTACCTATTACATTTAATAGTTTTATTTACTAGTTGCATTTCATGCCGCCAGCGATAAGTGAATGGATATCTATTTACATCAAGATCATGTGGAATGGCAGTAAATACTGCAAAATCAAGTTCAGATGGAGTTCTCCTAAAAATAAAAGTTATTCTATTTTTAAATGTTCAATTTCAACTTAACAAGCAATTACAACTTAACCAACATAATATATGTTCATCAAAAATTATTTTTTCTTTAATAATATTATTAAGTATAATTAAATGTACCCTTCCAGAAATACTTCCTCTTTAATACTATCATCAGCTAAATCCATATTCTCTTCGTCATCAGAGTCACTATTTTCAACTATTGGAGAAGAAGGTGGTGTGACAAATTCGTTATCATCTGTTAATTAAAACAATCATTTGACATAATTGGGACAAAGCTAACAATTTATATATTATTATCTCTTTTTTTAATTTTTATTCTACTTTACCTTCAGTTTCTTGATCACAACTCCTAGTTTCTAATTTCAGAGACTGAAACTGATCACAAATATCATCCAACTGATGTTCCTTCTTTGATATGGACTGTAAGTAAATTTTCGGTTAAAAAAAAGAAAGACAATAGAAAACGTAATAAGAAAAACTATTACCACTTCAAAGAATTGCTCCAAACTATTATTTACAGAAAGGTACTTTAATTTTTCATTAATTTTTTGTTTTAAAAATTCTTCCAGTTTATTTAAACCTTCAGTACATCGTAAGTCTGCAAAGTCTTTCAAAAATGGCCAATACTCTTTCCATGCAACGTGGTGCTCTGCAGCCAATTCTCTAGAATATAAATATAAATACAATGCATCTACGCTCGCAGAAACTCACGCAGGCGCGTACACCTACACTAATATGTACAAATATTTCTATAAACTTAAATACAAAGTAATATACCTGCCAACTCTTTCAAGACCTTTGAGGCTATCTTGCAAGCGAAACGATAAATTAAAATTTGGGCTTCTTAGTCCATTACAGTCACCAGATAAATTATTTTTCTTGTTAGGTGTACCAAGTGTTCGAGGAGGTGTTTTCCACTTCTTTCGGAAATCTAGAGCCTGCGATTTGGTCATTGGTCCAGCAAAAGCCTTTATCTCAACTCGGGGACTAAGAGGATCATGGTTTAAGCGCTTATAAAATGAATTAATTATTATATTACTCATTTTTGATTAAGTAAAAAAACATTCTGTTTAAGTAACAGATAGCAAAAAAAAATTGTCTCTAAAATGAAATTTTATAATGTTCCAGCATTTAAATTATTCAAAGTGAGTTTAGCTGATTTGAGATAATTTTGTATTTTGGTTCATGAATAAATACATTTTACTTCAATATTAAGTTTAACTTTTCCTACTGTTCAATTAAAATTATTCTTAAATATTTTACTCTAATTAATCAAAATTAACTCATCTATTTTTAATTTTTGAACTCTACCTCTAACCACATAAATATAAAATTTTGCATTGGAGACAATTTTAAAAGTATATTACAAAATTATTAAAATTTTTTATCTTACTGGTGGACTAGCTGGGGAAAATGGTTCTCCAATTATTGGTTGCAAGCTATTATCTTCTGCTCGCAAAACAGGTACATAATACTGTTCTTCTAATAAAATGCGAATTTCATTGATTAAAGACTCATCATCCATTGATTTTCGACTGCATATGATCTACATAAGAAAATAAAACATTTTAATAATTTTAAATTTAAATGATGATAAAATAACTTACATCTCCAGGTGTTTGATGATACTTATTAAGTGGAGTTTTCAAACATTGAGGATAAGATAACAATGTTTTAACGCAATCTTTTAATCCAAATTTGGTTGCAAAGTGTAATGGTGTTTCATTTAGTCCCTTGTCAGGTGTGTTTAAATATAAATCTTGCAGAATGCTGGCTCTATTTACATAGCATTTACTTTCATCTGTATCTCCATAAAAAAGTTTAACAAATTCTGGATTTCCTACTGTATTTAAAATAAGTTGGCACATTTCTGGACTTTGAGCTACTTTGACAGCAATATGTAAAGCATTGTATCTGCATCCTTCCTGTAGTGATAAATAAAAACATTAGAAATAATATTGCAAAGCATATAATTACAACAAAAATTTTACTAACTTGTAAAATAGCTGGTGTATCTCCACTGCTGACTAAATATCGAGGATTTTCCCAAATGGTATTCCTTACTTTTTCAATATCTTTATGCTCTATTAGCTTTCTAAATTGTGTCAAGTTTTGAGGTTTCGGTGCTTTAAAGTTGTTGCTTTTCTCTTCTGTGACAATTATCGTAGGCACTGCATTGGCCAAAGGGTTAGGTAGGATTGCTTCCAAACCATTTCGGGCAAATTCCTGTGCTTCCTCAAAAGTTCTAAATGATTTTAAACGGCCAGTCTTGTGCTTCCTGATAATTTTCAGAGCTTCAAGTTTGTCTCGATAAATAAAATCCTGTATCCCTGCAATAATACACTCGATACTCATACCTCTCAATAAGTGGATATCCATTCAATAAATGATGAAGGTATTTCATTAAAAAAGAACTGTTAAAGAAGAATACGTTCAAGTGTACCTCCTTGATCGGTAGTTTCGTCGTCCGTAGGTACGTAAACAGCGTGATAAATTGGCGCTTCCATGCTGCTGCAGTCTCAAACTCATAATCTGCCGTAAACAATGACGCAGCGTTGCCCTTGTCCTGTAAAAAAGAATACTTTGTTAACAATGTGTTGGTCACAAAGGATAGAATTGCATTTTCGTCAACTGCCTCAATGCTCAAAGATACAGAATTTTTAACGCCAGATTTAGCGTACCGTGTTGATTTTCAGCCGTTTGTACTATAAATATAGTATACAAGATACAACACGCCTCCACGGTGAACGGTACGTGACAATAATGCATCGACTGGCGAGCCGCGACATGCACCGGTGCGAATACGCGGCCTCGCGGAAGGTTTTTATATCCACGTAAATTAAGTTTTGTCCCGCTGTTCTGAACTCACTATATATATATATATATGTATATATGAGGCTTTGTCTACAAATGTCCGACAGCATAGCGCCCAACGACAGCGCCAATTTCAAATTCTGTCGTATCCTAGAGTGGTAAATTATAAAATTATATAATTGTATGTACATACATATTGTACTACATACATACACCATACTACATAGATGTAAAGATGTTACATGAAACTTGACATTATTTTTACCTCGAAAATTCGAATTACCAATATAAGACAAAAAAAGTGTCGAAGTGGTAACGGTATAAATATACTACAAATAGTATGCAAAACTATGAATAGATAAACTTTAATAAAGTGTCTAATGTCTATGCAGGAGCCTTTCTACATAAAGTGCCGAATGGAAATGCAGTACGATTCGGCACAGTTCCGTGCAGTTCCGATTCGGCCCC
>JAWWEN010000020.1:12218603-12257012 GCA_035582955.1 Sycophila texana | reverse complement strand
GTAGACGAATTAAATAACAAACCAATTGGTAACGATAAATGAGTATTGGCAGGATTAGCTATGACTACAGTAGGTGTTGTTCCACCAACAACAGTAGTTACGACTGTTGCAGGCACCATCTAGAAAATGAAAGTAACTTTTAATAATGCATAGATCCCTAATAATTTATTATTCCAGAAAAAAAGATACTTTACACTGGAGACTGTAGAGCAAGTATTAGTTGCTGATGATATTGGAAGAGAAACAATAACACCAGTTGGAGTAACAACATTACCACCACTTGTTGCTGAAACATTCAGGGACATAGTAATCGGTTGCGACAAACCCGGGATAGAAACCTACACAATAAAATTTTAAAAAATTAATGAAAACATTAAAATTAAATTTTTTTCTGTTTATTTATTTGCTTGTAAGTTCTAAGTCATCACCTGAACATTTTGAAGACCGTTAACAGAATTTGGTAGACTAGCAAGACTGACACTCTGAAGATTTACGTTTGTGGGTTGTTGTTGGGATGACTGAACAGTTGGTGTGGTTGGTGGAGGACTAGTCATAGGACTTGCGGGTTGACTGTTTTGATTTGCAGTAGGCGCTGTAAGTCTTTCAAAGAGAGATGAGGCCGCCGTTATTCCAGGTACTGAATTGTCCTCTGTAGGAGTACCTAGTAGGAAAAAATAATTACATTAGAATTGTTTAGTAAAAAGAAATGAATAATAATGACTACTTTTATAATTTTAGTATACCGGCAAGTAGTGCAGACAAACCAGGCATCGATAAACCCAACGTGGAAGTAGTATCTTGATGTACCCGAGCAAGTCTTACCGCTGTTGCTTTTACTGGTTGCTGCTTTGATAGCTGACTAGCTGCTATTGCTGGACTAAAACTCACTCTGACCTGCTAAAAAAATGATTGTGAATATTAATATATTCGCATATTTTATTGAGTTTTTAGCTGAAAGTATATACTCTAACAATAAGCTAATAAACGCATAGACAAGTTTACCTGACCAGTTGTACTTGGAACGGTAATGACGTTGCCGTGACTCAAAACTCTTTGAGGAATAGATCCAGCATTCAAAGAAATCCTTCGCGATTGAGTTTTCTGCTGAGTTAAATTGGCAGGACTACTATTTAAAAGACTAAGAATTGCAGCATTATTTGATTTTGGAGCTGCTTGTGCACCTGTATTATTCATCGAAGCGGCAGCTGCCGCAGCATTCGCTGCAGAGTAGAAAAAAAGATTCAGTTTTAAGAATTTACTATTCCATCAATATTTCTAGAAAGATTGCAACTACTTTTACCTGCTGCCTGCTGTTGTGTGAATTGCTGAGCAGAATTCATAAGGGAAGTTGCAAGAGCACTGATAGCCAAATTTGTGGAATTCCTTTGCATGTTTATATCATTGTGACTATTGCTATCCGTTAAATTATTTAATGTTCCTGCTTGTAATTGAGCTTGCTAAAAAGTTAATTGAACAACAATTATTACGCACTGCAATGTAATGTTCAACTTGTTAAAAATGATAAAACAGAAACACTTACAAGAACTGGAACACCAGAAGCGTTTGCAGAAGCTGTGGCCGGCGCAGCTTTTTGTTGGAAGACTAATATACCCGCGGAACCGTTGACAGGAGTCATATCCGACGAGGCCATCGTTACAGTACCAGTACTTGTATTTTCTAACGTTTGGCCAACAAGGGGGGCTACACCGGTGACACGAGAAGTTGCAGTGTTGCAAGTTAAAGCTTGCTCCACGTTTACAGTGATAGGTTCATTTTGTACAATGCCAGGAATATTCTGGCTAACATTGTCCAAACAGTTGATCAAATTGTTGTTAACGTGTCTGTTACCCGAGACCGCTACCTCGTTCATTGCTTTTATGGAATTAGCGACCTGACCTGCCAAAGTATTTAATTGTCCTGTCGCCAGTGGATTTAATTGTCCTTGTGCGCGAGATAATATCTGCCAAAGAATGAAGAGATAAAAATGTAGGGAAAACTTCAAGCATCAAATTTTGTAATAAATTTTTCAGAATAAATTAATGCAGACCTGTTGCGGAACACGCTGAGTTTGTTGTAAGTGCTGAGCAACTAACTGAGTCTAAATAAAAAAAAAAAGTATTTGTAAATATACAGTGATGATTATGCATGCAGTATAAAAATATCCTACCTTCACTTGATGATGCACTCTCTGCATATTGGAAACTTGTTGTTGCAACTGTTGTTGCTGCTGCTGCTGCTGTTGTTGTTGCTGCTGCTGCTGCTGCTGTTGCTGTTGGTGAGCTCGTTGCATTCCTGGAGTACATGTAACACGAGGAGCCTGCCCCGGAACTACATGTTGAATTTTTACATTTTTTCGGCCTTCTTCTGTGAAGATTTCCGTGAATTGCTGTATGTAGTGATTTGCTTGTGCTCTTGTTCCTAAAGTAAATCTGAAAAGAGAAATTCAATTAATTGATTTAAATTAATTTTTAAGAGTAGCAAACAATTACAAGATCTGAGTCTTAAAAATAAATTCAAACTTTACTTCCGGAGTCATTACAATATGTCAAAGTTATTTATAAATTTATTGCTTTTTTAATTATTTTCTTAAGTAAAGAACTTAAGAAATCACGTAAATTAAAATAAATATTTAAATATATTATATATTAAATGCAACAAAAAAAGTATTTTGTCACCTGCAGGAAGATCCTTTTTTTTCACCTTCCCTATAGTCAATATCTACATAAAGTTCACCCAGGTACTCAGAATTGGAAGGTCTTTGCAAAATAGAGAGCTTTATGTGATAAATGCGGCCTTGGCCCCGTTCTGTCTCTAAAATGTACTCTTCGATAAGTTGTGGAAGGCAGTCTTTTGTTTCTCGTGGCTGTTCGTATGCTTTGGCGTACCTGAGTTCAATATTGATTGTTTATTTTAATTTACAAAAGCGCTAAAATTAATAAATTAATTTTTTAGTAATAAATGGAGTACTACCTCATTACATCGACTGGTGTATTTGGAGGTAAAAGAGGAGGAGTAATTAGAGAAGGTGGTGGACAGGCAGTGTTTATCGTTGATGGTCCACCTCGTTTTGATCTCAGTTTCTGCATTAGGTCTTGTATTGTTAAGCCTTCAGGTTGAGCAAGTTGCTCCAATTTTCTTTTTCGATTTACTGTCACCTACAAGAGCAGACAAGTAAATTAATATTTTTTTTATTTATGCATCCTAAATGTGTAAGAAAAAAAGAAGTATACAAATAAATATATAAAATTGTACACAAATAAATATACAAAATTGTACAAAAATAATATTTGTCTTACTTGTGAAAACTTTTTAGCTTGACGTACAAGCTGATGGTCAGCAAACAAAGCTTTAGACTGTCTTAATCGAGTTGATGCTAAACTAGGAATAGGATTTGGATCAAGACATAGTGGACCTTGTGTTGCAGCCACAATGCGTGATTCTAGTATTAGGCGTTCTTCATGACTCCAATCACCATCACTGGTAAGTGTTGACACATCAGACAATAAACTCTAAAAAAAAAAAAAGAAAAACAAATGAATGATAGCTTCAAGTTTTGCTATTAAAAATATTTTAAATTAATACAATCAAATGATGCTTACTTGAGTACTGGGTTTAAGGAGGACGTGGTGTATTTCTGGTTTATTGTGTGGATGTGTTTTTCGGTAATCCCTTACTTCAGCAATAATACATCCATCATAAAATAAATGTGAATGATTTAATTCCAATTGTTCAGCTAACATGGATGGTAGTTGACCTGTATCTATGCAGGTAAGGAGTTCTCCTTGTTCATAACCCATTAATTGAGTTTCTGATACCGATGTACTTTTATCATACTGAATACTCTTAGGACTTATAAAAAAAAAAAGAAAATATTTTATTAATGTTTCTATAAAACTATGGAAACTAATTGAAATGATAATTAATTGTACCTGTTTCTAACTCCCAACGAATAACCCTTGTTTCCAGCATAAAGATTGACAATCAGAGTGTGCAACCCTTCTTTTTGTACTAATCGTCCCAAAAGATCACACTCATTTTCAAGGTTACTCTGTGTCAGTAATTCATGATTAATAGTTTAAAATTCAAAGTTTTCAGTGTAATTTTATATTTCTGTATTACAATGAGACCTACCAGAACAGAATCTGGTGATGCATGAGGAACTTGTGACAATTTGTCAAAATAAAGCCTTGTGAGCTTAGAATGAATGCTGTGATTTAAATGATTCTGCTCCTTCTTGTAAGCTACCATGGTAGATCTTGATAAATTATCCAAAGTAATATCCAAACTTCCTTGTCCTTGTCCTTGCGCATCTCGTTGATATTTTGAAACCTGATTTATCATTTCCTACAAGTTGCAGAGGATGATTTACATTTATAGAATATTTAAAAAATTCAAATTAAAAAGCTGAAGCAGACCTGAGCTTGTCTGCAAGCGTCTTCCAAGTTAAAAGCTGATTCGATCATCATGATGAAGAAAAATGAGAATGACAATTACTGTCACATCTCAAAAATGAATGCGCATATTGACTTCTATAAAACAAATAAATAATAAAACCAGTAAGTTAGAAGGTCAGTAACAAAAACACAGGAAGAAAGAAGTCCAGTGATGTATAAAAAGAAGACACAAATAAAGCATTGTTATTAAACTCAGCGGTAAATTTACCTGGAAGGTTGAAACTGCTGAAGGTGTCAGGATTGAGTACTGGCTCTCGGCAGATGTTGACATGAGAGCACTGAGACATCGAGCAGCTGATCATGAAGCTGCAGACTGCACTCTCAATCTTATTACACTCGTACAACCGAAGCCGAGGCTGAATAGTCGCTCTTTGAGGCTGACGTGCAAGCAGACTTAACCTCCGCAGACGACGGGGGCGCGCACACACGAGATTACGGGGTCGATCCTCCCGCGCTGGCGGAGATGCTGCATCCAGCGTATGAATTGATTGGTAACTGATAAGTACAGCTGGCACAGGTAAACAAACGAACAATTGAAGCGAGCGAACAAGTCAGCGAGTCTTTGCGATCAAGCGTGCTAGTGGTGCACGCTCTCTCCTCGCTGGCACGCTAAAGTGGCAGCGACGATGCCAGCACACTCCAGCAGGGAAGAGCAGCGGGAGCAGCAACACTGGCGAATGCGAGAAGCAGCAACAACAGCGAAGCGGAAAGCTTCCGCTTGGCGTTTATCATCTAAATGAGTGCTCGGCCAATGTTATTTCAGGACTCCGTTCACCCACAGTTCCTTGCACACTTTGACTGTTGTCATTTTTTCGCGGATCCAACGATCGACGGATCGACGCACAATCACAAACGAGGCACAGCACTATGATCGGCGCGTACAGCTGCAGCACATATAGCTCCCGCGTAGCTGCACGATAGCCTTTCGGAGTCACGGCAGTCTCGCCGTCTTCGGAGTTTCTCCGAGTCTCGGAGCCTCTCGGACTCGGACTCACGGCACTTTCTGCCCCGTCGCCCCCGTTGGCCGTAAGCCGTAACTACGGCTATAAACTAACGAGAAGCCAAGAACAGAATGCGAATTGTGAGTTGTGACTTTGCGAGGCGGCCCGGCTGTTTGTTACATTGGCGCCTTGGCGGACAAGTAGTGGTGGTTTACACGAGGTAATTCTAATTCACGGGGGGGTTGCTTCTTTTACATTTAGTTTTGTTATTTTTAAAGCGATTTTTTGACTTCACTATGCCAGCGCATGAGTGCAAGAGAGAAAGCCGTATGCTCTCAGCTGCAGGTCTCGCACTCAATGTATATATACATCTCTGGATACAGGAGGGCTATTCGCATTCGCCGAATGAAAACTCACCCTTTGTATATATTTTCCACTAGTTCCATTTTTCACCACCCTATATTGGATTTAGGATTTTCCTACTGTGTTATTATGGAATATATATAGTGGCGGCGTTTTAATCGGTCCACCGCGGCATATTCTAGCTGCATCATTTTGAATGTTAATGTATAAGTTTTTCTTCAAAAGAATATGAATATACAAACATTTTTTATCAAATCATCCCTAAACTATAAGAAATTATATTTTCAAAAATTGCCAGCCTCTCGAGTCTTCAATTAAATGTCACTGTGCACGCAGTGATGTAGTTTTTGCATGCATAGAAAAAGACACTTACATAGTTATATATATTTCTGAAAGCAACAGCTGACGACAATCGACAACAAATTATATATGGTACAGAATAATAAATTCTGTATGCGACGTTCGTGCGTAATTGTTTAAAAAAGAGAATTAAGTTTATACGCTAATAAAAAATCACACTGCATTCACGTTCAAAGGGGATCACTTTATATATGTACATACATATGTACGTATTACAGAATATAAAAGTATAGTGCGATCATCAGCATCACTGCGTTATAACAATAAAGAAGATCCCTACGTAATCGACTACACTGTTTATGACCAGTTTACATCTTTACCTGCAGTCGAAGCAGTTACGAACCCCCAAAGAGTAAATAATACTCGGAAATCCTCAAAATAGTGCAGTACGCCTGATTGCATTTTGGTGCAGCTGTGTGTCAGTGTTAGTAGTATAAGTATTTAGTAAGTAGCAAAGCAGGCGGGAGTCGGGCCTGTCGCGGGCAGACAGCCTGCAGTGAGCCAGTGCTGGCTGCAAGAGAAGAAGAGCAAAGCACGCAAGAGAGAAAGCATAGAGCAGGGCGTGACAAACGACGAAGCACGAGAGTAAACTACTTAGCCTTTCTGCCAGTGATGAGTGAAGCCTGTTGATTATCCATTTCCTTACAAGTCCGTATTCTACAGACTATATTACAGCCATTATAGGAATTATCGTTTCTACGGTCAATATCGGTTATACTGCCATAGAGGCGCAATAACAGCAATTTATGCTGTGCAGTAATGCGCATCGCTGTCTCGCTGAGTCGCTTGATCATATCGCACTTTTGCGCTTGGCGTCTTGACGAGTAAATAGTAAGTACTCCGTAGCGTATTAAGTCACTGCGATAATCCGTCAACCTGTCATTTTTTTATTACCGATTACCCATTAGTCATGTTATGCTTGCATTGCAACATTTTTCTGTACTCGACCGAGTATTTGATTAGCGCGCACACTCCCTGTACGCTGAGGTATTCTCTAATAGCAGTTGCTTTTTTTTGTCTGTTTAGTGCTCGTGAAGGAGCGTGATGAGTGTCTCCACATATAAACAGTATGGGCACGCGAGGCGGAGCGGCTGCTACCGCGGCCGAGCACAGACCGTCCGAACGAGCTCGCCTCAGAGTACTTTATGACTTCGAGTACGAGACACGAGGAAAAAGAATTCAAATTATCAAGGATGAAAAGTTACTGTTGCTTTGTAAAACGAATAGAGACTGGTGGCAAGTTGTGAGGCCTGTCGATGTCAATAATTTCTATGTACCGGAGCAGGCCACTTTCTACGTGCCTACAGGCTACGTGCAACAAGAGGATCCTTTGCCCGAGAGTACACGTTTTTATGTCGATAAGGACAAGATGTTCAAACCTATAGAGAACATGCAAGAGAATACTATGAAGCAACTGCAACATTCCATAAACCAACAAGTGCCACATGTAGATCATAAATCCCTCGAAACCAGTGCAGCCAAAGAAGAATCACGAAAACCTCATGACTCTTTCAGAAATGTCATTAGAAAGCTTTCTGGAAATTTGGCTAACACGCAAGATATCAACAAGCCTGCAAAACCTAATAAGCCATCTAAGATAATGAAAAGTTTGAGAAAAAATTCAGCTGATTCTAATGACGATGGAAAAGCCAGCAAGTCTAATTTAGGTATTGTGCCTGCAAAGTACAAAGACACTTGGGAAAGTTCCACCTTTGGGATGTGCTTTGGAAGAGATACGAAAAGTGATGTTCAAGTATTAAATCCTTTTCAAGAAGAATTGGAGAGCGCTTTGTCCAATAGAGTATCTCAGAGAAAAGCTACCCCAGATAGTCTAGAAGGCCAAACAAAATGTGTAGATCAAGTTGTTAATGATACAGATCTCTGCACAAAATTTGAAAGTATACAAGATAAATGGGAAAAAGCTTCTAATTCAGTTTTAAAGAAATCTAATAATTCCCAAATGCCTGCAGTGCCTCTTTCAAAAATAAAAGAAGAAACAGAAAAAAAAGGAAATACATCTCCCAATGTAGTATTAACAGAAATGATTGGTACTATAAATTGTGGAAGAAAAGGATTATTAGAATCTGAAAAGCTTTACAGTGTTGTTGATAAAAATGTTAAGAAAACAGTGCAACAGATGAATAAACATAATAATACTGAGGAAGAATCAACTAGCAGATTAGATGAGAGTTTGGATCTAAGAATGAAGAAAATAGTAGATAAGAAATTGGTAGATCATGATGTTAGATCAACAGAAAAAGTGATGAACAAACCAGTTGGTAAGCTGCACCAAAATTTAAGCAATTCAAACAAGAATGAGAATTGCATTATTGTGAAAGCTCTGTCATCAGAGAAAATATCAAAAGAGTCAAAGGAAAAAACCAATACCGACAAATTTTTAATAAACGATAAAAGAAAGATGTGGGCAATAGAAACACTTATGTCAGAATTGATGGAATCAGCTTCAAACAGTAAAACAATGAACAACGAGGAAAATAGCGAATCTATTACGTCAGGTGCGAATAAACTGGCACAAGAACTTCACGAGATGAGTGTGTCTAGGCGTTTTGAAAATGCTGAAATCCAGGTGAACTTACTGGAGGATAGGAAAGAAAAGGAGGAAAGGTCAAACAGTGAATCAGAAAAACGGAGGAAAAAAATTTTTGATTTTCCTCGCTCGGGAATGGTGAAAGTGCCCAGGAGTCCAACAGCAAGATCCCCTAAACTGTTAGACGAGTATAATGAAGCTAATATACTGAACGACAACGATAAAGCGAAGGAGAGTCGAGAGGCATCAATATCGGTAAAGGTACCGAAATACGAAGATGCCCCATCATACTCAAACATATCGTTAAGACGAAGAAAAAGCGAAAAACTGGGGGGAAATCCGGCGAACGGTGAGATAAGGAAATTGAAGATACCCAGCAAGGACTTTAGGGAAGAGTTGCAGCTGACGCCTTCTCTTGAAAAATTAGCCAGCGAGATCAAATTTTTGCCCTCGAACACCGTCAACGGGAATAGCAGCGAAGTCGAGACGGCGGACTCGTGGGCAGGACTCGTGGCCCTAAGCCAGGATTCCTTGCGGTTGTATAAACGATATTCTAAGTCAGACGGTGCATTGAACAAACGAGAAGTAGTGGCAGGACGACGAGGCAGCGTCACGTCCCAGTCGCACTGGCAGTTGCGGGCCAACGTCGAGGAGCGGCTCGAGCCAGTGAAGCATCAGCCACACGCCCACGAGCGGAAGTACGCCCAGCAGCGGTGCAACGTCAAAAGTCAGGAAGTGACTCACGAGCACTGCTCCAGCAGCTACCGCAGTGAGCGTCCGAGTCAAACGGCACGCTACAAACTCAATCGTAAATCCAGAAGCCTCGGCGATCTCGACTGCTCCGACATCGAGTGCGAGAAGCAACAGGATGTCGCGGCGCAACTGGATTCGAGGCGCAGGTACAAGCCAATACCGAAACTCAGGTCGAAAGAATCTCTCAGAAGAGCTGGTCAGATTGATCAGGCTGAACAAATTCAAAAGGCTCATGCGCCAGCAGCCAGTGAGGAAGATTTGCTCGCGAAACCGGTGCCAGCTAAGCGTAGGATTCAACCTCCAGTGCAAGCAACTGCTGATGGCAGCCTCGATGACCTCAGCGAAATCGACATTGAACGCAGTACCGCCGTTGGCTTTAAAATGTTACTTCGCACCTCGGACAGCGGCTCCGAGGAGTATCTTCAATACAAGAGTTTTCCCGAAGCTAACAATAAAATCCATCATCTTGTTTCTCACACTGAGAACAATGTTAATGAGCTGAATAGGAGCACAAGTTCAAACTCTTGCTCCTCTGCCAGTCCTTCCCGTTTGCTTGATGACAACGGCAGCCTTGAGAATCTTGTAACTAATCTTGTACCTCCCGGCTGGACTCAGACTTACGATAATAACGCTAGGCGCCTCTGCTTTCTCAATGACAGAGGGGATAAGGTAAAGAGATAATTCCCTGCTACTATAGGATAATGCACTAAATACACTGTTGCACTAAAAAATCTCATTAGTTATGGTCTTTTTTTTATGTCCTTTTTTTCCTTTTTTTTAGTGGTTTTCGTCCAATGATTCCGAGGGCAAAATATATTTTTTTGAAGAAAATAGTAATCAGTCCTCTTGGGCACTTCCTACAATCATCAATGAAAATCGCATTAGAACCTTATCTAACAGTGAGTGGCCTCAACTGTTTGATGGAAATATGGTAAATTAAAATTTCGTATAACTTTTCGTGTTGAAGTAATTGATTTATAATTTATAATTTACAATCATGTTGTTTATTTTAGTGCATCTTAAAAGAAGGAGTGATAAATAAAACCAAAATAACGACCGAAAATGGTAAAAAATTGAAGAAAGCATGGAGTTCTTCATATGCAGTTCTCACGGAACTGTTTTTACTTTTTTTTAAGGATGCCAAAACGTTTGCTGCTATGGTTATATATACTGCACTTTTTTAATGCACAATGTTATATATTTGCAAATGTACAATATTTTTAAATTAGTTCATAATTTATTTTAGAAAATGGATCAGTCAGCCGCAGCTAAACCAGAAATTTCTGTGGATTTGAATGGTGCCTTTATAGAGTCTGCAGAAAAGTTAAGCAATAGGAAAAATGTTTATCTTATAAATACTCTCTTGGGGCTGCAGGTACTCATACAATCGGACAATGCTCTAGTAACACAAGAATGGTACAGAGGGATACATGATGCCATCCAGAGGCTGGTAAGTTATTCAGTAAAATCAAATATTTCAAATATTGCTTTGCAAAGACTAATCTAAAGTTTTTTTTAGCCATTTAGTCAGGAGTACGGAAGAATTTCTACTTCAAGAGAGTGACAAATATAAAATATATTTTTAAGAATATCTTTTGATGAAATATTCGTTATCTTTCCAAAGTTTAGAATCGTGTTAAGTTAGAAAAATAAAAGTATAATTAATGTTATTCGGGTATTTTTATACTACTCTGTGAAAATCATGTATTAAAATAAATAAATATAACAATTTTTTTGTATGTAACAGGAAATTTTTTTTTATAAAAACCACAATTTTAATGCATATAAAAATATCCACTTTATCAACAATCTTTTTCAGTTTATATACACAAGTTTCATTCAAGTATATATTGTGATAAATATTTAAAATGAATTGCAGATGTTTTAAAATTGTAAAAAATAAAAGTATTTCTAACTAGTAATCATTCAGGCTTCATCTCAAGTTTTCTAAAACGCATTGATCTATGACAGTAATTGAATAATATACAAATAATGTTAATATAGTAATATGAGAATCAAATCTAAAGTCTTAAGGTTCATTAGACCAACAATTCGGGAAGGCTATAAAAAATGAGGAATTTTCATTCAGCACAAAAGTCGCTCGGAACATTTCTGTATAGCACTTGCATTTTAGTCGTACAATATAAAAGCTGTCGCTGCTGCTTTCTCAATGCGACATCATGGCAGTACTGTCAAGATTCTTTATTCAGTATTATTCTCAGATCATCTGGTAATGCCCGCGTAATCTCATCAATGCGCTCACGCAACATCTCTTGTACGGAGTATCCTAGAGGTACATCATCAAGATTGCTCTTCTCCAATTTTTGGCGAATTCTTAAGATCATGTCAACTACTTCAACTTCTTGCTTATCTCTAACCCAAGAAGTTAAATCCTGAAATAAATTGACAATAAAATACATTGAGTACTACTTATATTACAAAATTTGTCTATTATTATGAATTTAAGAAAAATACCGCTTGAGATAAAACTTCTAATTGAATAGCTTGCAATTTGTTAGTTAATTCGAGATATCTAGCTTGAAACCAGCCTGAAAAGTTGGAAGACCTGAAAAATTTACGGTAGAGACCAACCCAATCACCTTTGATTCCTGTCGTTAATTGTGGGCCTGAACTATTTAATGTTGCTAAAAAATCATCAGGATTAAACAATTGTGGTATTGGAGTTGCCTAAAATTAATTTACATCATTAACAATGACAATGAAACTATTAGTAAATTTAATATTTTTATTGAAAAAGTTTAAAACCTTGAAAGGAGATATTGTCTTTTGAAGAGGCATTAAGCTTGCTATATATCTTTCTAATGGTATCATAAAGCTTTCAGTAAGCTCTGTGAGATGCCGCCTTAATAAAGCAGTCTGTACCTCTCCAGGTCTCTTTGTTTGTACACCTTTTAATAATTTCTTTACAATAGTCTTATCTTTTTGTAAAAAAGGCTTATATTGAGTATATAGTCCAGGCTTAGAATCTAAAATTTTGAGGCCTTCAGATCTCTTTGTCTTGTACTTTGGACTATCTAAACTTACAAAAAAAGAAATAAATGAATGAATCTACTTTCAAAAAATATATGATTCTTGAAAAATAAATTATCTCCAAATTATACCTCCATTTTCTGCTACGCGTACTATGTGTGGCCAATGTCGCAAGGTTTTAGCAAAAAAAGGATTTGTAACTCCAAGAATTACAGCTGGAGGATTTTGACTATCCAATGTATATTCTTTGAATTCCGAATCATGAATAGTAAAATAAGGTCGATGATCAGCACAATACTTTAGTGGAGCAATCATCCTATAATTTTAAATAGTCAATATATTGTTTATTATACATATTTCTATATAAGTTATTATTAATTACTTACGCAGTTAATGTATGTACAATTTCAGAACAAGTAGTTGGTGAACTAGTCATAACAACAATTGGTTCACTTAGTAGCACTAATTCCCACAGTAAGTGGATATGTGATACTACACTCGAAAGACTTTTAAACATATCTCCATCATATGCTGAAGTTATAATTAAACTTCTAGCAACAGCTGCTTTAGCAGGAGCACAATCTGTAGCTGCAACATTTGGTGCTGTTGTTTTAAAGGCATAATTTGGAATATATGTCTGAAATGTAAAATTACAGTTTTGTAAACTTGATACAGAAAAAGTATTTTATATAAAGAAAAAAATATTAATAAAAATCGTTTCAAACACACTTGAAAAAGTACACCTAATAGAGGTAAATGTACTACTTGACCAGGAACAGGAGGTGGCCATTTACTCATTTCCTTGATTATTCTGTCCATACATGTTTCTCCACTATCAAAATATTCAGGAGCAACAAGAGCACACAATTCACCAAACAAATTTACAAATGGAAGCCTTGTAACTAAAATAATACTCTGAAAATAATAAAATGATAAATATTCAGGAAATGAAGAAGAATAAAAGAATTGTGAAAATTTCCAGCGATTATTTTAATTAACCTTTTGAAAGTAACCTCTTGGAAGATTTTTATCTTTAACTTGGCGAAAATAAACAAAACCCCAATAATAATCTTTATCAGTCTGGAGAAACATGGGTGATTTTCTATTGTAATTTCTTAAAGCTGAAGTTTCTCTCAAATGTTTGCTATTGACACTTTTTTTAATTCTCACGTGATACTGAGTATCTCCCATGCAACCTGAATTTGAGTCTGGAAATGCCAAATAACAAATATTGGACCTTTCTTGCTCTGAAAGTTCAACATCTTCTGGATAAATTGCCTAAAGATTAACAAAAATTCTAATTTTAGTAAAAATAAAAATGTTTAAAACAAAAAATTTATTTATTTAAAAATTTAAATAAATACCTCAATAACTTGCCCTAACTCAAGATCGAATGTAACAATGCATATGCAATGCAGCCAGTTGTCAAAAGACTCTCGCTGATGAGAATTGCAAAACAGTTCACTTTTAGATGTTGCCCCGGCACTATGCTCATTGTTTTCTTTTGAACTGCAAGGTCTTGACATCGTACATAAATTGCAATAGGCAGAGTGTATTCATTCATCAATGGTGAGAACACTGAGTAAAAAAATATAAAATAATTAAATTAACTTAAATAAGATTGAAACAGAGGATTGAAGTAGGAGGGCTTACCAAAATAATTGCATTAATAACAAGCATAACATGCTTTAACACATCAGCTTGTAAATGATGATACCAAGAGAAGAAGCTTAACATATGTCTCATCTCGATTTCTGCACTCAATTAGGACAGTCACAGTTCTTCATTCTAACCATCCCAAAAAATGGCTTAAACTGATTTGTTATTTCAGATAATTAACAGATTTCACATTTTCACTTGCTTCAGCAGAGTAGCTGATCAAGGCACAGCTTCCATCTCTGTTGTACATAAGTATATAGGGCTATAACCAGTGTTGTAGCAGTTGCTGTAGGTTGTAAACTAATTGTTGAAATTCAACCAACGAACTTTCTATGTAGGCACTGCTACACTATCATATATAGGTATATTGTAATGTAAGGCCTTAGGCCGTAGATCTTCAGGTCAGGAGTATGAACAATCAGCTGTGGCCTATTAGATTATAAATTATCAAATATTGCGCAATTCGTTATAGGTATTTTTAATCCAATATAAAATATTACTTATGTATATTGTTACTTTCAACTGTTTTCATGTTAAGTACATGATTAATGCTCGTAATGATTGTATCTTACATTATTTCTTAGATGATAGAGTAGAATATAGAGGTATATATTAATTATATATATATATATATACTGCAGTCACTGGACCATGTACCATGGTTCAGTAGTACACCTTTCAACCGTTTATTTAGCAAGAGGGCTTGGAGTATTTTACCCATCGAGTGGGGGCGCTTTCACACTTATGATATTCTTATGAACATTCACGTGTCTGTATATATATATATGTATATACAGTATTAATTGTTATATAGTGAACACCATTCTGAATAAAAGAAATTTGAAAATTCTGGAGCCGCTCATTTTGCTATAGTTTCTTTGAAGGTAACTACTTTGTAGGTTTTGCTGCTTCTGCTTTTCTTGTTTTTTATTATATTAAACAATTATTTAATTAAATAATTCTTTATTTTTACAGCAATTTATGTAAAAATTTTGTCAACAAATTGAAGTAATGGACGAACACGTTAATATATTGTTTATTTTTCATTCTTACAAGGGTTGTTTATTGTTATTTTGACTGTAGTTGTTCTCTTGCTCTAATAGTTTTGATGAATAACAGAAGCAATGCCCTTGGCATAATCACAGAATCAAACAATTAAACAAGAGTTTAGAAAATCTTTTCAAGCTCTCAACTTAATACCGTAAGTATGTAAAACATTTGGCTTTACATTTTGTTTTATTTCTTATTTGCAAACAATAATATTAATAATAATGTAACTTAATAATAATTCTAATAATAATAATGATATTATATTTATTTATTTATTTATAGATACACCTACCAGCAATACATTATGCGATAAGGCAATTCAAACACCTAATAACAAAAACATGGAGGATAATGTGAAACATAATTTTTTGTCAACTTACCAAACAATAGAATTTTCAAAAACTAATACAGACAATCTCACAGAGATTGCAGATATTAATCGGAAATGTCTCTTTACCAAATATGCAATTTGTAAGAATAAGTATGTCAACTGCAATTAACTTATTTCAATCAAAATATAAATTTATTTTGATGTATGTATGTTTAATTTACTATAATTTATATTTTTAGTCCAAACAAGAGTAGTTTAGTTGCACTATGTCATGCTGAGCTGAAAAAATATGTAGATTTGATTGATGGCAGAACTGCTTTAAATAACTATTGGCAACAATTTAATTCTTTAAATGTAAATACTGATAATAATCCTTTAGAATGGAAATCAAACTTGACAGAGCCTAATGTAGCATTAAAATTTTTGCACAATTTACCATGTAATTCTGAAGTGAATTTAGGCTGTAAAAATAAATATTATTCTAATAGAGATATTGAAAAAATGACACTTTTATGGAAAAATAGAGAGGGCTCTCCAAGAATAAGAAAAATTCCTCAACAAGAACCAAAATATATTGAAAACAAAGAAGAAAAAAATAAATCAGAAATAAAAATAGTAAAGAGATCTTTTTCACCCCCTAAAAAGGAGAAGGATAGTACAGTTAATATAAGAGATAGTGCAGTTAATAATAAGTATTTTAATTCAGAAAATGTTAATACTGTTAGAGTAAACAATGTTTCAAAAACTACTCGAATCTTAATGGAGCGCTCTGTCCAGCCTTCAATAGAGAACTCATCTGTGCAGAAAGAAGAAAAGCAAGACAAAAGATTTGCTGGTTTTGCAACAGCAAAATCAGTGCTAGCAGTGCAACAAGCAAAATCAAATAGACAACCATCTGCAAATAAACAGCAATCTTTTAACAGTACACAGCCTCCTATGAAAAAATCACTTGGAGGTAGAGCAGTAAATTCCGCTTATGTATGTCCATTCAAGGATGAACAACCGAAAGAAGAAGAGCCACCTGAGCCTACTGATGAAAGACTAAAGAATATTGAACCAAAAATGATAGAACTTATAAAGAACGAAATTATGGATAGCGGAAATCCAATCTCATGGGATGACGTAGCAGGATTAAATAATGCCAAACGTATAATCAAAGAAATAGTTGTGTTTCCTATGTTGAGACCTGATATTTTTACAGGCTTAAGGAGACCTCCCAAAGGCATCTTGTTATTTGGACCCCCAGGTACTGGTAAGACATTGATTGGTAAATGTATAGCTTCTCAAAGTAAATCAACATTTTTTTCAATTTCTGCTAGTTCTCTTACTTCCAAATGGATAGGAGAAGGAGAAAAAATGGTACGAGCATTATTTGCAGTAGCTCGTGTAGAACAACCATCTGTTGTGTTTATTGATGAAATTGATTCATTATTATGTCAAAGGTCTGAAACTGAACATGAATCTTCTAGGAGGATGAAAACAGAATTTTTGGTACAACTTGATGGAGCAGCAACAGGAGATGAAGATCGTATTTTAGTGATAGGAGCTACTAATAGACCTTATGAACTTGATGAAGCAGCTCGAAGAAGACTAGTAAAACGTTTATATATTCCATTACCAGAACTAGAAGCCAGGGTTCAAATTATACAAAATTTACTTAAATCAGAAAAACATGATTTAACTTCTGAAAATATATATGAAATTGCTGAACTGGCAAATGGTTATTCTGGTGCTGATATGACAAATCTTTGTAAAGAAGCCAGTATGGGTCCAATTCGAAGTATTCCATTTGATCAATTGGAAGGCATAAGCAAGGAAGATGTAAGAAAACTTACACATTTTGATTTTCAAGAGGCTCTCAGAACCATTCGACCATCTGTTTCTCAAAAAGATTTGTCAGTCTACTTGGACTGGGATAACATGTATGGTACTGCAAGTGTGCAAAAATAAATTTAATTAAGTTTAAATTCAATTCATTTAAGTTAAATATTGTAAATGTATATACTACTATTTTTCTATTTCTTTTTTATATGAAGATATTTTTCTTGTATTGCAAATAAGTTAAATAAATAGATAAAAAATTCAGCAAACCATTTGATTTAACATACTTTTATTTTTTACTTTTGTAGAAAAATAAATAAAATTTAATTAATCTTCATCTACTACACCTTATTTAATTTATACAAATAGAAAATAATTTTTTAATTTGAATTATAATATTATTTTTCTTTTTTATCAAAAGTATATAAATTATTTTTATTAATTAATATTTCAGCTTTGAAACTTGAAATTTGATATGATAGACTTTGGATTTTGTTGAAACTAGTAGCCTTTGATCACCCGAAATCTCCATTATATTCAAAGCAACTATAGGTTCAGCAGCAACATTAAGTTTCTTTGAACTTTTACACTTGAAATCTATAGTCTTCAATGACATCTCATTTTTCATTGGAAATAAATAGACATCTCCTATAAAACAATATTTTTTCCATTTTGTAACTTTTCAATTATAATATTAATTACATTAAAAAAAAAAAAAAAATTTAGCATATTCTTACCTGAGTCTAGTCCAATTACTAAAACTCGCACATAAAAAAGAATTGTTGAAACAGTACTTTGTAAAAATGGAAATACATTGTACATTTGCCATCTACTTTTGTGTACTGAAATACCTAAATGACCTGCTTCTGTAATTATAAGATAATTTTATTATGTTTTTGGTTGCATGTACTCTAAAGTTAGATGTAAAATGTAAATTTCTTTTAAAATACCTGTAATGCAGAATGCAACATAAGGATTAAATAAGAAATATTGACGAATTTTTTGATTCTTAGGTACCCCTACTGATTTAACATCAGGTACATGTAACAGTGTTGGTGATTTATCAATGTCTTGTAAATCTAATTCACAATAGAGTCCAATATTAGACCAAAAACATAACTAGAAATGAGAATTTAATTATTTTGAAATTTAAATTCTAATCATTATCATTTAATTAATTGATTAAATTACCTTATGCTTATTAATTATCATATTAGGAAGTTTCATATTATTTAGTTGAAATATTGTTGACTTGCGATCACTTGCATCATTTGTAAATAATAATCTAACTGAAATATAATCTTCATTGATTGCATTATACACTAGAATTTGGTTATGACAAAGCGTTACACAGTAATATCCATATCCAGCACTGCAAAAATAAATAAACAGTCATTTAATAATACAATTTTTTAATAAATAAAATAAAATATTCAGAGTTTTTTACCATATTACATTTCCTGCTGTCAACATTAAGCACTTTTGACTAGTAATATCCCAAACTCTGCTTTTGTTATATACAGAAGTAGATATAAGAACAATCTTTTCAGAATTTTTACCTGTTAATTTAATATTTTTTACTTTCTTGTAAACCAGTAAGTTCATTCCACAATAATTTTATAAATTTACCTTGAACACACAATTTTACATCTACCACTTCTTCATATTGATCAAGTCTGAAAACAAGCTTATTAGTTCGCAAATTAAATATTCTAATGTATCCCTCTGTAGTTCCTATAGCTATCAATTCTCCTAAGAAAATTAAAAAGTTGTTACAAGACAAGGAAATTATTAATTTGTTTTATATAACAGATTGTTGTTCTTCAGACAATTACCTAGAGAAGCAGAACAAGTTACACGTTCAGAGGGTCGATGCTCAGGAATGGGATTAAATTCATCTGTAGTATAACAATTGAATCTATTAATGTTGCACCATTTTATCCAAGCTCGGTACATAGTCATCCATATTTTATAACAATATTCATTTTTTTCTTCATCTTTGTTTCCACATTTATGTAAAGTAGTCAAATGGAAAGAGTTTTCCAATAAAATAAGCCAATATTTTTCTGGTATGTCACTTTTACACTGTTTGTGCCAGGCATCTGATTCCTTGAACAAAAAACCAAAGATATTGAAAATCACTGAAGAATCAATTATTTTGAATTACTTTTAATTATGTTCTTGGATTTCTCTTTTATATTTACAGAAATATATCATACCTGCAGATATTTTGTAATAATTGTATTCCACGTTTTACTCACAGAGCGTAAACGCAAAAGAGACACAGCATCTACGTACTGCAATATATTTTCCCAAATTTCCACAGGAAACATTTTTTTTTATCTTCAACTACTATAAAAAGTCCATGAATTAGGAGAAATAATTTTCTGTTTGTTTATGCGTTATAGTCGGAATTCAGACATTATTTTCAAACAAACGTAAGAACTCGAGTGATGAATTCTCGAGTTTGATTCAGTGAATATATACATACAAGTGTATTTAAAGTATATTTATTATGTATATAAACATCAAATAAGGGGTACTGTTGCGTCTCAAGCGATATGCTTGCCTCGGTGGTTCGGCGTATTTGTTAATCCCCGTCACTCTGTGTGGTACTTAACTGGAAACATTAGTTTTTGTTAATTTTAAATATTATAATTTTATTCATAAGGTATTATTTTTAACATGATATATATATATTTTATTAGGTAAATATATTATGACACTAGTTTGACTAATCTATATACCGAATTAGCCCGGCATAATATGTACTTACCCCTCCGGAATCTTATCAAATACTGCAGTATAGATACAATGGAATTCTCTTTATTATGAGTAGATCGGCATTGCAGGGTTCACGTTCACCGAGTCCGTCAAACTTTGTCACTTTGACAGTCCGCCAGTTCGAGATGACAAGCCGGTCTTTCGGACTTCTTTGAGAACTGAGAAGGTGTATTTAAGTTTATTTTGAATTTGGCGCTCTTGAGGTCGTGTTTATATCAAAGGCTTGATGATAATCTGCACTTGATGACTTGATCGTATATTATGTGGGACTGAACTCTCCGGAGTCTGCAGCGGATTGCGGAAGCAGGTATCTATGGGTCATTACACTGTTTAGTGGCGTTCAGTTCAGTCATTCAGTGCGAAACTCATAACTCCGATTGCGATGGACACTATAATTACAGTTTTACTGCTTTACAGTTCTAGATTACACGACTCCACCAGGTCACGGCGGTCCCGCTCATCACGAACATACTACAGTTATAGCTGCGACGCCCGCGACGCCCGCGACTCTTGTGGAGCGCAACATATATATAGGACTGGTTGTTAGTGCATTATAGCCTCTACTCTATAGGTATACAATATTTTTCATCACTGTTTTAAAATCTGTTCGGTAAGGACGTGGCCTGGGCCGCCTGGAGCCTACACCTTTCAGGATAAAAAGAAATCTGTTCGTCTTGCCTTGTTTACCGTAACCGGTACATTCAAGCAGTAGTTTTTCTGTAATCTTTAAGAAGTGAGTGGTAGTAAATGCTACAGATGTAGCAGCAGAAACAAGGCATAAATCGCGACAGAATAAACAACGTTGTGATTGAAACATGTTACTTTGAAAAGTGTAACTAAGAGGTTTTGATCAAGGTCCAGAATTTGGAGAGACTTGCTCGAGAGTATCCAGCATGACCAAACCAGTGGAAATGAGAGGCATGCAATCCTACAATCTCCTTACCTAACCCACATCTCTCGTCGTACACCTCTGTTATAAGAGTGGAATTAACAGATTTTCATCAATTTCAAACAATTCGGATATAATCCGAAGGACTCTTGATAAAAATCAAGTACTGAATTTCTTTTGTGTAACTGTTAAATACTTTTCCTCTTAAAATATCAGTCAGAATTCTTGATTTCTATTATATTTTTGCAGATTCAAAGTCAATGAAACCAAACGGAGTTCAGAGTGATAAGCAGGAGAAATGTTCTCCAGCAAAGACTTCATCGTCATCCTCACCTTTAATGAAGTTCTCTTCCTACCTTTTAGCGATCAGGCCTTGGTCCCTTAGTGCTTCACTTATACCGACTGTATTAGGTTCAGCGTTAGCCTATAAACTAACTGAACATACTGGTTTAAGTTGGTTGACACTTATGGTGACATTGTTTACTGTTGCCTGCGTTCATGGTGCTGGCAATGTTGTCAATACTTATTTTGATTACATAAAAGGTGTAGATAGTCGCAAAAGTGACGATAGAATTTTAGTGGATCAATTACTTTCTAAAGATGAACTAGTTTCTCTTGGTGCATGGCTCTATGCAGCTGGATGTCTGGGCTTTGTTCTTTTGGCATCAATATCACCAGCTAAGATGGAACACCTTGCTCTGGTCTATTTTGGAGGCATGTCATGCTCTTTTCTATATACAGGAGGAATAGGACTGAAATATATTGCTCTAGGAGATGTTTTGATACTTATAATTTTTGGCCCCATATCTGTTCTGTTTGCTTTTTTGGCACAGACAGGTTACATTGAATGGAACACAATTTATTATGCAATCCCACTTGCTTTGAATGCAGAAGCAATATTGCACAGCAACAATACCAGAGACCTTGAAAGTGATAAAAAGGCAGGAATAGTAACTCTTGCGATACTAATAGGTTATACAGCATCACATGTTTTATACGCATTTCTACTTTTTACACCATACATAACATTGGTTGTGCTTTCTTTGAGGTACTCTATTTGGTTTTTATTACCGCTAATGACATTACCAAAAGCATTTAAAATAGAGAAAAGTTTTAGAAATCCGAATACTATTCAGGATGTTCCAAAAAGGACAGCCAGTTTGAACCTTTATCTTGGTGTACTGTACATTATTGCCTGTTTATTAATAGATCGACTTCCCTATTTACAGCCAGTCTAAAGTAAAAAAGAATGAATTATTTTTTTTAAATCAGCAGCACAACTTTTGTGCTTGAAGATGCTCAATCGTGAGCATTAAAGAATCATAAAAATCCTTATCACTTTACAATTTTGTAGTGACTGTATCAAAATTTAATTTTAAAATGTAAATAAGAAGATGAGTGTTCATTTTTACAATAATATTAACATTATTGATAAAATTTATTTTCGTATGAATTAAAAAATTTAGCTTCAAACACTTGAATTATACATCATACTAAATTTTTTGATAAAACTTGTGATGCAACCACTCGACTCTAACATATTGTTTTTATAATGAATTTTACCGACTTTTTTCCAAATGATTAAAAAAAAAACTTGATAACTTTCATGAAAATTTCTTTCAATATGTACATGAATTACTTAAGGCATAAATCTAACATGTAGGTTTTGTATAGAAAGTAAAAATTAAACAATAGTTTATTACCTTTTTTTAATACAGACATGCCTACACATACATTCGCGTGCGCACGTACGCATTCTCACATACATGTATATATGTGTTTTCTAGATCCAAATCTAGAATGTTATTCAACTTGATTGGATTTGGGAAACATGATGTGACAATACAAATATTTCATCTATACTCACTGATTTTTACTTAAATAATCATGTTGAACTTATTTAATGAAATACTACGCTTCATTGAACAAACTTTCCATCTGACATGAATGTACATATTACACATGTGTCGAGATCTTCAGAATTAAAAAAAGAATTTTGCTAGACAATAAAAAAAGCTTTTTATTTTATGCAATTGATAATATCCCTCATAGTTACTAATGGCATTCGTAAATACTTAATATGTTATGTAGAGAGAATAAGTTAATTATTTGAAATATGTATTTAATACAAGAGGCACAATAGTTACTGGAAAAGGATATATTAAAATTTTGTAAAATAATTGTTTTGTATGAGCGGAGGGATGGAGGGATGAGAAGAAAGTTGTAAGAATGAATTGGTGCTTTGAAAAGCCTGGGAAATTATTTTCTAGAGCTTTATAAGCTGTAATGAACCAATAAATAATTTGAAAAAGATATCTTTTCTTACATTTCCCTAAAAAATTTTTTTCCTTTACATCATTGTAATTTTAATGTTTTACCTGCTTATACCTGCTTATGATGCTCTTAAATAAATAAGCATAGAAAATCTGCTAATTCCGTATTTTTAATAGGTCTAATTAATGAAAATTACTTGCAATTTTATGATTCTTAATAATGTTTTTAATGTATTTATGGAAATAGAAATATTCCACAACATTTGACATTTTATGTTAAATTATAGATGAATTTAGAATGACCTACATACATTGGTGCACAAGTAGATTTTTTTTTTGACGTCTTAAGTGAATACGTTTGGAATTTTGGAAAGTTTTTCCGAAAGCGAGGAGAGGGGGTAACAGGAGAAAGAGAGAGATACGGAAAGGGAATAGGAAATGCAAGTGTGACTTGCGGTAATGCATACTAACTTTTCACGATAAAATTTTTTTATAGTTTCCAATATTAGTAATATTTGATTTGATATAATCTTAATATGTTTTGGCGCCTTCGATGTTTTATTATAACTTTGAAACGCTTAAAGTTATTTTTATTTGTTAGTGAACTCCGCAGCACTAACAGCTATAAATTATATTATGCAAAATTTTGAAAATCAGAATCAATGATATTGGATATTAATAATTAAAGCATTGATAATATTTCACAATCAGTAGCAAAAAGTGTTGTGAGTATTAAAAGAGTACAAAATTTATTAAGTTTAACATACGGCCAACATACTAAAAAGGCTTTAGAAGATTATCACGTTTTTATTTTTTCAAGGATATTATTAAATAATATTTTTTAATAAAAGAAATATTTTTAAGCTAAATTTCTAATCATCATTTGAAAAAAAATTAAAGGTAAAGAAATAAAATAAGATTCTGTAAAAAAAAAACACAAATTTTAAATTCAGTATTTGTTTATTTCATCAATTACATTTTCAGTAATCTTGATTATTTACATGATTCAAAATTTCATTCTTTCGAAATTGTTGCTAATATGAAAAGCAATTTATTAATACAATAATAATTGAAGCATCATCATACCGAGAAAATATATAAATGCACAATAATTTTCAAGTATTAAATAAATACAATCTTGAATTGCAGATACAACAGTTACTTATTGTAGTAATTTGAAAAGTTTACTCAGATACAATATAAAATTAATAAAAATTTCAAAGTTTTCTGTTTTACTAATGTAAAATTTCAATATATTTAATTTTAATATAGGGGAGACTAGATATAAATATAAAAATCAAGGGCAAGTAATGCAGCTTAATTAATTTGAAAATCTGTACCACTTTGTACCTCAGTCTCCCCTGCAATTACATATTTATAAGTTATATAACATTCACAAATAACTAATTAATTATACCATTTATTACAAACAGCATACTTTTGTGAAATTGAATTTTAAAAACAGACTAAATATACATATTCACTTTGCAAATTTCTTTTTTTTTTAATGAAATATTTTAAGCAGAAAATTATTCTCAAATAGATGTCTCTTGAATTTATTTTTATTTTATTTTTCATTTATCACTTTTTCATGTTAAAAAAATAATTTAATACAAACTGTTAGTATGCTCAGATTATTTATAAGTATAAAGTTTCTCGGTATTGTTTCAGTGGTTTTTTAATTACATCTTTTCATAATATAAAAACTGAAATTATTTATTTAAACTTAAAATTATTTTAAAAACAAATTGATAAAAAAATTTACTTTGTATTTAATTTTCTACTTGGAGAAAATTTGTTGCGAAAATGACAAGATACTCCTTGTCCGCCAATTACATTGATACTGCCGCGCGAAATTCGCAAGAATGCTGTTGCGACTTTAAAGAGGAGTAGCACGCTATTTTCACAATAAATTTCTTTTCGTGTATGTCCCAACCACTTCATAATTTTTTCTTTTTAAAACACAATTTTTTTGTTTAAACTACAATAGAGCAGATCTTAGCAGTTATAAAGATTCGATATTACCTAGTACGCGCTTAACCTACCCTTAATATTTACATAATTCTAATTCTTTATATGCGGTTCAAGTATTATTGGCAGTTTACTAGCTCTAGTCTGCATTAAATCTATTATCCCCTTATCCTTCTTTTTTTATGTATAAAAAACAGCGAATTTATGATCGTAAATAAAGCACAATCAATCACGAGAGATCACGTGCACTAGATTTTGTGTTTATCCGTGCCTTTTATTTATCAAAACCAAAAGAAATGCACTGTTCAGCACTGCGTGATACTTGATTTAAAGTTGACAAATTCAACACTGTCAAATTATCGAATTTGCCTTAATCAGTTCTGTCATTTACAAAATTAGACAATTCATTAATGACTTATACGTCTGCAGACGTATTTTTTTGTTGCTTCCATTCTGATATTTTTGCTTTTAAATCAGCGACTGAAATAAAAGGTGCATTATTTTTATTGAGAAATAATAATATTCTTAAGAAATAAAATACAATAATGTATTGATACAAAATGTGAAGGTGTCGTAATCACAATATAGCTAACAGGTATTTGTAAGCATTGAAAAAATATAAGTAATATTAAGTAAAATGTAACTACTCATCATATTTCGAATAAGTTTTTTTCACCAATAAGACATTATTAAATGGAATTCGTTTAATTTTTCAATGGTTTCACTAATGTATGATAATATAAAAAAATTATAAGTTTAGTTACCAGGAGCCAGCATATCCTCGCTGAGAGGTTGTCTGCTGAAGGGATCCGTTGCACTATTCAGCAGATGTCGTATAATAACGTCTTTGTCCATAATAATACCTGAAGGTAATTTAACTGGTTCTTCCATAAGTGTGCCCATAAGTGGATCCTTAAATTCATCCGGAGCATCATTGTAGTCTTCCTCACGAGCTCGATTGTCATTAGCAATCTGAGCGGCTTTCTCCGCAAGTGCTACGAATCGCTCAATCTCAGCAGCAGACTTAATCGCGGACTTCTCCAATTTACTCGCGGCTTCAGCAAATAGTTCTTTCGAAAAAGATCTCTGCAACGAAAAATAAGTGTTTACAGAAAACCAAATGGATAGATTAATAAAAACCTAAAATAAATAATTTTGCAAGAAAGACTCACCTCGTCACTTGCTAAAGCAGCTGCAAATTTATGACAGTCAAGGTGCAAATAGATGTCGACTATATGTCCAAGCAGTGCTCTGGGTTCCCAACCGTATTTTTGTGGCTTTCTAACTTTTAAATTTTTACACTTTGGTCCACACAATTGTTGTAAATTAAAGTTTAGCATGGCGCTCAAGCGACCAGCCAATTCCGGTCGCAAAAATGGTTCGGTAATCTGTATCGTAAGATAGTGAAACATAGCAACGGTTTCCTTCGCAAGCGTCAAATACGAGCGGGCATGACGTTCATCTGTAGCAAGCTGTCTTGTACGTGACTGTTGTTGCTCTTGTGGCAGTGCTGTCCATCCCGATTGATCCGACATAAGTTCTTGCACCTCGTGTATGCGCTTTAACGATTCAAGTGATTCATCAAGAAGAAAAGTGGTATCATTCATCAACATGTTAATGAATTTGACGAACTGCTTTCCGTTCGAGCTTTCACGTATGATCGAAGCCCGATGGACTGGGCTTTCCCACATGCACTTTAAAATTAGAGAGATGTGATATCTAATGAAGAACTTGTCATAAAATTCTGAGGATGAACCGGTAGTTTCAACGTCAGTGTAAAATTTCATAAGATTCGATGCCAGTAAAAGACTTGACAAAGGATGCGCCAATACTTGTTTGTGTAGATTTTCCGTTCTTCCCTGATGTAAAAAAATTTAATATAAAATTATTATCAGAATGTTTCAACAATTTTTTATCAAATTATTTTTTTAATTAAGGATAAAATCCGATCTTACTTGAACACTTGCATTTATTATATTAAACAGCACTTCAATCAATTTGGCTATTAAATATGGATTTCTTATGCAGTCTTGAGCACATATCAAAACGAGTAGCCAAGTTATAAGTGTGGTGTCAGCGTTATTCACAACTACGCTTGGACTGGATCTAAGAAAAAAATAAGTAATGCAATTTAAAAAAAATTAAAAAAGAAAGAGATTATTAAAAGATCTTTCTTTTAGAAAGTACTTACTGCAATGTAAATAAGAGGAACTCTGCGATATCCTCTATGTACCACTCAGGTAGGGCAGTGAAGATTTTCGGCGTTTCGGATCGGCAGCTCAATATATTGGAGAGATTATTATCGTAAGCTAATTCATTGACGTTTTCGACGCCAGTTAATAGCCTCAATAGAACCTCCGCGACGGAAGTGTAAAAATGGAGTGATCGTCTGAGCATAACGGGATCAATCAATCCCGCATCAGCACAGGCCTTAGATTTTCCCAAACGCTTTAGTTGATGCTTCCAACGCTTGATCAGTTCTTTGTTCTGCATCGCATGAATGGTGTCCTTCCACTGGGACTCGCTTGCTTGAAGTTCGTCGAGCATTTTTTGTAAGTCACGTAGAGCTCGTAGTTTTTTCTGGTATTTTTGAAGTGCAGGTATAAGAGCGACGTGATGGCAGTGAAGCGTAAGGAACCAGCATTGCGTTGGGAACTTTGGCTTCGTCCACGTATGTCCATTCTTTTCCAGATCCCCCAGCCATTCGCTTACCTAATATGACATTATTTATAAATATGGTTTATTTCTTCTCCATTTTAAATTAATCCTTAAAACACCGAATAAATAGTGTGTGTGCGTTCGTACATGCATTTGTGTGTGGATGTAGGTGTGAGTGTAAGCTCGCATAATTTTTTTACCTCTTGCGAAGTTAGTTTTAATCTCGTTTCACTTTTAATATCTATGAGCGCCGCCGGATTAAAAGGGTAGAGCGGATCTATCATGTCAAGCTTAACTTTAACGGAAAGCATCTGCAGAACCGAGAGAAGGTTGAGAGCGAAGCCATCACCGGCCAAAGAAAACTCTTCGGTTTGAATTTGTGTGCGCTTCTCGTTGTGACGAAGTAGAGATGCAAGGTACGTCAAAGTGACCTCGCGGCATGTATTGCTTGCAAGAATAGCATGTAGAATCTTATGCAATGAGATCCGTATACTTTCAAGTTCTTTCTGTAAGGTAAGTATCATCGACTTGTCGTTTGATGTGTTACCGCTGAAGAACTTTTCCGCTACCTGAAATAATTTATAAATACCTTTTAGTTTTTTTCTTTTGCAACAAATATATTGTAACGTTACATTACCTTGGGTTGCTCTTCGGCAAATATAGAAACAGACATGAACGGTCCGAGGAATGATGTGCGCGCAAGTTCCCTGCCGACGGCAGGTGTCATTAATTCAGGTAAAAATTGAATTTGATTCGTAATGAGTCGGCACATAGGCCGAATGTTGCCGTTTGCTCCGCAGCGAATTTCGACCAGCTCTTCTAACGCCTCGATAGGTCGGCGATGCGTGTTACCGACGAGACTAGCGTGTTGCATAGACAAATAGAGACTTTGCAGCAATGGAGTGAAAATTCGATTGAATGTCTCTATGTTTGTATGACTGCGAGCAACGAGTTCGTGAAGAAAACCTCGTGGTAGATTTTGCGTCAAGACAAATGGCAGTAGAGGCGATTTCAAACCGGAGCCAGATTCTGCTAGTTCACAGCCTGGAATGTGGCCCTGCAGCAGAAGACACGTGTGCTGCACGCATTGCGCCCTCAACATTGCCAATACGTCTGATAACGGAGATACGCTCGATCGCTGAACAAAAACTCCTCTTAAGAAATATCCTATGATTGCATCTCTTTTCATAATCTATTTATTAATTAAAAAATTGAATTGATTTATGTTTTTACTAACCTTAGGATGATTCCTCTCCTCAACAGCAACGCGAGAATAACAGTCAAATAAATAAATAAGACTTTTCGACTGTGACATTTGGTTCTCACAGACTGTGTTATCTGTATTCATAGGACAATTTGTTGACTGTGATGCAATTGGACTTAATAATGGACTGGCTTGACTGTTTGGACTATCTTGACAATCTAAAGACATATCTACCGCTATGTCTTTTAGTGGATCCTCACCATTCGCAAATTTAAATAAAACTTCTATTATAGCTTGGCTAGACAAATCAGCAAGATCATTAACATTATAATTTGTAACATTATTAGCTGTGTCTGGCAGATATACAGTGCCCTCTGATGATCCTTTCCACGACACACAAAGTACTCGTGAGATCGTAGCATGAAGTTGCTCCACAGTAACTTCTGCTGTACTCGAACTAGTAGTCTGCAATTTAATATGCATTATAAATTACAAATTTCTGTAATTTCTTAATATTCTATATTGTTAGTGACAAATCAAGATGACATTAAAATTTGTTTGTTAAATATTTTAGAAATCAAATTAAGAATTATGTAATGAATGTATTTAAATATCTACCCTTGATCTCGGAGCTGTTTCTTTGCGGTCTGAATCTTCAACTTCCATATTTTCTATTCCAGAATCTACATCTACACCTGAAGAATTAAACTGCTTTTCACAGCTATCTTCTACTTCCATCGCTGCTTCATTACACGATGGTTGAGAAAGTTGTAGTTCAACTGCTGGAGATGATGTTTCAGGTGAATTTTGTACAGGAATACTGATAGGTATAATTTTTGATACTGTCCCTGAATTGCTAGCCTCTGTAGATAATAAATTATCCGAGGCATTGCAATTAATGGTTTGATTTGTAGGATTAGCATCAAAACTAGCTAGACGTGCCAGCCGCCGCCGTCTTATCTGTAAATATTGAGAAATGCCATATTTAATGAAACTGATAGTACATTAGTGAAGAACTCAAAAAATAGAAAAATGACTATACAGTGTCGCAAACAAAGAAAAAAGCATAAAGAGGAACATCAGACAATTTGAAATATTAAAAGCCCAGACTAGAACTAAATTTGAACATTCTCAAACAAAGAGTTTAAAAAAAAGAACTGCACGTAGCTATGAATAAAAAAAATAAAAAAAGACCAATCTCCTTGTATGCAAGAAGAGATGTACAAGTACTTTGTTCAAGTTGTTGCTTCAAGACACAAAGGAATCTTGTGGCAAAAGAAAAAAGATAGCTATAATAAGAGAGAGAGATAGCAAGTGAAGAACTGACCTCCTCAGGATTGAGTTCACTCATGTTTGCAGGGGAGCGAGGTAAACGAATTTAATCGAGAGTGAACGACGGGTTCAGTCAGGCCTCGGGACTCGTTGTTTTTTTTTTCCTCCTTGTTCCAGTACACACCAGCCGCGGAAATGCCTGCTACTCAGCTACTCACTGTGCGCGCGTTGCTGTGCACGACTGATCTTTACGAAATGCGTTCGGTGCTCTACATTTGGACTCCTGTCCTTCGTTCTTTCTCTCGCCTCGACGCGCCTCTATCTTTTCCCTCGGTGGCAATGCAAGTAAGCGCGCACTGCACGCACTTTATATTCGCTCTTTTTAATCCACTCCGAAAGACCCGATGAGACGGAGACTTTTATAACTCTTTCCGAGGTGCTGCGTCCCTCCTTCTCTCTCGCTCTCGTGGTGTCTCCCCTAGTCCCCTACGGTTCTTCGTTTCGAAAGCAGGCTTCTATCGTTATGAGGAAGTCATTGGAGGGGCTACTTTCAAAACAGCTGAGCAACTCTGCAGCTCGCTGACTATACCAAATTACTATCTATACCAACTGCTGTCTATACGTGACTAATACGTGTGATGCCGCAGGGCGCAGGGGCCAGGCTATCTGGCGAAGATATGAGCGCCTGACAGCTTGCCTGACTTGACATGTCAGCATGACAAATTGACAATAGGTCTTAGCTAAGCTTGAGTCTTGAACTGATGAACTCTTGACAGTCTTGACTTTTTTGATTATTACTATTGTTATTATTAATTTTATTATAAATAAACGTATGTGCATTATTTGTGCGCACGCATAAAACCTTTGTATACAGAATAAAACATTTGATAATTTGCAAAGTAGAAAAAAAAAATTTATTCGTTTAGTAAACTTGTAAAACGTAAGCCCTGCGTAACGGGAATTCGTCTGTAGGCCTGAGCATGAGGACAAACTTATTGCGGTTGTCCAAATTTCGAGAATAATCCACTAATTTCTTTACTTAAATGCTTTCCTAATACTTAGTTTATAAATTCTAATAAAATTTGTCTAACTTATTTTTTAATTTTTAGTGTATTTTTTTATTCTAAATTTTTAATGACTTCGATAATTTAAATATACCGCGAAAATTGGTCACGCGTTCGTGAAAATCGATAATAAACTCAGAAGCTTGATATATACATGTATTTAGGAAGATATATGTGGTATGTGGTGTGTACATTGGTAGATGTGTAATATATATATTGTTATTATTCCTTGTAGAGTGTGGCGCAATAACGTACGTACGTATGTATAGGGTATAGGCAGAGATAGGTATAGCGCATATTATAATTTATAAGTAAAGCGGAACGCACAAAACTGTGGGATTAGACCAGCTATTGTAGAAAAGCCTCCAGTTGTCGAAGACAGCACGAGCACTGTATTGCTCCCTGAAATTTAGCATCATTATTAAAATTTTTACTTGGTAGGTAGTTGGTGGCGTGTTTTTCGTACATAATCGTCGTGTGCATTGTACACACATAAGCAACTGCGTGCAATACAGAAGTTCAACGAATTTGCCTCTTCCCTTTATTAAAAAGAAAACTCTACCTGTTTAGTAGGAGGCTTATTTGCTTTTCTTTATCTACAAAGATTACACTATAAACAAGGATGTCTCTATTCGGTTCATTGATGGGAGATGTTGAGGATGATCCATTTTATGCGTGAGTAACAGTATATACATGGAATTAATTTTTGTTTTTTTAGGAAATCTCAATATTAATAGAGAATGCTTATTGTAGGTCATTGGAACGTATGAACAACGTGATGAATTCTATGTTTGCTAATCCCTTTGGGCTTGTGGGCCCTCCGGCAATTATGGGAGCAGCCAACCCACAAAGCAGAATGGGTCAAATGCCAGGAATGCAAATGATGCCATTTGGTTTTCCACCGATGCCATCATTATCTATGGGAAGAATGTTCTCTGATTTTGTAAGAATCCACTTTTACAAAATTATTAATATATTCATCTGTAATCACTGATTTGATACTATTAATTTCTAGCAAAATATGGGTCAAAATCCAAATTGTCAGTCCTTCACCAGTAGTTCTATTATGACAATGACCAGTGGCCCTGATGGACAACCTCAAGTATATCAAGAATCTATGTCAACTAGGACTGCTCCTGGAGGAATTAAGGAAACAAAAAAAACTGTAAGAGATTCTCGTACTGGAACAAGAAAAATGGCAATAGGTCATCACATTGGAGATCGAGCCCATATATTGGAACGTGAACAAAATATACATAGTGGTGATCAAGAAGAGCATCAAGAATTTATCAACCTCGATGAAGGTAAAAAATAGTAATCTCTTAAAGAAGAATTGCCCAACTCTTCTTGTGAGTCTCTCCAAACTGAGTAACATATCCCAATACTTTACTTTAATTTCCTCTTTTTACAGTTGGCTCTTCTCTTTTGACTTTAGATGATACATCACACAAGCCTTATTTAATTTTTCATTGTATTTTAAAATTTATTTCTTTATTTGTTAATAAATATTTTTCTTCTTTTTTCAGAGGAAGCTGAGTCATTCAATCAAGAATGGGAATCAAAAGCTAAACGTCCATTGAGTGTAACTGCTGGACCTTCCCATAGATCACATAATCCTTACAGTAGAGGACAAGAAAATAGACAGTTAGCTTTACCAAGTACTGTGCCACCAAGGTCAGTAAAAACTTTTTAATTATTTTTAATTATAATGGTTTTTCAGTCTAAACATTCATAAAGTAAGTAATGTAATGCACTTTTAGTTGTTACTATTAGAAACAATTCCTTTTACCAGAAATATTTTTTAAAATATAGTCAGCAGATTCTTACATATGTTATTAGTAACATTTATTTACTTTAGTGAATGTTCTTTGGTTTATCCACCTACAGCCTATGTGGCCTAGTAAGTAACTCGCACTTTAGTTTCTTCTTTTATTTGTAACTTACAAATAATGAAAATCTCACAAGAGTTACTACAGTGGTTGCAGGGATAATAGAGATATATTTACTGTTGCATGTAATCAATTAAGTTTATTTGTTTTTCTTGTAGTAATAAATAAAGCTTCAGAGGATACGTACTAGACCAATAAACTGTGTGGAAACCATCAATTTTGATATGATGTTACACCTGAAGCAAGCAGATATACTCTTATATATAGCAAATTTATTCTTATTTTAATGTAGTACTATTATATTATTTATGCTAGTTGGGCATGGCTTTGTACACATTTTTTTCTAAAACAATTTTCTTTATTTGATACTGATATAATGTAAATGGTTGATGCACTGTAGTAATCGGCTAAGTAGACATCCTTCGAAAACAGTAGCTTTGCCTAGACGACCAATAAGGCCAAATATGCATTCGGCAAAACCCAGTAGTAATGGCACATTGCGGTAAGTTCTAAAAAATTGCACCTACACCTTGAAACTGCATGTATATATGTACAAATTTTAATTTAGACTTAGATTTTATTGTTGGCACATTGCGGTAAGTTCTAAAAAATTGCACCCACACCTTGAAACTGCATGTATATATGTACAAATTTTAATTTAGCTTAGATTTTATTGTTAACATTTATAACGTTAGTTAATTAGTTAAGGAAAATCTTATAAACAATATGTATTGATTTATTTATATTTTCGAAAGGGTATGAGGTAGTTTGAAGGTCGGTAATCAGGCGCACGTTAGACATATGTCTGTTGAAAATTCTCTTTGTGCTTAAAATAAGCTTTGTTCAACTCGTTCGTAATTAAAAAAAATTAACAAAAACAATGCAAGTTTACTGGATCGCGCTTTTTAATTTTAGTCTCTTTAGCTTCACTCTAAAATTGCATAGTGTCAAAAAAATAATCACTTAATAAAATTAAACAAAAAATTATTTCGAATGCAGCAAATACTTTTAACGATGTGTTAAATTGTATCACCTATCAATATATTTGTTTTAATGAAATTCATATAAAAAACATCAAATTAACTTTGTAAACTTTAGGTTTTAGTAGAGATATTTGTCATTTAATCTTCATCACGTACGACGTTGAGTCAATATCTGTCCAGACGACATTATGTAGATAACACCAAACGCGTCGCTCTGAAGATTATACCGTGTATCCCCGTGTGGCATATAATTTTATTGGTGCTTCATTCTGGACATTATTTACGAAAAAAATTGAAAAATCGAGCCCTTCATTGAATAGAAATAGACCTGAATAAATTTATTTCGGAGTTAAAATGAATGTACTAGGGTACATATTTTTTTTATTGTAACATATCGTTACATATTTTATTTTATAATGCAAAATGCTATATAATATTTTGAGCGAGTTGAAACAAAAACACTTTTTTAACCAAAATTATTCGGCGTCGTGCAGTAGTCAGCTTTAGCGGACGAACTCATACGTAAATTGAATTCAGAAATAAATAAAATATAATTAACTAGAGTCTATAATAATTATGCTAAAAATATCCGATCATTAAAAAAAAAATAACGTATTTTTTTATTATCACTGTTTTATTTACAACTTTCGTAGAATTAATAATCACTTTAATAGTTAAATAGAAAAAAATTATAACTAGAAAGAAAATTACTTGCATTTTAAATAAAAAATAATATTCACCCTTCATCTAGATAATAATAAAAAAAACGAGCAATTTATGCTTTATAATTACTAATATACTTTAATTTGTAGGCAAATAACTAATCTCTGTTAAAACTGGTATGGAATATCTTGGTTTTGTGTGTATTACAGGTACAGCAGAAATAATTAGATGCAAAAAGCATAGTACGTGGTGATGCTTGCGCATCGTAAGTACTTGCATTAAATGTACCTAAAATTGTATAAGTCAAAGTCTGAAAACTCCAGGATTAACGCGATTAAAATCGTATAAAAAAATGCTTTGCTGTAATGAGATTGCTTTTGCTTACACTTATTCAGTCTTTGTCTTTATACATGAATTTTTTTCTTACTCTACAAGAATGTACCATGCCAGCCTGACAAATTTACTGGGCTTCTTTTTGTTTTTTTTTATCACTATTAATATACAACTTTTTAAAGAAATAACAATTAGAGCTATAAATCCTAGAAAAAAAATCTTCATTACATTTGATTAAATTTTCTTTTTAAGATCCAGTGAAAGTACCACTAGCAGTGCGGTTACTACCTATACAAACTGCAATAGTAGTGGCAATGGTGAAAGCAGCAGCAACAGCAACAACGGCGGCAGCTGCAGTAACAACAATGACATCAATGCCAGTTCCATTGACAGTGAAGTCCAGGAAGTACCCACGAACCTTTCCTCATCCAGTAGAAAACGCGAGCACAGTCCGGAGCCTGAAATTGTGTACTCATCTAACAAGAGGCGCTCAGACTCGCAAAGCGTCAATCAAGACTAATTTTAATCTTAATTTTCTTCCTTTCTATAATGACGTTGTCGACTATCGATACTTAATTGTCGTAGTTGTTTAACTAAATTTAAAAAGAAAAAAACTAATTCAAATTAAAAACTGAAATACTATATCCAAGTTTCGTGTGTCATTCAATTATTGCATTTTTTTCACATTTTTTATAATATTCGTAAGATAAGTTATCCAGTAGTTTTTATTCATATGCAAAAGAGTATATGCTTGGATTGAATTATGAAGCAAACGTTTAGCGTTTGTTATTTAACAGGTTCACGGCTACGTGGATCATATGTGCTCCACGTTTCCTTTTTTGATTAAATCGAATTTACAAGCGAAATAGCAATTAATCGTTGTTTTTTATGAATCTTCAACGCCAATAATAGTTGACGATGAAAAGTCTGAAACAGTTTCGTGTTCGGAATTGTTTAACTATTTAAATTTTAAAGGCTTCAAAAAGCCGTGTGCGGAAGATTACCGTAAAAAGGTTTCCATTTATGAAATAGTATATTACGTACCTAGCCCTGTATAATAAGAAAGTGTCTCAGATCACATGTAATTGTCGACCGAGGCGAAGCCGAGGTAGACAAACATGTGATCTGAGGCTTTCTTATTATACAGGGCTAGGTATGTATACTATTTTTCTGCTCGACGGTGCCGGAAAGCTCTAACTTCCGCTAGCGTAGCGGCCGGGAAGTTGGTGCTTTCCGGCCGGAGGGCAGAAAAATTTATTTTGTTAGATAGTATTTTTATTCTGAGTAAAAAAAAACTAGAATCAGAAAGTAATAGAGAGTCTCTTTATTAAAATAATCTTGAAACGATTATAATTTTAAATAGTATATAAAAAACACTACTAGATAAATTGAGTTAATAAGTATAATAATTCTATTTCTCTGAGTTCTTCCTTCAAATAAACATTGTCTATAAAAATTGTTTTTCAATTACCCATTCTTAATTAATTTTTGCATTCACCAAGAAAAATAGTTCGAGAAAATTATCACTAATTCTCTAATAGCAGTGGGGTACTTGATTGAATATTTTATCGCCGCTAGACAAGTAGTAATTCAACTTATCTCACTTTTCTCAGTGCACTGAAATTATGGCTACAGGCGAGACGTCAAAACTGCGCGAGGAAATTATTTGTACTCCACGAGTCACTCTAATGAAATATCATTCCTGCAGTGCGAGTGACCTTGTTTGAAGAAAAAAAAAATATTCTTTCGAAACGATAGCTTATTCCAAGGTAAAAAGGATTTTTCTACGACCACCACGCCATTCAGTGCTCTCTGAATACGCGAGCGGTAAAAACAGGAGTGGAAAAGCCTCGGCGCTTAAATGGCGGAATTAAAGTCGATTCTTCCTCGAACGTAATGCCAATAATGCGGGTCACAAATTTTCCGCCTCGGAGATTGTGTCCAATTGCAATTACGCATGTCGTTTCAGTCTTCGTGCTCCGCTTGGGCTACAGAAACGAGTCTCTATCCGTTATACATTTAATAAAATTCAACGACGGCATAGTGCAGGCTTTTTAGATTAGATTAGCGAGATATTTGCGAAAGTTATTTATGCCCCTTCTCTTGGCGATAATTCACTGTCGTTGAAAGTAAGACTTAAAAATAAAAATTGCACGCGGCAAATAAAATAAAAAATAAAAATTCCGTTTGGGCTAAGTGCACATCAAAATTAAGCACATTCCTCTTATATTATATATTTACACTTGACACTTTTATAGTCTTTAGACAGCTCTACATCTTTATCCTACTCGATAATTTACAATTACTTCATTCTTCAAGAAAACGCCCCATAAATATTGTTAAAGTAAACATTTCAAATGCAGGGATAGTCGAATGCAGTTTTCAACGCGTTCCTATTTTAAGTGCATTGGCTAATGTTTCAAAATGAGAGGTGCGAATTCTCGACAGCTGATATATTGTGGACTTTTCAAATTTGCTTGATCAACGTGTGAAGGCAAATGTTGTTATAATTTTACAGACTTACTAAGGACAATAGTCCTTCGTCTGATGAATGAAAAAATAGTAACGTTAAAAAAGGTTTTAATTTGATTCCTAGAAGGAATTTACTCGTTGATGTTTAAAATCGCTGTAAATTTATAACGAAATGATAAAAAATATACTTATAAACTTATAAATCGTCTAGCTTGTATTAGTTCCCACTTCAAACAAATTATCGACTGTCAGTTAATTAAATAAATTATAAACTCATTTCAATTTATTTATATATGGACACCTGCCTAAGTAACGATTCTAAGAATCGCACATTTTAAAGAAAGAAGCAAATAATTTTTAATTGCCGATAATAATTTACGCCATTTAATGATAAAATTATTAATTTATAGATTTCTAATGCTTTTAATTTGAAAAATGTCTGATTCAGCTCTTCTTTTTCTACTTACGTTACCAAAACTTTAAAAAATTGTGTCTTATTTTTGCCAGATTGCATATTATTTTATTTATTTCGATTATTCAATCAATAAATGAAAATTATGCTTTAAAAACAGATATTTCATAAAATTTGAGGAACAAAAAATTTACAATACTAGATCAGGCGCGCGCTTCGCGCGCGGAGATTCGGTTTAGAGGTTATCGCATAAACAATAATATAAATAATA
>JAWWEN010000020.1:12169815-12211503 GCA_035582955.1 Sycophila texana | reverse complement strand
TATTTCCGTTGCTTACACTATTTCCGTTGCATTTCACTTTTCTTGGCCTAGCCCCTGCGCCGTAACGCGACATAAGGCCCCTGCGCCGTAACGCGACATAAGGAACTTCGTTCCAATAACGCGGACGGCAAGAGGCAAGCTCGCTCGTGCTGGTCGACAATGTGCGATATATACAGCAGAGAGGCGACGCATGTATAATTCCCCCTTCGCGCGTCACTGCGACTTCCCGCTCGCGAGAGAGGCATACCACTATGGCACATTCCCGATTCTATTTCTTGAATGGATATATAAGCCCCGGCTCGCGCTCCCGGTATTTACGTCTAAATCGTTTGTTTAGACTGCCTCTCGGCGCGCAGCCATGGGAAGGAGGCTGCGGCGACACGGGAGAAAGAGAGAAAGGAGAGAGGCACTCCGAGGCGTCGCGCCGGGGGACTTGAATGCCGGGACGTGTACAACACCTCCGAGCGAGCCCCGCTGCCGTGTGTGTGCCGGCGCAAATGAAATTTCTCGCGCCATTTCGTGCCCCGGACGGTGCATCGCACACGCTTTTTAAAGAGCCCCCCCCCCCCCAGCAGAGGGGGGTAAGGCCACTGCCGCGCCGATCGGGGCGCAGCGTATCGCGCGCACGAGGACGAGGAATTCGCGGCGCGCCGGCACCTCGCGTTTCGAATATTCTTTCGCCGAGCGACAGGTCAAGTGCGCGGGACGCGCACTTTAAAGCGAGTCGCTGTTCACTGAGGCCCGATAGCGTCTCGCTCGGTGGCTCAGGAGTGTGCCCAGGCGGAATATTTTACGAGGCTTTGCGAGAGGCTCGTGATGCGGAGGAGCTGCGCCGGCTGATCGACAAATGATTTTGAATGAGGATGAAAAGGAAAATATGTGGTTCAGTTCGGATTCCTTATAAGAAAACTCCTCCGGTGAAATAAGGTTACGGCTTTCTAGCGGGCATACAAATTTGTAAATCGAGCGTTATTACGAAAATCCGAATTGGGAGATTGCCTTGACTTAGTTCGAAGAGTAAACAAACTCTCGTGATGAGGGAACACGGGGATCGGTGTGCCGGGTCGATCGGCAATTTTCAAGCGCAGAGAGGAAGCTAATCGCGCGCAAAAGGAGGATAATCGGGGCCGTTAAGAGCAAAGTGAAATTTGAAATGCGAGCCTTCGAGGAACTTGATCATCGGCGAGGCATTGCGTTAATTCGTCGCATCTTTCACTGCCTCGCACGGTGGCCTGCTCACGTCGTCAAGGTCGATTTTTGTGCAACGCGCATTAGTCAGCGCGATGCGAGCGGAAAACCGATTTTTTTTTAATTTTTTTTTCGAGGAGGGGAGTTCTCGTGCGAGTGAACTGTCGAAGCGTGGGTTGGGTCTCGAGGTTAAAAGCGCGACGACGAAGCCCGGGTTACGTTTTTCGGTTTGATAATCATCGGAGGCGGCATAATCTAACGGAGTGACTGGTGTAATGCGAGCTGACGCTCGAACACATGGCCGTCGACGCGAGCACAATGCCGTTGAGTGAGAACGAAAGTTTTTTTTACGAGCTTCACGGGAAAAGGAAAATTTGGTGATTTTCGAATTATGCTATGGCCCAACGGACCGGTAGATTACCTTTTAATGACGATCCCTTGGCTTTTGGCCTTTTTATTGTTTTTTAATGACATAAAATTTTTGGAACTCATGCTTATAATTCTTCACGGAGTTACCTTTTATATTGTGATAAAATTTTTCATGAAATCAGATTTTTTGGAATTCAAATTTTTTTTTATTTAAATCTGGGTCAACGACCTACTCCAGAATTTTGTTGGGAAATTATTTGCATTGTTTATGGACGATTATTGAAATGAAGCGTCGAAATTACCTACCCAACTGCGTTAGGTTAAGCATCTGCTTTATTTTGGCCATCGGTAGGTCATAACACGCAGATGCAAGCAGCTCTACATGTGCGAAACTTAATCGAAGAGAGAAATTTATACCTTAAAAGCCACAAAGTAAAGTAAACTGGAGTGAGCTACACTCGCGCCAAGAATTTTCACCTGAAAAATTTAGAGAGTATCTTCGCGACGCAATAAAAAAACCGCTGACAATAGATTGGCACTCAGCTTCCTCAAACATAATTTTAGACTTACTTTTTTTATTTATCAATAATAATTTCTTTTACAAAATACCTTTTCTGAAAATTTTAAGTTAATTAAAGCATTTTTGTTCAATTAATCGTTTAAGGTAAAAAAACACATCGGCTGATTAAAAAAATTGTTTTTGTCCCGAATACAGAATTTAAAAACAAAAAAAAATGAACTAAGGTACGTAAAATTTGGTCAAGTAGTTCCAAAGATAGAGTGGTATACACACACGCACGCACGCACACCCATACAGAAGCAAAAAAAACTCATAATACGAACGATTCTCTCAAATTTGTATCCGCTTTTGTCACCTGGCTACGAAATACCTCGAACCTTTCCATTCCCACCGAAGATTCGTTCAAATAAAAATTCACCGACTCAAAAAGTCCAATAAATCATTTCTCCATAATTTATTCACAAACATTCCTGCAGTGGGAAAAAAGTCATTCGCATGATGATTTTGCAACAACGGAAAAACAAGCGAGCTGCTGCGCCTCCTCGTAAATCACCGTCGAGCTAAAGGTCGCGAATTTATCAGAATTAATAAAAGCAGCACGCGATCCCAGCGGCAAGCCCGAGAACAATGAGACACCGAGCCCCAGTTGTCCCGGCCTAACAGGCACTCGAGTCTAGTATCGCGCAATTAAAAGTCCCCGATCCCTGGTCGTCGCGCGCACGCACTTCTCGGTAAAACGCGTCCTCTCGACTCGACGCGCGCGTCAAAGCCGTCCGTGCCTGAAAGTAAGGACGCCAAGCGGCGCGGAAAATACGGAGGCGGAGGAGTCTTCGTCGCCGGGTCGTCGCTCGCGAGCAAAAAAACGGAAGCGAAACACCTCGAGAGGAGGGGGGAGGGAGACTGGGAGATTCCTCCGAAAGGCGAGAAAAAAAGAATGAAGGCGAAGCGGAGAAAAAGGCAGATAGAAGGAGGAGAGGCCGCGGGAGAACGAGCCGGAGCGTCGCCTCGTTTGCAGAAAATATGGGATGAGGACCCAGAGACCTGGATAGCGAGTGGCTCTCTCGCGCGATATGCCGCGGCGGCGGCGGCGGCGACACGGGGCCCCACGAGTAACGGTTCACGGATGAAGGCTGCGCTCGCGGACAAGAAGAAACGCTTTAGGCGCGTATCTCACGCTCTCACGTGTGTTATATTCACCCATACAGGCCGACGCGTCTGTGCGCGCGACTTATAATCCGCTCTTTCTCCCTCTCGTATACGCACGCACAGGGATAAAAGAAGACGCGGTCGACTAGCTCCGACCGAGAGAGAGAGAGAGAGAGAGAGAGAGAAAAAAAGGACGCGTATACTTTATTAGGAGCGAATTTCAATTTGCGAGTGCCCGGAAAGAGCCCAACGCCGGCGAATCGCGTGGCGGCGGGGCATTTAAAAAGACGGCGCGCGCGGCGGCGTGATGCTGCGCTTCGCTCGGACGCTTCTTTTTAAATGCCTCGCGCGCCTTTTGTACGATGCGAGCGCTTCTTCCTTTTTTTTTTAATTGCCTGGGGAGACGTTTTATTGGGGTCCGATACTGAGTAAGCTGTTTTGCGCGATTTAAAAGTGTCCCCGGTATTGGCCTTCTTTTTGCTCGTCGTTCGCACGCGAATCTTCGTTTTAATATCCTTTCGAGGAAGCGGAGCGCATAATTGCAATCTCGCGGTTTCTTATTTATTCGCAATATTGTAGCCGGCTTGTGTTATAAAACGCCAGCGGAACTAGCGCACTTTTACTCGGTTAGCGTAAGCCGGTCTTTAAGCGACTTGATGAAAATGTTTGCGCATGCTTGGGAATTTTGAGAAATTTGCGAGAAACGCTCGAGCCCAGACAGGATGCTTATAAAGTGCTCCGCGCACGCTAACGTAATTTACCGTAATTTCGGCTGCTCGCAGCGGCCGACAGACGCTCGCGACCCGGCAATGTGAAGGAGAGAGACAAGATGAAAAAAAAATCATGCCTCGCGCCGAAAAAACGAGGAGCTAATCTCCCCCCTCCTCTTATATGAATCCCCAAAAATGAGAAGAAAAAGACGACTTTATTTATGCGAGATACGTGTTCCGGAACGCATGAGGCGGATGAGTCACCGAGTCATCGCGGCTGAAATATTATTATCGCGGCCTGCGGAAATTATTTCGAGCGCGGAATTCCTCGTCGCGTCGCGCGCCTTAACCTCGCGCAAGATTCTCGAGAGGTTATACTCGGCACGGCGCCAAGATATGCGCGCCTTGCCCTCCCCCCTTTCGCCCCTTCCGGCCCTCCGTAGCCTTTGCTCGTAAAAGGGAAGCCGGGGGGGGAGCGACGGCGGGAGGGCCGCGTGGAGAGCGAGGCGTCGGCGAAAAATCCAGCGCGCGAGAGAGCGCACTTATCAATGAACGACGGGAATAGCTCGCGTGACTAATTCCGGGGCGCGCGTTTCTTCCTTTTTTCGTCGCTCGCACGCGCAGCTGCTCGGGCCTCAGGTGCGAAGGCGAGAGACGCGCCGTTAACGCGATTAACATGTGCCGGCCAGCTGCGCGGCGCCCGACAAAGGCGGATTTAACGAGAATCGAGGAAAACTAATGGCCGAGGCACGCGACGAGCGACTATTTATAAGCGCGCGCCGCTAAAAATACGCGACGCACGAAAATTCCGCGATGCCCTTTTTCGCGCGCTAGCGCGGGAATAAAGCGGCTGCCCGCTCGTTCCGGGGCTTTGAGTCAATTGCGATGACTGGACAGCGCCGATGATCGGCGATTCTTGCGGTCGCTGCTGAAAAACTAATGACCACTCGCGATGACACAAGCCGCTCGGTATGGGGACTTTCGAGAAATTCCACCGCGCGTTGCACTGCGCCCGGGAAATACATACATATATACATACATATAATGCATCCAACGTTCGTATAATTTCTGAAAGTCAGCGGGCCGCTGGTAAAAATTCACTCGATTGCAGAACGCAGACACTTGCGCCAGAGGACCGGTGCTCGAGCGTTGCCATGCCGATCGGCCGTTGGCGCGAGCGATTCGCGAAACTCCGCCGATTCCTTTCGCAAGGCCACCGGCCCGGTGGGCTCAACGGTCGCGGCGCGTCATCGCACCGACCGTTTTCGAGGCGAGGAAGAAAAAAAGGGGGCAGACGGACGGGAGACTGGGAGGAGACCGGAAAGAAAAAGGTCCCGGCGGCCAGGTAAGGCCAGGCTAACGCTTTTTGAACGCGAAATTCCCGAGAGCTTAGTCACGCGCCGGGAGAGACAGGTTGGGCCGCGTGGAAGTGAATTCCGCGTCGCCGGCAGTAAGAGTGCAAGGAACGCGACGAAAATAGACGGCTCGCTACCCCGCCCAGGATACATATACGTGTATATATAGAAATCAACTGCGCGCGGGGCATTTAATATCCCGAACCGGCCGATCTCGCGGAGGAAGGCGACCGGGGCCCGCGGCGCAGGTACCGATCTCAACCCCGCTCCTTCCGAGATCGATCGATTGGGTTTCATAATTTTCACGGTGGATTTATTCGCCGAGCGGTATGTGCGCGCCCGGTGTCATTGACTTTGACGGGACGGTTGATTGGGTGTCAGGCCGGTGCGGCGATTTCGTCCGGCGAAACGGCTTTTGCAGAGGTGTTTTGTGTGGGTACCGGCTTGTATCGGCGGTATCGTAAATCTTCTTTTCAGTAGGCTTTTTTCTACGCTCCTTATCGAGCGAGCCAGATTAAACTTACGAATCGATGTGTATGTATATGTAAAGACTCGACGGGATCGTTCGGGTGACTCACCTGCAACATAGAGGAAAATAACGTGGAATTAGAATCTTTTTTTCTTTCATTTGAATAAGTCATGAAAATTTCTAAACTCAAATAATGCCATTAAAGCGGGTAATATCTCGGGAGATTTTCTACAAAAGTTATTGTTATGGGCATTCCCCGCGGAATTTATAATACACATAAAATGAAAACAAATACGCGAGATCGATGCTTTCTGCGGAACAATTCGCGGCATTTCGAGCTCGTCAGTCGGCGGCTCGGCGTCTTATTAGGGTCATTTTATCGCGCGCCGGGTCTGACCCGAATATTTTATGAAAATCATTCAATAAAACGAGCCCCTTATCGGTCCCGATGACAAATCGGTACAATGGACCGAGAACGGCCCCGGCGATCGTCACCCGGTCTCCGGAGCGTAAAAATTCTTTCTACATGGCTTGCTCTCGCGCGCTACAAACGCCGCCAGTGCCAAGGAACAACGACCAGGCAGCGGTGCGGAAAAAACGCCGGTGTTTTCCTTTATTTCCGGCAGAACAGAAGTGCGACCGCCGGGATAACCCGCGAGAAGAGACTGAGGGTATCCCTTCCCCTGCACCCCTTCTTAACTGTACGTCCCAGTAGCAGGCTCGAAATGTCACACCGACGAGCGCATTTCGGACAATGCACGTCTGGGCTTCTTGCCCGCACCTCGGCAGGTATGCGAAATTTCTAGAAAGCGCCTGGCACAGTTTTCTTCGTTTATTTCGTAAACGCGAGAAGCCGAGCATGCGCGAGCATAACGAGACTTACATAAGGTAATTAAAGCCGCTATAAACGCGCGCTAGGGTATTAATTAATTTTTCTTACTCTTCTTTCGGCTCTTCGCTAGGAGTACCGACCGGAAGGGGAGTCACTCGGTATCGCCTCGAGGTGCTGGAGATAAGCCTTATCGCGGGACTTGTCTCTAATCCATCCCCTCCACGGCGGCTTTTTCTAGCGCTGCCTATTGAGATTTCAGGCTTTTCTAAGCCAGCTGTGAGTCAGTAATTAATTCGTACCGAAAAGGCCTATACGCTGCGGCTTGTTCCGTTGCTTTAGCGATATTCAAACGAGTGTTAACTGACTTACAGTGAGTTATCAAGATAGAATTTACTTTGTTTTTACGTAAACAGGATAAATATGACACTTTTTTCCAAAACAATAGATGGTATTTAAAGTAAATTACCTTAAACAATTGCAATTGCGTAGTTTAACCGTTTCGTTTAAGTTTAAAAAAAATACTTTTTCCGTTCACTCTATTCAATATATATATTAATTATCATCTTATATAGGAGCGCCAATATCCGTCCCAGATCTTTCCTCTCCAATTCCGACAAAAAAATTGCGCAAAAAAAAAAAAAAAAAAAAAAAAACACCGCTGATTGAAAAGATCCACGACCTGCAATTAGCATAACCGACCGAAATCCCACCGGCTACATGCCCCTTTTTTCCACCCAACCGATACGACATAACCGGGCGTAAATAATTTTTTACGTGACTCTTACGAAAAAAAAAGATCGTCGTCACTGTTCCACGTGATGTAACCCTCGCGTTCGCGAAGAGGCAAGGTGTCGGCCGAATATGAAAGAAGCACACGATGACAATAATCCGAGCCCGCGAGGACACGAATCCGCGCCGCCTTCTCCCCCACCTCGACGGGACTATATTAGTCATCTACGAAGCGCGGCCGGCGCGAAACGCTCGCTCGCGCGTTTACGGTATATAAGCGTGTGACTAACGCCCGAGGAATTCCTCCTCCCGTGCGCCCAAACGCGAGAGCCAACGGACTCTCCGATGCATCGCGCGACTTCGCGTATCCACCTCCGGACTCTTTTTTTTTTCTTCTTTTATTAACGCTCCTTGCACGGGGACGGCCTGTTTTTTTTTTTTTTCGTCGCGTCGCGAGAGCGGTGTATTCTTATCGCGGACGAGCGATTGACGACTGTGTCCGAGTTGCACGAGCGAGGAAAATTTATCGGTAAAAGTTGACCGAGCGGCGCCTTCGGGTTTTTCTTTTTTCAATTGCGGCATTGACGCACGAAAGTTTGCTCTTCGATTATGCGCCGTTGAATTTCGCCACGGTAAAAGCAGAATTGCTGAGTACAAAACGCGAATTCAGCGGAAATTCCTCCAATTCGCATATCTTTGAATGTTTAATCACGCTTTGTTTTAACCTTATCCTCGTTCCATTTCTCTCTTTTTATAAAATGTGGAGTAAGTAACGTTAAAAAGAAACTCCGTAAAGTGTATTAATTATCAAAAAGATCGTTGGAATCACACGTGTTAATTACGCGAATTAACATAAAATAAACTTTATTAAATCGGTGCAAAAATAAATAAAAAAAAAGTACACCGCTCCAGACAATGTTATCTCCGACCCGGGTACAAATTTAATTAGCCCTCCCCGCGCGAGTTCCGTCGATTCAGACATCACCCACTTTCGCGATTTTTCGCCTCGAAACAATTTTTTTTTCCCATCGCCGCGGAAAAGGGGGATTAAAAAAAAAGAAAAGAAAGACTCCCCTCATTTTCCGAGATCGCGCAGTCCCATTCCCGCGATCACTTTCACGAGGCTCGCGGAAATCAGATGAGAACGGGCCGCGATTAGCGCGTGATTCCTTGGCTAATCGCGATAAGCCCGGCTAATATCGTCCCCGCTGATTGCCCCGCGACGGCCGATTTCTCCCCATTATGTGCGTTACGCGTAGTTTCCGTTTTTTTTTTTCGGGAAACTCTGGGCGTACGCCGCGCTTAGCACACAAGAGAAGCCAATAACCTCCGGGAGGAAGCTCCCGTCATTATCATCGAACTCGTTCATTATCGCCGCGTAACTTTTGTGCTCGTTGTGTATCGGCTGTCGTGGATCGTACGATGACGAGGCCTCGGGCCTTGTGACGCTCGGCTCTCGCGTAATTGCCTGGAAAAACTGGCTTTTCCCCACCGAAGCGCCAACCAAGCGACAAGGCTAATTGTTCCGCGACGCCTCTATCGCGTACGAAAATCTCGTCGCGTTTTCTCCGGTCTGCACAATAAGCCGCGCGATATCGCGCGTGTGCTTTTCATTAACGCTAAACGCACGCTTCGCCAGTCGCGCGTCGCCCCCCGTGATTGATTTGCGTGCATCGCAAGACGTTCTCAAGGCTCCTCGCTCGCGACTACTCTTTTTTCGTTCCTTTTCTTTTATCATCCGAATAACTGCGCAGTCCGAGCTGCTGGATTTAATATTAATGAGGACGAGCCGCGACGCACATCTTCACCGCTGCACGTGCACCGAGACAATGAATAAGTTATAATAAGCTCGGCAGTTGGGAGATGATAAAAAAAAATAGGAAAAGGGAGAGGAGAGCCAATAAAGTCGATCGTCGCGTGGCGGCTGGAGCGGACAAAGTCGGAAGGGGAGACTCGTCTCGAGGGGGAAGAGAGCCCGGGCGCCGGGGCGACAAAAGCCAAGCAAACAATGAGCCAGACTCCGACAGCTTTACGAGCGGCGAAGCGTCTCGTGTTTTCGTTAGCGCCGCGAGTGACGAAAAGGACAAAAGTAGGCGAAAGCTCGGCCGCGCTCACGCACGAGGGGAAAAAGTGGGTTACGAAAATCAGATATAGGTATATATGTGCAGTACGAGTGCAGCGAGAGAAGTGCAGTGCGGGAAAGGCTCGAGTCGCGTAACGCCGCGAAGCCACCGGGCGCTATATTATACTTGCCAGTGAAACGCGTGCACATGCGAGCGATCCTGCCGCTTTTTTTTCCGCAGGCGAGGAGAGGAACCGCGAGAACAAGAAAAAAAACTGCGCGTGTAATTTCGCAAAAGTCGCGGTGGGGGGTTACGCAGCTTCCGCGGGATACAGCCTCGCGCGACTGACCCTCTTCTCTCGCCGCGACGGCGAGGAGGGAAAAGAGACATCGCGGAGGGATTTTAACGTCTCTTTTTTTCTCCTCTCTTCGTGCTCTCTCTCTCCCTCGCTCTACCAGGCCGAGTCGGGAAGAACTGGTTTGCCGGAACCGCTCACTATACACGATTTTCGGCGGTTTCGACACGAAATTAGCACCGGGCGACAAGCGCTTTTATGCGCCACGCTCACCATTTTCGTACGCGCGAGTATACTTTCTACTCGACCCCCATCGCGACGCACGAAAGTATCGCTTCTTTTTTTCTTCCTTTTAATAAAAAAAAAAATCCTGCGTTTGAAAGAAGAAAGGCGCATCCGATTTCGATGCTTTCTGACGAACAAAAAGTCGATCGCGCCACGATTGTGGCTCTGAAAACTTACTCGGCTCCCTATAAATTCTATAAATGTAGACCCGGCGGAAAGAGTGCGAGGTGAAAAAAATCGTTAGATCCTCCCTTCCTGTCGCGGGGGGAACTAACTCATAGACTCATACGCACAAAAGGCACGCGCCAGCGGAGACGCGGAGCAGGGCCGTCTCTCGGGGCCCTTGAACAGGAGAAGGAAAACGCGCTCGTCGTTCTCCGTGCGCGCTCTCGAAATCGGAGCCACGCGGACGGCTCTCCTCTCTCGCCTTGACACGTCTCATTGTGCGCGCGGTATCGCGATCATAATCGCGCGCGAGCCGTCGCGCGTGTCGCCAAGTGCGTGCGGGAGCCGCCGAGCGGAACGGACCGCGAGCTGCTGCATCGGCGCCACGGCTGCGGCTGCCCCTTTCTCTCCGTGTCTCTCTCTTTTTCCCTCTCCCTCATCACTACACCACCGTCGCGCTTTTTACCTCGCGATTGACGCTGTCGCGGGCCTTGTTTTACGAGCTTCTTTTATCATTAAGTCTCTCGTGTAATACTATTATTTTTTATTTGACGTCGATCAATCTACATTTTTCCTTTGTGCTCGTTTGTGATTGTTACGTTGGGGATACACCGAGGGATCGATTGTTGTTACAGCGAAGTGATTTTTTTTTTCTTTTTTAAGAGAGTCAGGTTCGGGTACGGTGATTGTTTTATCGACTGGATTGGGTATTAGAGGTACGAGTGAGCTGCGGCGTCGAATTTTTTTTTTCGCGGACGATTAGAATGAACATTGAGGCTAATTCTGAGAGTCAAGAATTATTTAAATGTTAAACGGAGGAAGCGACGTTTCCGCATGGTAACTCGGTGTATTTACAAACGAGCACGAGGTTCGATAAAAAAAAACGAGTCGTGCTGTATGATTGACAATTTTCTTATATTCCTATTGTGCCTAATGTATGTACATTGCATTCCAGAGAAGTGAGTCAGAGCCTCGGAGAAAACGCGCTGCATGAAATAGAAAAAAAAAAAGAAACACGAGGAAAAACATAATGGTGTATTATATATCCGCACGCAATAGAATTCTTAATGGCCTTATACCCGCAATCCTTGCGTATCAATTATTTCATCTGGTGAATGAATCGTTTTTCGCGCGTTACATAAAACCTCCGCGTGCAACACACCGTCCGGAGCACGCTAACCCAATAACCCACACCGAGCCAATATCCGTCGAAACAGAAGTGCGCATATCGCATATAAAAAAAAAAGAAATAAAGAATCGACGGCCAAAGAGAGAAGAGGGGGAGAAAAGAAACTCCCGCGAAAGCTCTATTTCCAAAGGCTTTCGCAATCACGGCGTTTTGCATTTCACCCGTATCCCCGTGCGCGCGCTCGAGAGCGCATACCCGCGCGGCGCGGCAATTACGTAAAAAGGCAAGGCCGCGGATTTGCAGTTACGAGCCGGCGAGCGCTTCCAGGGCAGCGCCGGCTCGCCCCTCTCGCCGACCGCAGCAGCAGCAACCTTATAGCTCTCGGGCAGCTGCGCCGAGTCGAGGAAGAGAGCCGAAGGACGGCCGCGCGAAGAAAGAGAGCAGCTGTCGCAACGAGTTCGCGACGTTTCATCCCCTCCCAACCTCCCTCCCGCTCTTTCTATATATATTTATCTCTTTTTCTCTTCACCTCCCGGCCGCTTTTCTTCGCGCGGCCTTCGCGCGGCATTAACGGACCAGCGGCCCGAGTTTTTCTCTTCCTCTCGCCGCGGCGATCGCCGAGCGAAGAAAGCGGAGGCGAGCCGGGATATTGCTTTCGCGAGGACGCGCGACTCTGTGTTTTTCTCCGACTGATTGGGAGAGGAGATTGAAAAATGCGCGAGCCTCTGTATTACGCGGACTCTTAAGTGATCCCGCGCCAATTAAGGCGACGCATCGTAATATCCCCTCGGCCCGTCGGCGCGCGCACTCGACCGTTCGAGCATTCGGAGAAAGACGACAAAGGGGACGGTCCCGGCGCCACGAGGCCTCCGAGGCACTCGAGGATGAATAAAAAAAAAAATAAAAAACGCGATGGATGAAATAAAACAGAAAAACGCCGAAACGCATAGAGGCTATCGATTCACGTGGTGAGCGCCGAGGAGAATATATCCTTATAAAAAATGGTGATGGAGGAAAAATCCCGGAACGGCCGGAGCTCGACAAAGGCCCAGCGAGGGTCCCCTCGGAGGTGCGTGTCGCGGCGGGGGGAACGGAAAAGGAGAGCCCGGCCCGACGAGACAAAGAAGCGCCTCGAGAGAAAGATCCCCGGCCGATAAATAATTAATTGGGCGAAATGCGCGAGCGAGCGCCTGCAATTAGCCTTGAAGCGCGCGCGCCTATTATTACTGCGCGCTCGCGCAGCCAGGCGAAAGGATTGTGCATTATACGTATACGTGTGTGCGAGCTGCGCTGTGTATACATAGATATATAACGAAAGCCGAGCGGTGCATCTAGACTGCGCCGATCGCCGCCGATAGATACGTCCGTGAGAAATTACGTGAGTAATGAGCCTCTCCATTCGGAAAAATGCGTTTGATCTGTTTACACGAGCCCGCGTGCGCACCCCGTGGGACTTTTATTGGCGGCGCGCACCGCTCGACGCGAAAAATAAAAGGAAGACGCAGCGACTCTTTCATATGCGTTAGTCCGCCGGGCGCGATTAATTGATTTGATAATGGGTTCGTGAGGCGACATTGAGAAAGAAATAGAAAGGTGGAGAGAAAAGGTTCGGCGACACCCACTGGAATCCTTCGGGCGATTTTGAAAAAAACACTCGCTCTTTTTTAGACGCGCGAGAAAACAGAGGAAAAGGCCGTTAAAAAGCCATACCGAGCGGTGCAATAAATTAACACACTAATTCGAGGCAGTAAAAAATATCGAGTTTCCACCCTTCACTTTTCAGTCATATTAATAGTTCAGTCAAATTAATAGCTTCATTATGTATCTCGAGGAGAGACAGAGAAAAAAATAAGTGACACATTTGCCGATTAAAAAAATAATAATAACGATATCGGAATCGAGCTTCCTAAAACATCGAATCAGCGAGCACATCCGCAATATTAACTGCCGCCTCCAATTGTGCATGACTAAGAGAGAGACGCTCATCGGTTGCAACAAGAAGGCGCCTGGCGCGCGCGCGGCTTGTATCCCACGTCCGCGGACGGCGCGATATCGCGGGCGCCGACGTCTCGGCGGCGTCGGTTTCACTGCAATCGGGTCATCGTCGCCGTTGCTCTACGTATGGTCATGGCGCACGCGCAGGCCGCGCCCGCGGCTCTTTAATGCTATGCGCGAACGAGCGAGCGAACGAAATTGAGCATACGCGACCTTTCGGGCTTCTCCCTCCTCCTCCCGCCTCTCTTTCTTTTCTCGCCTTGCTTCCTCGTTTTTTTTGGTGGGAAACGGCGATATATATAGCCCTTTCACAGAGGTGGGCGGGAGCCGAGGCTCGCCGGGGAATTTTTCGAATTCCACGAGCTCTGTGACATTGTAAGGTCGTTCCTTAACTCCGTGGGAGGCCGTCGACGCCGCGGCGGCAGCCGAGTGGAAATCTCGTATGGTAATTCCGACGTTTTTCTTGGGAAATTTTTGAGGGATTGTCTCGAGCAGGTTTGGGATCGACTTTTTTTTTGTAAAGAAGAGAAGAGCAGAGGAACGTGTTTAATCGACTCTTTAGCCGTTTTGTATTCATCGTATTGATCGTTACGAATAGAACCGATCTTTTATCAATTGCTTTTAAAACTTTTGTATATACGGTTCAAGGGATCCGTGAGACTCTTTTTATTGCTATAATGACATCATCTCTCGACAGATTCATAGATCGAAATCTTTGCTTAAACATTTACATTAAATACGGCATCGATGATACCAATTTGAATTCCAAACGAGTGGAAAATTACACAATCCTTTTTCCGTCGCTATGCGCTTGAGAAAGAATCAATATTATGACTTTCCAAAAAGTAAGGTAGTTTCTTATTAAGAAAGTCAAATGATAAATGCCGCGATTAAGTGTAGTTACGAGCGTGTGTTTACTGCGGCCATTACTCAATTCGCGTTACCGATTATTTACGAAACGATTAGCGTTTAAACACGTAATAAAATCACAACACGGCCTGTAACGAACAATCGCTCAGGAATTCGGAACCGCTGAAAATCTCGACCGACTGGCCGCCGTCCAAACAGATCCCTCCCCCCCCCCCCCCGGGTGGAAAGAAAGAAAAATATATAATCCGCCAAAAGCTCTCGCAGTCACCCCTCCTGACGAAGTGACGCGCCGCCGCCTCATTTATTTATTCGGAGCGCGAGTTCCATTTTCCCGGTTCGGTTTTTGAGAGCGGGCTTCCGGCCCGTATCGATTGCCGAGGCGGGCCGCCCTGTAGCGGGACGTTAGGGTATACGCGCGATCGCCGCCGGCCGCGCTGGCCTGAATCGGCTGGAGAGCCGCCAAGACAGGTTAATTAGCTTGCCAATTCGACTCTCGGTCGGCTTTCGCCCGGCCTTTACTTTTTTAAACGGCCGAGGCTCACGCGAGCGGACGCTCTAGTGGATCCTCCACGGGAGCCTCTTGCTTTTGTGAGTCGAGAATTTTTTTTTTTTTTTTAACAGTGCGGCTAAGGTTTCTTTCACTGAATTTGTAGCGAAATGAATGGAAGCGGTTCTTTTTCGGCCACGTTGGCTTAAAATTTTGGTACGTTGGAATTTGAGGAGATGGTTAGATTAGAATATAAAACGGTTAACGCAAAATATTTCCACTCGTGTCCGCGTTAACGTGGTAATATTGTTTCATCGCCTATATTTATCCCGCACTCGTCGAGGTAAAAGCGATAAACAGATTGTTCCTTGATAACTATTTCTGGATGTTACCCTAACGAAGATAAATTGATGACGAATTTTATCACCGTATGAGGAATTTAATTGTCATTAACATCGATCGCTGCAGCGATAAGATGAACACTTTGATCATCGATTATTTTCGTGAGAAACGAAACTTGATTAGGCAGCGTTTAAGGGAAGTGCTACAGTTGCCAGGCGGCTCATTTATCGAAATTTTATTATTTTACCTTCAATGTCTTATCTTGACGGGCAGATTGTGGCGACGATTGCAAATCGCGATACGAATATAGCTTAAAAAACCTTGATCGATACAATCTGGACACGAGACATTTGCGACATCAATCTAAATTGCACTAAAAAGATTGTTATTCAACATCGATTTGACCTTGTACTTCAAAATTTTGACGGAACGTATAAAAATGTTAAATAACCAGTCGCAGCGATCCTTTTCACGGCGATTTCGCGATCGTTACAAAAGCAAATAATTGCACATTTTTATTTGTATTGTGCAAGCGCGTGAAAAACACTGCGTTCGCGGTACTTATGATTCGAGTCGCCGCGAGGGGCAAGTCAGACGTACAGCAATCCCAAAGTGAGTTTTTGACGTTGAGCGTGAAAAATTTGACGTGGAAACCTCGCGAAAGCGATAAATTTTTCTCTCGATAAATTTTATCGCCGCTTAATCGCCTCTACATTTCCACGGCGGTCAAGACGCATACCGAAGACAGCCTCCAGTGAGGTAATTTTTTTTTTATTGCGCGCGATGCAGACTTTGACGAGGCGAGCATCTCATCGTTTATTACGCTATCGCCTCCGACTCCTCCGTTGCGCAGTCCCCCGGCGCCGAAGATTTCACGGCCTTCCTCTTTTTCTTTTCTCGTTTTTTTTCTTTTTTTTTCGTACGCGTATAAAGCGAGTACTGCAGCGACGAGGTTGCTGTGGATTTTAGTAACACGAGTAGCCTATAGGTAACTTTCGAAGCGCGCATTTTCCTTTTGACACTGTTTTAGCCGGCGCAGAAAACCGTTATTGCTCAACTGCTAAGCTTACACACGGCGTGTCTATAAAGCGACTCCGGCGGGATTATCGGTCAATTATTCCGCCGGTAAATAAATCAATTATTTAGCCATTAATTTTCATTAAAATTCCGCGATTGCGCGATTTTAACAGGAATGTTGTAAATTTCGTTTAGATTTATCCGATCATCCAGCATCGATGCAAGGGGGAATAATTAAGCATTCGTCGCTATCTATATATGCGATGACAGAAATTTACTGTCAATTAGTCAAGTCCTATTTAGCCCAAGCACGTTATTATCTCGTACAGGATAGAGCTAATTTTAAATTCTTATATATATACCCCCGCTCGCAGGCTTCGCTATCACTTTGTCAGCGTGCTCGATTTCCCGATCAAAGTACAACGTGACTCGTCGAATTTTTTTTTTAATCCGGCGCGACTCGGTGCCTCGAAAATTAGATTATCGCCGGCGATACGCCTCCGAGTTTGCACGTGAACAAGGCCACATATTCCGAGAATCGAGTGCATTTTTCCCCTTAATGTGGAGTACCGATTAGACAAGCTCGCGCGCGCTTCGTCGCGACGGGAGCGACAGCGCAGCGATGCAAAAAAGGCCACAACACGGTAGTGATAATCAATCTCCCTGCGAAATAATCAGCGCGAGCTGCGATCGTCTAATCTGCGCGTAAGCATCAAAAGGCCAAGAGACCGGTACTCGCGCTTGTATACGAGGAAAGTGGAGCTAATGCGATTTTAATTCAGCCGCGACCGAGCGTCGTTCTCTCCGTGCGTACAAAGCGCTCGCTCCACGTGAGCCGCCAACTTTTTATTTGTCAAACGCGCGTGACACTTTACACGCGACTTCTCACGCGAAATATCAGCGCGAAAGGTCGAGGCCTTCTCTTCTCGCGATTACAATCGAGCGTCGCCTTTCGCGTAATTGGACGCCCGTCTCGCGCACGCAGCCCCCTCGCTCCGCCGCGACGACCTTCGCGCGGCGCGTCGGGAATCCTGCGAAAAAGGCCACTTTAAAACTACACTCGTTAAACGCTCGTAAATCAAAATTCTCAAATAATACGAGGGGCACCGCGCACCATAATGGAGTCGCGCGCGAAAATCCCTGCCGACGCGTCCTCGCGCGGCTTAGATTTTTATCTCGGTACTCCCGCGTATGGAAAGAGCCCGGTTAAAGCACAACTAAGCAGCGATAAACGTTTTAACGGCGCGGGAAAATTGCGCTCTGGCGGAGGAGGGGAGGAGGAGGCCGGAGGAAATAAGAGGCTCCTATCGGGACTGTATATCAAAGTCGAGGAATTTTTTCGCGCTCCCGTTGCAGTGTTCTCGCGCGCCGCCTGTAACCGGCTACGAAGAGCGGCACCGAAATAATTGAGTCCCTCTCCCGCGTTGTACATGCAGAGAGGCGAGGTGCGCACGTCTGACCGGCGAGCCGGGACATTTTTATGACTTAATAAGCGAGCTCGCTCGCGCCGAGCCGGCGCGTTAACCGGTCGCGGACGTCGAGATAAAACCGCGGGCTCGTGAACGCGCTTTTGTTGTTAAATCAATAATTTTGCGCCGGTGCATTGTGCTGAGCCGTAGATAAGGGCTTTTCTTTTTTTTTTTCTACTAAATAATTTTCACGCGGCATTAACGGCTGACCTTTTTTACATTACTTTCTAAATGCTTCCTAGCGAAATTAAACGGGAGATAAGAGTTACGCAAGTGTGCGCCTTCCTGGAAAAATTCCCCGAAGCCTTATCTCTAATGCAAACTAAGAGAGGTAAAATAACTTGAAAGACCGCTGCGTTTTCCTACTAATAAGCAAACAAGTAGCTAAACGTCTCTATATTTTCGCGTTTAAAACCGAGCGGAACTGCCTTATACAATGCGGTAAATTAATAAAGGTATAGCATAGCAGCTTTGAAGAAACGCGTTGATAAAAAACCATTTAAATATTAGTCCGATAAAGACTGCCTTCGAGGCTAGCTTAATAAAAAAAAAAAAAAAAAAAATACAAAACACGAGGGGAAAGAAAAATTTAATCAGAGCTAATAAAATCCCTTATCTTATCTCAGCACGGCGCACATGATATGCGCAGCTTTTAATAAAATGCTTTATTGTCTCTCGCATTCAAAAGCTGCGTCGTACGTGAACAAAAAAAAATAATACACACTCCGTCTCCCAAGCTTCCTTTCGAAAGAGCGCGTGCAGTATGGAAAAAGGCGACTGCTCGGAAAGCTCGCCTCGGTCAGTCTTAGAAAAAAAAAAAAAAGTGAAAGAGCCGCGGCGGCCACGTGAGGGCGGCAAGCTCTCGCGAGAGGCCGGCATTGATGCATGACCGGCTCGCTAACGAAGGCTGCGGGCCCCGCGGCTTCGCGGGGGTGCGAATGAGCCGCGCGGCGACAGGCCGCTCTCGCACGTAGGTGGCACACGCGATATGCACGCGGCGTAACGAGAGCTAGAGCGGGCGGGCGACTTGGCCGACCTTCACCCGACGCCGGCGGCTGCCGCGCCGCTATTATGCCCGACGCCTGATTATGCTCGTTACGAGCCGAGAGCGCTTGCGCCGCGTAATTTACGGTTAGCCGAACGGAAACCGAAGGGGACCCTCGACCGACAGCGCGCTGGTAACGAGGTCGCCTTCTCGCCGGGAGGAGGAGGGGGAGGGAGCCGCGGGAGCGAGCGGTTCTCGCGAGATCCAAAGGCTGCGCCTAGGCTCGTTTGTTCTTTCTCCGGCTGGCCTGACCTCCGTGACTCCCGGCGTAAAAGGAAGCCGCGCGCCCGCCGAGGCATATACCCCGGCTACCGGCCCCGGCGCGGAGGTCGCGGCGTACACGTGGAGAGCGCGGGGGGCCCCGATAGGGATTCCAGCGGGGCAGCCCGTTAGCGGGCGCGCGACGCTCGAGGCGCATTGTCTGCCTCATGCTAATGAGTTCAGTGGAGCGCGAGCCTTTCGGAATTCGGACTTTGACGAAATTTCATCGGGGGAGAGATCGAGGCGCACCGAGTGAAAGGGACTCGAGCTCCGGCTGTAACCCAGTAACAGAGACGTCGGCTGTACGGACAGAAACAGCTGATCGCTCCTCCGCTCTCCGCCAAGGGAATTGTATTGGGCGCTCTATAGTGAAGATGTTGATTGAAGACGCGGCGTATTTTTAGAGGCGGCTACTGGTCTCGCCGGGACGCATCGTCGGAGATCGATTCCACCGATGACGCGCCGAGCCCCTGGAATTCATTGTTCGACGCGCAGATGAAAGCATCGTCGTTTCAGATAAAAGGTCAAGTATCATTAAAACTTCATTATTCTTTTGTGCGAGCAGCGCCGCGGAGGAGCGTGCGGCTTTTTAATCTCTCTTTCAGCGGCCGGAGCGATCTTCGGGAGATATAGTTGCGAAAATTTATTTGTTTCTTTTTGCCCGGTGGTCAATGTTTCAAAAGCTATGCGACCGCGGCTTTCATAAATAAAAGTTTCGTCATTTAGCACCTCGAGCGCCTAGCCTATATAATTTCCTTTTTATCATTAAACTGTGTAATGTCGCATTGTTGTATTTACATTGAAAAACGATTTAAGTCTCGGCTATCTTTCGATTTACAAAATACCGGTCGCTAACGCAAGAGTAAGAAAAAAAAAATTCTTCAAAAAACAAAATTTAGATCAGTACTTGACGCACTGATCTGCCTCAATCCAAGAAGCATTGAGTACCACTCAGACCCTTCGGTAATACCTTGCAAACATCAATGAAAGCCCCTCCAAGCCCTTCAAAAACCTTGAAACCCTCGCGCATGCCAGACTCGCCTAAGCCGCGCGTCTGCGAGACTGGAAAGATGGGGGTAGGAAAATTGCGAACGCCTTGACGGCGCGTTCCGCTGCTCGCGGCAGCCTCGCCGCGGATTTTACGAGCTCGTAATGTAAAGCGCTCGGGCTCGCCCCCCTCTCGCCAAGGCCTTGAACTTTTTGATCCGCAAGGGTGCGCGCGCCGACGACTCCTCGCACCGAGAAAGCATTCCTCCCGGTGTGCATTTCTCTCTTACCATTTTATTTTATTTTATTTTTTTATTTTTTTTCCTTCATTTTTTCTCTTATCTTTTTTTTTATCCTTTGCCGGCGAGCTAGGAGCCGCGAGGCGTGATTGATGAATATTGAAGGGCCCTCCGAACGCTCGGTGTGTATACACACGCGGAGAGGGACGCGAGAGTGAGTGCCGCATCGCTCGCGAGATATTGACGGACAATTGAAACGCAGGGGGGGGGGAGGACGCGTCGGTGGAAAATAGCCACGTTATTGAGAGGGAGCGCCCGCGCGGCCTGCCATTACCATGCGCTTTACGATAATTGCCGCTCTGAAGTTTACGATTGTAATAATAATGGTTTTTGATAAGAGGAAAAACGGCGGGCGCGCGATTATGGTAATTTCTGCGACGGGCACAGTTGCGACGCGATTATTAAGGAGACGCGCGCAGTTCAAATTAAGCAATCGACACAAAGGGAAGGAATAATTAAAGTACGGCGGTCAGCGGCGCTACGACTCCTCGTTGCGCAACGGAGGTTGATGGTTTTCGTAATCTCTTTTTTTTCGCAAGTAAAATAGATCCCACGATGAATGCCAATCGAAATGCTTCGCTTCTAAAATAGTCAGATTTAGCGGTCCTTTGTTAGCGGTGGCCCGGGTGGAGGCCGAGAGGAAGGCCAACTGTCGCGCATTGGTCATGCGAAATTCGAAGGGAGAGAAAAGATCCTCTCCCGCGTAAATCTCGCGATCGAGACGAAAGAGTCGCAATAACAGCAGCGTCGACAAAGGAATCGATTTGGCCCGATTGTCCGACCGGGGCATTTGAGCCTTTTAAAACCGGTAGTAAATCACTGCCGGTCGCACTTTGCTTCGTTTCAATCTCCCCGCGCGCCTCGTCCCGAGCTAATTCAGCGAGTGAAGAAGCGTCGCGCTCGCTGATTGTACACGCCGAGGGGGGAAGAGGCTAACGCAGCGAGGAGAGGGAGAGAGAGGAAGCGGGGAAGGGAGCCGGAGCAACGTGTGTCGCGCTCGCGTGTGTATGAGCGTGTGCACAGGCTAGGAGGAGGATGACAGCTGGTCGTCGGCCGGGGAAAAATTCAAAAGCATCTGCCGCGGCGGCGGCGATCCCTCTGTCTTTTCTCCTCGAGCCTCCGCCGGCACATGCCGAACGCGTGGATTTTAGAGCACCCTAATACGAGCGGCCAGTTGCGCCAATGACTCGTGAAAAATTGTTATTTCTCCCGGCGGGTGCGTGGTCCGATCGCGATTGCGGCCGTTTTCATTAATGCCCGTGCCTTCTGTCGGCCGCCGACGACGGCGGAAAATTAAGTGCCTCTTGAGGGAGGTCAATTTTTCGCGGCTACCGGGGGTCAAACGCTGAGCGGGCATCACAGTATTTCTCGCTTAGCGGGGCTCTCGCAATCTTATTCGCACTGAATCAATTATCGAGAGAGAGAGCTTCGCGCGTTTGACGGCCTCTTAAAGAAATGTTGCTTTTTAATCTTTATGCGTTGTACTTTGTTGGCTTGATTTCACTTTGTAAAGGACTCGTTGAATACTTTATGTGTTATTATCTGCACAGCGCCGACGAGAATTATATTGTGAATAAGAGCTATTCCCAATATTTTTTTAATTCCTGCCAAATTTGAGGAGCGTGTACTTTTGATTGGCGATTCTGCGACGACGTGGTCTTTGAAATTTATTTTCATATGAGAAAGATAAAAAAACTTGTCGTTCATCCATTGAGACTCGCAGACCTTTATAGAGTGGCACTAATTGATCCGCCGATAAAAGAAGGTCTTATCACATAATTGTATCGTGCAGTTTTCTCCGTACCATTATAATCGAACAAAAGCATCGAAAAGGTAACATTAACCATGTTTATTAAATACAACGTAGAGCTAATAACTCGCAATTACCCGTCACAATACATCCCTTTAAACAATCCAATTGGCGTGTCTCAAGTATTTAATAGCCCATGGCCGACTCTCTTTTTTCCCCACCCGCTCGGCCGTCATTAAAAAAAAAAAGAAAAGAGAACGAATATCGTCGAAGGTACAATTAAAGCAGGAGAGACATAGGGACGCCATTCAATATGAATTTCCATGTTTGAATTGCTCCGACGGCGTGGCGGCCCCCTCGATATATATATATACGCTCGCGCGGCCGCGACAATGCGCCGACTCTTCAGTGCCGAACAGCACTTGAATCAACACGCGACTGAATTCTTCGCTCGACGGCACGAGAGGTATAGAGGGCTTCGAGGGCGTTTACACCGCGACGCCGAAGGCGACGGCGGCGGCGGGCCCCGAGAGGAGAAACAAAACGCCTCGGCTTGACAGCCGTCGCGTCGCGATTAATTTCAATTTTTGCGCGCCGAGCCCGGTAATGAAAATAAACTCCGGGCCGATAATAAAAGTCGCGTTTCGTAATATTTCATTGTTAGTGGCGTAACGATCTGTCCCGCGAGGCACGTGAGACGCGCGCGGCTCCTCCTGCCTCCCGCGCGATCGGCCGACTCGATTTATCGATTCGTTATACACACACCGCGTCCAGGCACCCGCTCGTAAAACGGGCCCCGCTACGTCTAGTAGGATCATAACGAGCGCCTGGCGACGCGAGCTTTCTCCGAATCCGCGCGGACTGATTTTTGTGCCGCGCGGTCAAATTACGCCAGCCCCGAGGTGCTAAACGGAAGTTGCCGCGTGCACGCGCGCCGAGGAAAGTGAATCTAATCCGGCGGCTCCCCATTTACACTCCTATTAAAGTGAAATTTATACGCGACGTAAAATCGCAACGCCCGTCGCGTTCCCATCGGCTCGCAGGGTACGCGCGTTTCATTGAGTCATTCGCGGCGACTAATTGCTCTTTGAGGAAGGCCCCCCCGCGCGCGCCTCGTGAAATCGCGTTTGTTTTTACAAGGGAGGGAGAGGAGCCGCGGGGAAAAGCAATGAAATCCTCCCGATATTTTCGTTGCAGCCTCCGAGCAAATTGACAATGCACTCGGACTTGGAGCCGCGCAAGTGCTTATTTTAAAAATAAACGCGTACAGAAAGGCGCGCTATAATTAAACCCCGAAAAATTTTTCGTCGGTCCCGAATTGTTGCCATTGAAAACACGGCCCTCGAGTGCGCCGGGAGCCTTGGCCGTCGCGTCCATTCTTTTTTTCGAGTCTCCCTCGTCTTCCTCCTGTAACGCCAGCAACAAAAAGAAGTATACGGCTATCGGCCGAAAATCTAGCGGTGGCCAAAGGAGGAAGAAAGAGGAGGCGAGCCTCCCCGGGGGCACGGTGAGGCTGCCTACTTCTCACACTCGGCGCGCCGGTGTCGGATGTTGCGCGCGAGGTGAGGCCGAGAGGTGAGGTTCCCTTTTACCCGGCGCGGACCTCCTTCGCGACTTATGGTAATGGAAGCGCGGCACCGTTGCGCTTAGGAAGAAAGGAGGTGAGGCCGAGAGGCAACGCGATATATACAGTCAACCCGAGCCACGGGGCCATTTAAATATGAGCGACGGAAAATTGGCCGCGATTGCCCTGCGGCGCGAGCGCGGCTCCCTTTTTTCCCCCCGGACGAAATTTATGGGTGTTCGCGCGTGATAGCGCGGCGCTTTTTTCCACTGCATTTTCGACGGGATCGCGGTCTTTATGACGCAACGATAGACCGATCAATTACTTTACATTTTGACTTTTCTTTATGGGTGTAACGATCGCTCGTTTGAATTCTTCATCCGATCGTTAGTGCGTGGTACTATTTCCATTTTGGAGTCAGTTTTGGTGAGATATACTTACTTTATGTCCTGCACCTATATAAATATTGGCTTATTGGATTTTTATACAGCGATGATACAATAAGGAATCACCGTTTGGAATAATTTTATGAAGTACATTTAAATCTTTATGACTGTAGCAGATGATCGGATTCCTTCAAAAGTTCATTTTTGTTTTTAAATCGTTGTTTACAGTTTTTTAAGGTTTTACTCATTAAAATTTTGGTTTAGTGAATTGGTGCAAAAATAAAACACTAAAATGTGTGGTTTGATCACTGCGTCATTAAAACTGAATATAAAAAATGTATACTTCTTTACTCTACTTACTTTAATCTTGATAATACATTTCTTGACATCATTTCAGTCTTTTTATCTTTAATTAAACAAAAGCTTTGATGAGTAATTTCATGAAAAACATAATTGCGATTTGCGTAGGCAAATGGAAATTTAAATTTAAAACTACCTATTCAGTCAGATTCGATCTTGACTTTTCGATTTTTCTGATTTCAATGATAAAACTTAGCTAAAATTGTAAACAATGTTCATTTAGAAAGGACATCACACGACACAACAAGAAACAGCTCTAGAGCTACTGCAATCAAGCGTAAAAGTTATCGTCGCTTCCTGCAAACTCGACAATGTAGAAATCGCATGCAAAATTATCTCTTGTCGAGAGGCTCCGATAAAGCGGTTTCATTCATTAGAAGCGGCCGAAGTAGACGGTAGCTCGAACGCTACTTGTGTTCTAGTGTCACTTCTCAATTGAGCGGAGGTATAAAGCGCGTTAAAAACATCCTGACGTCACAATGATCGATAAAAAGCCGATACACTCATTCCGCCAGGCTTTCTCGACTTCGTTCAGTCAGTCGAAAAAAAGGAGGCAAGCGACAAAAAGAACATTCCTGGGACAATCGACTGTCTCCTGAAAAAGATCGGCAAATCCGCCTTTTTTTCTCTCCGGTTTCTCGGATACACGAATCCAACGCTCGGCGCCCAGTAAATTCCTTTTCTCCTTATCGCCGTGACGGAGTAAAGGAGCCGCCTGCAGTGTATTGTCGCGGCAGGTACGACTTCGAACAAATCTCATTTCCATCTTTAAATTTTCTCGCTCGTAATTCTTGACAAAAAAAAAAGTAAATATCAAACTTTAACGTTACTCATTTTAAGGAGAACCAAAGTTTAAAAAATTACACCTACGTTCCATTTAAACTGTACAGTGCACTCAACGACTAAAATTCACGGCGTTGGTAGGTAACGAAACAAAACAATCAACCGAAAGACTCCCCCATCGGGACGACTCAACTTTATGCGAAGGCAAAGGGAAAGTCTTCCAGAACCCATTTTGAAATTCGAAAGGAGGAAGGGCACCATTTAAAAAAAAAAGCCGTTGCCTTCCAGCAGCGCGAGTGCGATTGTCCCCCTCCGCAGACACTGGCTCCTCCGAGCTCCGAAACGTGCGCCCCGAAAAATCGCCATAAATCACTCGGTAAATCACTAATTAGCCGGGCTCCAGGACTCACCGTGCGAAAGGCTGCTCCTCGACCTCGTAGAGCTCCTCGAGAGTCTGCTTGGACAGGAGCCTCTCGAGGCGTTCCGGCGTGGGAGCGAGGTGGCCCGGGATGCTGGTAGTCTCGAAGAGGCCGTCGCCCGCCATCTCTCCCTCTCTCCTTCCGCCAAACAAACTGCACACCACCGTCCTTCCTTCCCTCCCTCTCTCTCTCTCTCTTTACTCCTCGAAAGACGCGCGCCGCGCTCGCGGTGTACAAACGCCGTGCAGGCGACTTGTGTCTGTCTCCCCGGTGTTCGGAGAGGAGAGACTCGACGGGAAAATTTCCAAGTATTTATCACCACTCGCGCTTCGTGTTTACGTCGGGCCCGTGCGTTTTAACTGGCGACACTCGCGACCGGCGCTGAGGCATGGCGCGCGTTCAGGTGGCGAGCCGTTGGGCCTCGAGCATCTCGCGCGCGAACGCTGTACTACGGGAATGTGCGAGTCCGTTGAGCTGCGCCGCGGCCGTACCAGCTCTCCACGCGCCTCCGTGGACTCGACAAGACTGCCCGTGTGCCTGCCGCCGCGTCCCCGGCGAGGGCATCTAGCGCGCCGACCGGCGGGGGGGGGAGCGCCCCCCTCCCCGCGCCGCACTCTCTTTTGCTCTCTCGCTCTCTCCGTCTCGCTCGTACCGACCGCCGAAGCGCTCGTTCGCTCTTTCCGCCGAGGGGAAATGTGTGCGCGGCTTTCACGCGGCTCGCGCGCCCGACGGAGCTTCGGCAGGCTCCGCCGGCGCTCGGGCTTTGCTAACCGTTCGGCGCGGGGCTGCAGTATGAGAGCGTGTACCTGAGCACACGGACGAGCCACGGCACAAAGTGCCAGCGGGCCTTTTACTCGGGCCTCTGTATGTTGAGGTGCCCCGTGCAGGCCGAGGCTCACGAGCTGCATGCAGGACCTTTTACACGAGCGGCCTGCCTCTCTGCAGCCTATACAGTACCATCTAAATAGCGTGCTCTTTTCTCTTTTCTGAAAAAGATCATGTTTATTTTTACTCATTTTTTTTCAGCGGTTATACTACTTTGGAATTTTATTAATTAAGTGCTGCGTCGAAAATAGAATGATTTAACGGGGGAAAGATTAATTTTTTATGGGTTTAATTTTGAATATTTTTCATATCTGATGCAAACTTGACTTGTGCTTATTTTAATGTTACCTCTCAATTAGGATCGGCCTATTTTTCTTTTATTCGAGTCTGTGGGAATAAACCTTAATCAAGATTAATATAGATTTTTGAAAATCGAATTCATTTACTGAGAATTTGAAGAAATTGTATCGGTTCAATCAAATTTTCCATTTCACTGGTAAATCGAATAAAAAAAAATTAAAGTGGCAACAACGCTTTTTCCTTGACGTGTTAAACGAAACTATTAGCATGTCCGAAATCCCCGGTTGATCGGAGCAAACACTCATAATTTCGCTGTCGCCGATAAGTACAAAATTACATAAAGGCCTTTCACATCCCCCTCGTAGCGAATTTACGAGATTACAGAAGTATCGATTATTTTCTCGCGTTTCTTAAAATCCCTTTTATCGATTTAAGCATCGTTACACAAGCCGAAGCATCGCGCCTCTCCAGAGAAGCTTTTTCTCCTGGAGGCGCGAGACTATAGTAGCCCCCTTAGCCGCAGCCTACGAAATTAGCCGGAATTAAATAGCCCGCGCCTGATCCGAAGCCCTGCACAATTCACCAGCTGCACATGCGTTGTGATACGTGCATTTTCCGAGTCGTGCGTCAGGCACGCGCCATCGACACAAGTGAATTCCAAAGGGGGCGAATTTCCGCCCCACACGAGCATCTGTCTCTCAGCTACCCCTCGCCCCGCCTCAGCTACTTTCTCGGTAGTTTAGAATCCGAACTGCCGGGTGCATGCGACGATGCACTATATACGTGTATCCATAGCTCGATTTATTTTGTACCGCTTGGGGGGTGCGAGTTGGTCATTTTTCACGAGGGGATGGGATGCGATTTCGGCGGTCTGTCGGAGTATGGAGTTTGCGACGGTGGTGGTCGTATCTTTTCTTGGTAAAGCGATGCACGTGTCCCATGTCGATTTGTTGTTAACGACGGTTGCGTGATAGACGCTATTTATTGTCGGTGAGCCTCGCTCGGATTTGCAATCAGGCTGAGTATTAGATGAATGAATCATGGTTTTATGCGCGTTGCGTTATTTTCGCTGGGCCGAGGAGGATGATAATTCAATTAGTCATGAAATGCAGTTTATAATTAATTTTTAAACGATTTAATGTTTTTGTTAAGGAGATGTACATAAAGAAAATAATCTATTAATTAATTTACGATCGCTTTTAGAGGCGCAATTTATTGTTAGTGCCTTTCACAACTAAGAAAAGTACATTTTTCATTTTAAGAATAACATTGAATACTAATTTAGTTTACGATCTACTAAAAAATCTCGAAATTTCATTTTTTCTTTTCTAAATATAAAATTTAAAACTTATTTATTCGAATTCGCTTGAACGCTTGTCAAATAATTTTTTTTTTTAAATTATGAAGTACACTGAGAGAAAAATTTGGTAATTTTAAGTAAATATTTACTTCAATAGTACTTGTTAAATATTTATTTGAATCAAGTAATTACTTTTTTGTAACTACTAAATTTAATTAGAAACAAATAAATTCATTTAGTTTTAAATAAATATATAGTTGAATCAAAGAAATATTTAACAAGTACTATTGAAAGAAATATTTACTAATTACCAATTTTTTTTTCAGTGTAGGTACTTATACTTATATCTTGAACATTAAATTTTAAACGATTTCAACAAAATAGGTAATTTTCATTCTTTAAAAAGAAGATTCGCAAAAAATGTAACATCCCAAAATCAATATCTTTAAAAATAAACGGAGAAATCAGATAAAAAGCCGACGACATTCAACAAAAAAAATCACGTACGCAGCGCAGGTGTTGCGGTCCGCGCGCAGTATATATAAGTATATACACTGCGGTGTCGACCTGCGGTCCGTCCAGCTGGACGTTAGAGGCTGCTGCAGCCGGACGGCGGGTGTCCGGGCCGCGGGCTTAGCAGGGCACGGCTGCACCAGGCGCAGAAGGGGAACACGTGTTTGGAGGCGCACACAACACGACGAGCGACTGGCATAGGCCAGGAAAAAGGCTCTCGGCGAATTTCTTTCGAGCCCGCGACTCGGTTACGACTCTCCCCGGACGGCCGATGACGTCCGCAGCTGTGATGTCCCTTTGTTCGCGAACGCCGGTGCTTTTTTGTCCGCGAGGGGATACAGGCGAGCGTGCACCGGAGCTCGTTTCTGGGTCAGCGATGTATCAATTTCGACGGTACGGATAGTCTCGCTCCTTATTACTGCTCCGCCGGGGAAGAATCGCGGCCTCTTGCAGATCGAAATTCTTTGTCGCTTTATTTTTCTGCCCCGCTTGCGGATCATGAGGCAATGCTCGGCGCGGGGGACGCACGCGCAAAACGATTTGCGCGCCCCGATCGAGAATGAAAAATGTCATTGTCCGGCGGTCGAAAATTGTTTTCGCTCCTAGCGGCCCGGGACTCGCGGTTCTTTCTTCCGCGTACTTTTTTTGTCTTTCTCTCTTTCCTCCGTTGCGCAACGCGAACAACGGAGAGCCACTCTCTGTGATTTTCTATCGAGCCGTTAAGTTCCCCGCGATGTGTGCGCCGAAAAGAAAAGAAAAGCATCGTAAATCAGTTTCAATCGAACGCTTTTATTGTTTTAAAAATACAGAGTAACAGGAGAAACGTATACATGGAACTCGAACGAAAGTGGCACTGGGCAATTTCGTTTAGGCAGTCTAATGAACGGAGCCGCGAGTGCGTCGGAGGCTCGTAAAAGAAAATTTTTACAAGCTCCACGGCGTTTTAAAAACTTCTAAGCGTTATGCTTTTTTCTCTTTTCAAACGCTTGATTATACAGCGACGCGTAAGAAAAATGACTATAAATTTTTAGGAACCAAGCCGACCTACCAAACACGGTGTTCCGCGCTTAAACCTATCTGTGGGTATATACACACGTAACGTCGAAATTTACGGGCTCAAAGGCACTTAAATCACTGAAACTCCTTAAAAAGTTAAGACATTTTCGATGCAGCGAAGCGCGAAACAAGCTTCTAAAAGAAACAAAAAAGAAAAAAGAAAAATAAAACGTTTCACTCGCATTAGCATCTCCCCCGCATTAGCTCATCTCCGCTGAATGGCCAATGGTCCGAGCAAAACAAAGAGGCGCGACAGCGTCCGGCACTCTGGAAAAGCGAGTAGGTACGCTCGTCGTCCGCGAAGCGGAGCTTGTAAAAGGTCCCCGGTCCGTCGCAAAAATCCGCATGCAAATAAATCCGCGGCGAATAGCGCCTCCCCGTGCACGCCGCGGACCGAAGAGAGTAAAAAGGATCGCGAGGAGAGCGACGAGAGAGCGAGAATCAGAGCGCGGGACCCGAAGCACTTTGCTCGGCGGTGCTGCGACGTCGTGTAACGAGCGATTAAAGTATGGCCGCGCGGCGCACATAAAATACTGGTGGTACGTGAGCGCGCCCGCGCAGGGGAAAGCCCTCGGCGACCCCCGGCGATCACTATGCACCTCTGGAGTTTTTGCGTTCCTGCCTTAATTTTCTCGCCGAGTTAAGGTAACGCACATAAATTGCGCATTCTTGCCTGTTCGTTTAACCCCCGGCGTTAATGCGTTCAAATAGGGCTTCTTCTTTTGGCTTCCTTTTTTCTTCTTTTCTTTTTTTTCTTTTTTTTTTTTTTTAAGGCCGGCCGCGCGCGGAGTGTGTGCACAAGCCGATGTTATCTAAAACTGTTGCCTCTCGTGTCTCTCTCCTCGCCGCGAGTGCTCGCATGAAAATTAAGGTTTTTCTGATCGTTAAGTTCTTTTCCTTTTTTTTTTTTGTTTCGAAAGATTTTCTTCTATCAGCTAATTATACCGAGAAAAGTGAGCTATTAGTAAGATTCATTCGTTTGTATCTTTTTTAAGCGGTTTATCGAATTAATTTTGAAGGTAATTCTTCGTAAATAAATTTAAAAATTTGTTTCCATTTATAAAACGCAACTACTCAAAAGCATTTATTTTTCAAACCGCATCGCGGCAATAGATTCAAAAAGCTTTTACACAGGCGAAGTATAAAGAGAAAAAAAATCGATGTCCCGTGAATAAGGAAATCTAAGAGGATTTAGACAGAAAATATCCTTCGTTATAATAAAACGTCTCTCAAACAGGTTGAAAATCCACTCAATTTATTTTGAATATCAAGTGTTTCGCATTTATAAAAGTTGGTGGTCGCCTCCAGTAAAAATCCCCCAAGATTGGAATGTAATTGAAAAAAAAAAGAAAACATCCAACCGAGACACCTCGGACATCTAACATATTCTCCCCTCTCAGGCATCGCCGCGCAAAATCGCGCATTTTCGATCCGCCGTCGTCGGGGAGTATAAAATCCCCCGACCTCTTCCCTCTCTTCCCCGGCGCATCCTCCAGCCTCTCGCGCAACATCCACACTCCCTGGCATCGTCTCCCGGCTAGAGAGTATATGCAATAGAGAAAAACGTCTAAGGCAGCGGAGTAAGGAAGAGGAAGGGGGGAGGAGGAGGAGAGACGAGTAGCGCACGCTGGTCCCTTCTCGCGGCGATACACACGTACATATGGGGAAGGGGTCCGGGTGCTCCGCTCGCGGGATATCTCGGCGCTGGAACTATGCTCCGCGGAGCCTTAGACACGACGTGTACTACCGTGTGCATTCCTGCGGGGCCGCCGAGGGAAGACGCGGACTGATGGACGCGCGCGCGCGCATACTTACACCGCCGCGCTTTAACTCACCGCGCCGGGGATATTTTTCATAGTCGCACTCGCCGAGGGGACGCGCGTGAAAAATCACCCGGTGCTTTATTGTCACTAAAGTTTCGTTGCGCGCGCGGGTATATAAGGGGAGAGAGCCGGCGCGCATTCCCTCGCCGGTGGCTGCGACTATTATGCGCGCACTTGCCCTCTCGATGGAATTTTCACTCCGATTGAAAGCGAAAATGTCGGCGACGTGGGATTGGGGAGGAGGCTCTCCGAGAGTATAACGGTGGTGTCGAATTCGCTGGGCCTGGCTAATTGCCGAGGAGTATTTTTCGACGAGTGTCATTGCAGCTCTGGCGGCGAGTTATGAATTGCCTTGGAATGCAGAGTGTGAATCGTTTACGATTGAGTAACGGCCGTGCCTCGTCTGGGCAGCGGCTGCCGTTTAAAGAGCGCTCGACGTGATCGGAAATTTCAGTTTTTCTACGAAAAAGTCATTTTGATAAGAGAGCGAATGGTTTTTTCTTGCATTCGTTCACACGCGCATTCCTCGGCTGACTTTTTGTTCCATGCATTGTGCACCTTTTTACACCGTGGATCTGCATTGGGATTCGATCAAATTGACGGACAAATTAACCTTCGGACTGCAATTTGTATTCAATGACAATTGAGTTTCATGAGATTCATAATTGCAAATCTTTCGACAATCCAATTAGCGCGAACAAAGGATTCTCTTAATTCTTGCATACGCGATGGTGACGAAATTATAATATAATATTTATTTTTAATTTTAACAGTAATTTAATTTATAACTCATTTCCGTTCGAAATTCACCGTGTTTAAAATTACTTGAGAACAATGTAAAAATTAAATTCAGTATAAAGTCAACATTTAATTTCATTAAAATTACACACATTTTAATATCTTTTTCAATTAGTGTCTCAAAAATTAGGTTCAGCTTCATCACCGAGTCCCACTCGTTTCAATTTAACGTCCCCAGAGTCTCTTTCTCTCCGTATCGGGTGTTTAGCGTGACCAAAAAAAAAACATAATTACGGTTTCGCTGAATCGATTAAAAAAAATGCTCGAAAGAGAAAGTAATACAAATACTTTTTTTGCGGCTTTTGCGTACCGGTTGCGCAATACTTCGAACCCCATACATCACCTCTCGACACCGCACTTGGGGGATCGCGTGCAATTAGAACCGCGAGTCTCAAAAATAGTTGCTCCAAAAAAAAAAAAAAAAAAAAAAGACTTCAGAGGTACATGCACAAGTGGCGCGGGTCCCGCGAGAAAAAAAATCGCGGGGCCCGCATTTAAAATGCATCGGGCGCGCATCTTGCGCAAAACGACCGCAGGTTCCCTCGGCGCGGGGGCAAAAAAGTATCGACGGCCTCGCAGAGGGACCCCCGAGTGAAAATAGAGGAAGAGCGAGAAACGTGAGAGAATAAGTGAAAAAGGAACGGCAACGCGCGGAATATAAGAAGGATCCTCCTTGCAAGAGAGAAAAAGAGATAGAGACAGAGAGTCGGAGGCTAAAGTCCCTTCGTGGAACCTCATGCGCGAGGGAATTTATGGACGGCGGAGGGACGACGACGATTTTGCCTGCAGACTGCGTCCCTCCCCCCTCCCCCCCTTGCCTCGGTGAAATTTGTTCGTGCTTCTGGACGAGAGTTGCTCTCCCGACGTCCCCTCTCGCGGGGATCCACCGGCGACTTTTAAGGGGATCAACGCGTGCGTGCCCACCCGGAAAGGGGTTCCCGGAAAAACGCGTCTTCCTCCCGGCCCGGTCGATCGTTCGTCTCCAGCGTTTTTTCAGCCCTCCCCGCTGCGGCGCCCGACATCAAAGAGTCCCCCCGCAGGTGCTTAATGCATTTATCGGTGTCGCTTTCGGGAGGCCCTCGTGCAGGTACCTACGCGCCGGCGGCCCACCGGCGCACTGCTCCCGCAGCTTTTCACCGGGGCTATATAAGTTGGTCGCCGGTACCTGCGCCGCTTGATTTACGAGGCGAGCGACAATATTTTCGGCGGATCGATTACACCCGCGGCGGCCGGTCGTGGGCGGCGCCCGGCACAATGCGGATTTTCATTTGCACTCGAGGGGATTTGCGCGTAAATCACGATTAACGACCGGCCGCCTCCTAATCCGCACCCGCGCTCGTTAATCGAGGCGCGTGGCCGGACACACCGAGTCCCGGTTGGCGGGGGCAGCCGTCGTCGGGCCGATTCGGCGATTTTTTCGTCGCCGCGCCCGCTTGATTTATCGGAGTGCGGATTTCCTATTTTTTTTGTCTCTCGCGGTTCTATAGTAAATATAGCCGCAGAGCTTTCGCGAAAAGTCCGTCGGTTTTCCTTGGCCTTATTTACCGTCACCCTTTAAGCCGTCGTGTAGGAAATATCGGCGGACGTCATTAGCTTCGATAGAGTCCGTGTTTTATCGCACCGATATACAGATTGCTTTTTCTATTTCTGCCATTGATTTCGCAGGTCGGTATGGGTGTGTTCTAAAAGCCTTTCGCAACTCGTGTTTATGTGTATATGCGTGCACGTGCTTACAGGTACATGTGCACCGTCGCGGTAAATCACTGGGAATTTATCATCGCTAAAAATGCCTTATCACTTGCATTTAATGAACAACCCGCGCTTAAGATAAGGATGCTACCTCGTGTCACTTTTATTACGGGCAATTTTAAAATATCAACCCGCGTTATTTATATTTGTAGAAAACAAATAAGGAGAACAAAGAGAAAGATGTGAGAAATTTATATTTGCAGAAAACAAATGCGGAAAAAAAAGAGAAAGATGTGGGTAAAAACCAGATCACACCAGTCATCGAATGGAATTCGTCCTTGCAAGGATTCAATACACCGAGGAGGTGCACTATATAGAGTTCACAACGCCGCATAATAATCAAATCTCTTTGTGAAAAGAGAAGAGAAAAAGAAGTGAGGTTTGAATTTACGAGTCTCGTTGCGACATACCCGGCGATATTACGTTGAGAAAGGTAGCCTTAGTCGCGCGGCAATGTGTATATATCGCTATATCTAAAAAGCCGATTTCGTTATATAGCATCGCGCAGCAACGCTCGATTAGTCGAGATAAATTCGCAATCGATGGCCAATAAAGTATAATACCGAGACTATTAAACATTTAATCGATTACACGGAGTGACCGTTTCTTTTTTTCGCGCTAAAACTTTTGCGTCAACAATTATAATACCATGAATATTAAACGACTCCGCGGCGTTTGACGTAATCATAATAATTCGCGGCGCTCGAGCGCGCGCCTTGCGCGAGCGTCGCAGTTTGCCCTGCATTAGAATAAAGGCCGGAGCTCGTGCTCAGCTCGCGACTCTGCTCCTTTATAAATCCCTTGTCTCGGCGTTCCCGCAGAGTCCGCCGCCGCCGCGCGGCCTTTCACTTTTTGCGCTCTTAATCGCGCGAAACGCGTGCTGTACGCCCGATCGACAAATAGCGAAATACTCCGCGGAGGGAAAAAAATTTTCCCATGCGAGAGAGCTCAAAGCGGGTAGAGCGCACTCGGCTATGGATGTCGAGAGAGAAAAAAAAACGAAACGAGGCGGAGAGGAAGACGAGGGGGGCAAAAGCAGCCGAGCGAGGGAAGCGCGCGCGCGTGTATTAGCCGCGCGGTCGTTACGCACTTCTCATTAGAAGATTCTTTTCCAAAGCTGCAAAAATTCGCTCCTTTTTTGCCTGCTCTCGCGAGAAAGAGCGAAAGAGACTTTGCCGCGGGGGCATTTTAATTCTGCCCTCGTGTGTGCATGCACGTGTGAGCATGTGTGCTCGGCTTCGATTAAAACGCACGATTTTGCCGAGTGCACTTTATTCCCCGCTTACAAATAGATGTTGCACAATGCGCGATAGCAATCGACTTTGCTGTGAGTGCGCGCCGCTGGGAACCGATTATCTCTTTTATCTGGATAAAAAAAGGCCCGATTCCAGGAACGCGGTGCATTAAACAAATAAGCGATTTATTTATAGGAAACGCGCTTATGGGAGCGTGGGCCCATTGTCGAGTGACGATTTAATCAGAGCCCAAGAGTCCTTTACCGGAATCGGCCTCGTACCACCGATAATCTATACGAATCGGCCGGGAAATCGACCAACACCCTCCCGAAATTCCAGCGATAAATTCATCCGCCACCTCCGTCGACGGAGCATATGGGCAATCCCTCGCCGGTGTTCGCCCTCTCGCACACGACGAAGCCCTCTCCCAGGCAAGGGAATAAAAAAAAATCGCGCCAACGAGTAACTCTAACCGTACAGGTTACACGCTCGAGGGAGAGAAAAGACAAGCCTCGTGAATTTTCCCCGCTATACTAATGTACCAGCCGAGGCGTTTTGTAAAAGAGCGAGGCGCGCGCAGGCTCGACTGGCGCCAGAGAAAATCAAGCAACGAGATATTCCGCGCTATCCTAATAAGGTATCCCCCTATGATATCGTCCCACCAGCGCTCTCGCGCGCGCGGCTCGCCTTGGCTCCTTCGGGGGGGAGGAGGGGCCCGTTCCCCGGGCCCGATGTTTTCACGACCGTCCGTATGTACACTCCCGGAGCGTGTATACGCGCGCGAACGCTACGCTGCGCTCGCTCTCTCCCTCTTTCTCCCGCGGAGCGGACGTTGACAGGTTGCCTACCGCAGGGGGCAAGGACGGCCGAGGTCGCGGGCGTTCTCCGTCTCGCTCGCGCACACGCGAGGCCGCCGCGGCGCGTTTATATACGTGTTGGAAGGCGCTCTCGGGCCGCGCGAGAGCGCAACAGCCTCGCTCCGTTGTTTTGTCTCTCTCCGCGGTGCATACCTGTGTGCAACGCGCCTGCATGCACATATACCTGTATATACCTGCATATATACGTGTGTACGAGCGTATGAAAGGGTACCGGCGCGCGGACGGGTTTTAGCGCTCCGCGAGCTCTGGAGAGCGGCCCTACCCCCGACTCGCCGCTGTATATATCCTGCGGGAGCAGGAAGTCCTCCGGCGGCGCACGCGCGAGGCACACCGGAGGGACGCGAGTTATTTATGAGACACCGGCGAAGCATCGACCTCCAGCGTTACGCGCTTTTAATTCACTTTGCGCGAGCTCGTTAGCGGACGAACGACGCCGCTTCTTCTCTTCTCTTCTCGTTCCTCCTTTTTTTTTTTGCCGGCTCCTTTTTTTGCTCGCTTGTTCTTCTCCCGCGCGCGCCTAATGCCACTCGGCCGCGACGCTTCTTCCCGTCTCGCGACGTTTCCTCTGTTTGGATAGGTCTCCGGGCTAATTGGACGCGCGGCTCGGCTTCCGCCCCTGGGCGAAATTCGTCGCGGAAGTTTGCCCTCGGACTCCTCTCTTTGTTTGTCGGGGAGAGGCCGGCGGACTCTCGAGGATGGACGTGCCGTGCGCTGCTCGTATACTTACACGCCGCCGTGTTTTCTCTAAGTCTAATGGCGCGCGGACGCATCAAGGCTGCAGCGCCGGGGCCGTGATTCATCGGGGCCCGCCTCTTCTAGAAACTTGCCGGCCGATCTTTACTTAAAAGCCCGGCTCCGCGTATAATGACTCGCGCGCTCGGTAGGCGTGAGAAAGAGGCGCGCACGACTCCTTCGATCGCGGATTTCGTATGCGAACTTGAGCGATTCGCGGGTTCGTCAACCCGTCCGTTACGTCATGCCGTTTTTGCAAGAAACAGTGGCTTAAAAAGGCCAAGGGCTTAGCTTGTTTGTTTTCGCGGGTTGTTTTTTTTTCTTCGCTTTCTTACGAAACACTGTTCAGTGGAATCGTCATTCGAGTTTCAAACGACTAAATTGCTTAAATTAAAACCTTTTTTTTGTACATGTAAAATGATGGCGATTGCGATAAAAATCTACTTTAAAAAAAATGTAAACCTGACACTTTAACTGTACAGCGTCCTTTTTAAAGTCGCAATTATCTTCAATTCAATTCTCAAAGGTTTCCAGAAGGCAATAAAAAAAACTAACGCTCGAACTCACATTCATATTCCAAGAGCCAACTAACCCCTTTCCCAGAGTGCTTTATCAGCTCGGCAAAATAACTCAACCAGAGCGTGACTTACGCGCATACCGGGCGTCATACCGAAAGAATGAGTTCCTGAATTTTTCCACAGTAGTGGCGCAGTGAGAAACGGGCCATCGACGAATGAAGAGAGATAGAGAGAGAACGAAAAAAAAACAGAACTTTCATCCACTCCTCCGTAAATAATCTCGGACGTTACACCTCCGCCGGATACCTTCCTAACGGCTGACGTCATCGGCCCGCGTGTCCATTGCGCGGTCCGATCGCTCATTCGTGGAGGGGAAAAAAAATTGCGCAACGAACGGAGCTAGACGGCCCGGCCATCGCGGGGCCCGTCGTACGTGAAAACACTTTTAACGAGACCTTTGAATCGCTCCCGCCTGCGCGGAAGTTCCGCTTCGGCAAATGGAATGGGCCTCCGTATGATTGCGCTCGGCGGCACACACTTATATATACGTATGTATATGAGTGGAGGGCCAGCACGCTTCGGAGTACATTACAATAAAGAGCTCGACAATCCTTGTACTTTCTCCGGGCGCTGTCGTAAGATAAATGAGGGTATCGAGGAATGTTTAATTTTAGCCGAGTTACTTTTTTTCTGCGTGTGCAAGTATATACGCCCGAGTCCGCGAGTGCGCTCATTGTGCGCGCCACGGATCAGAGTCCCTTTTTTTTTATTCTCTCCGTCTCCGCTTCATTTTCTCCTTATTCAACCGGCAACCTCGAATCTTCGCGTTTTCACCGGGAGGGGAACAACCATCGACACGGACTTTGCGCTGATCTACTTTTTTTTTCTCTCCCGTTGGCGGAGAAGGAGGTTCGCGTTGATTTTTGACGAGAGAGGAAAATTGCGATGATGCGCTGCGAGATTTCGCGAGGGTACATATACGGAGGCGGTGGTGCGGTAAAGGACCACGGCGAGGTACTTTCTTTTATCGACGGAGGATGAAATAATCGCTTTAACGATGTAACTCCTTACGCTAATGGTAGAGAAAGTCACTCTAAGTAAAGTGAAATTGTAATATAATATTCACTTCAAAGGAATGACCTCTTGATTCTAGATTATTTATGGACGAGTGTACATCTTCTATAATACCCAATAAATTTCATCCCGAGGAAATTGTTGGCAAATTATGTATGTGTGTACGCGCAGTGTAATTTAAATACATGCATAAACATGTCTTTATCTTTATGCCCGTGTAATCTGGAAAAACGAAAAATTCAATGCACGCAGCTTTCGACTTCATTTTGGGCTAAGAGTGAAGCTTTAATGCGGACTTAATACTCGTGGTTCTTAATCGTAGAAGTAGATGCTAGAAGAGAGAACTTGAGGACAGCAGTATTACACTTACTCTTGCAGTAATGCCCAGCCGTCTTAGTTGCAAAATTTATTAGCACACTAGTAAATTAAACATAATCGCTCAAAATCTACAGTTTTCAAAATTCTCATTTTATCAAACAAATTATTATACTAGATACAAAATCCCCTACAAACCATCAATAAATTATTTTTAATATAAAAAAAGAAAATCGTTACAATAATTTTATAAAAAAGTACTCATAGAAAACTATAAACTATTTTTAATTACGCTGTATAGGTATTTGTAAAAAAAAAAATTATCTCTGTCTTTACAAAAAATACTAAAATCTCAAATCAAACGGCCCAACTTAACGGTAGTAAGAAACAATTAAAACAGAATAAAAAGACCAATCAAAGTATCAGAGTCGCAGCTGAAGCAATCAATTTCATCACGGGCAACAAACACACGTGGCGAGACAACAGCGAGTCAGAAAACACAGCGGGACAAGCGAGGAAATTTCCCCGTCCGCGGGTGATACGCCAAAGAAACTCGGTACTCCGGTCTCGAGTTGCATCGCAATTCATTACACCGAGCCGTAAAAACCATCCGTCCGCGCTTAAAAGGCGGGCGTGCGATCGTCATAGCGCCACCGCAGGCCTCTCGCCGTAACCTCCCCGTTCCCCCTTCCTTACGTGCCTGCTTCTTCCATCTCGCGCGTGCAAGAGAAACGGCGACACAAAAGCCCCTCGCGGAATGCAAAAAAGCGCGCGAAATAAGTATAGTATTACGCGACTCTCTCGAATTACCGGCATTAAAGAGGGGCCCGATCGAAACCCTGGTGCTGCGGAGGCGGCGGTGGGTGGGGAGAACGAAAAAAAAAAGTGATACGAGGACGCGAGCTATCGGCGCGCAGCCGACGGGAATTCTTCTCCAAAGTCTTCATTAGCGTAATTAGCGCGGTGGACACTGTGCACGTATGTGTGTCTGTGCGTGTCTATACGCGTGTTAGTGCACAAAGGAGGCGCGCATCGGTCTACCTACGCGCGCACTTATTTATACGCGACATTTCTTTGGTAAATTCAATAAGCAGTTAAAGTTTAATGCGTCAAATTTATGGCCGCGCCGCCGGGGAATTAATCACGTCGTAAAGCGAGGATAGATTTACCGCGTTGATAAATTTATTGGCGCGCCGAGCGCACCTCGAGCACCGATGCGCAATAATTTTTTTTTATACCGCGACGCGCCGAGCTGCCTTCCTTTTTTTCTTATTCGCGGGCGACTCCGGACGAGGCATATGCTAATGCCGAGTGCGCGCAGATATTAGAAAATTTAATGGGCTGGCGTTCGGAAAATGTCGTATTCAAATCGAGCGCGCGACGATGGAAGCGTCCCGTGGAACGCCTGGCAAATTTTGACGGACACTCGGGCGTTGCGCGTTTGCCAAGTTCGGCGATCGTCAACGTCTGCCAGACGGTTTTTTTACTCCATTTGTGCGTTTAAGTGAGTTGCCTCGGAGCTTAATTATGCAGAACGTTCTGGCGAGCTGCATTCAATTATTTATAAGTTAATCTTTTTTTTTAATTTCTTTCTATTTATTTGTATTATACTACCTGAATCAATCAATTAGTTGTTATTTGGACATTTGGACAAGATTATTTAATGTATACATGTTAACTGTATATTTCGTGAAAGAAAGTTTAGTCCATTTCTTTTTCATTTTTTTGTCCACATTTTTTCTTACTTTGATAATTAATTTAAAAAAATAAAAAATTTTTCCAGTTTCAAAAATATCTTATTTTTTCAAACAATTCAAAAAAGAATTAAGTAGTCACTAATGTATACAAATTTACAGTTGAAAAAAAGTAACTAGAATTCTAAATATTTTAATTGATACATCCTGTCACGCTTTTTCGAGAAAGGAAACGTGCTCTAAGTGGTAAACTGGAAAAAAAAGAATGGTACAACTTAGAATTCCACGTACTGTTTCTATTCTTAACGCTAGACAATATTATGACACGGAAAACGGATGACTACTGAATTCGAAAAACTTCGAACCATCTTTATTTTCTTTCCGTTCCGTCCCTTAATTCCCACCTTAAACAAACGAACGAGAAAATATCTCGTTTATGCCCCTAATATAAAAACGATTTCTTCGTGTTTCCCCGACCGACCGCTAAACTCTTCTACCATTGAAAAAAAAAAAAAAAAAGATTCGCGCAACAATGTCGTCGGCACAATAATGCCCCGCTGCCGGTGCTATCCCCTTCTCGAGCCCCGCAATATAAAAGACACGCGCGCGCAGTAAAAGCGACGCAAAAGAGGCAAGTCTCTTTTTCGTGTCTCCCGCGTCTGGAATGTTTTTTCAGTGCCCCGGCCTTTTTTTATCCTCGCTCGCGCGACAACGCGTACACGGCATCGTTATGTCAACGGACACGCGGCCAAAAGGAAGACTGCAAGGGCGGCGGCGGCGGATTTTTAAGTAAGTGGCCGCTCCCCCGGCGACGCGCCGCGCGAACAAAACGATAAAAGAGATTTTCGCGTCGGAGAGTGCGCACCCCTCCGCGTGTTTCCACCTTTATATACGGCGTGGGGCGCACCGCTCGCCCTCCCCTGCCTCTCGCGAATTAAATTACGGCGCATTATGTGTACCTGTATAAAGTAAGGTGTAGATACATGTACATACATTACGCCGGAGGTGAGCGCGAGCGGCTTTATCTCCGGCCACCACAAAGAAACTAGTTTTCCCCGTTTATTTGCTCAGTTTTTTCCATTGCCGAGAGAGCTCCGGAGGAACTGGCGCGAGGAGCTCGAACGCCAGCGGTAAATTTTCCAAGTCTAATGCGATTGTTCCGAGGAGGGGGGTGGGCAGGGGGAGAATACGCCCTCGGTGTAACGGACGTTTTTCGACGGGGGAAGGCACAATATAGCGAGAGGAGGAGGCCAGATGCTACGGCGCGATGTTTATTTCGACTTAGCGAGCCCGAGGTTTGCTTTTAATGCCGCGATTCAACTTGTTGCGCCGCCACGATCCGCGCACCGGCTGAATTAAGTTGTTGCATTTGCAAACTCGCTAATTTGTAATTTAACTGCGACGCGAAGGAGCGCGAATTATTTTTAGAAGTATTATTTACTTACATTTATTTATTTATTATTTCTTTTTTTTTTAACTTCCAAAGGTATAACTTTTTTATAGGCAATTTTGATTAAGGGGACAAGCCTGTGTTAAACCTGTGAAAAACAAAAAATTATATTAACAATTAAAAATTTTAAATTTAACTG
>JAWWEN010000020.1:12106845-12169715 GCA_035582955.1 Sycophila texana | reverse complement strand
ATCTTAAAATTTAATCAATCAGTAATATTGTCAGTATGAGTTTTGATAACTTTCAATCTATTCTTATGGAATTTATAACTTATAAATATTTTGCGAATAACAGCTTGCATTAAAAATGAGGTTAGAATAACTGAAAAGTAAACAAAGATATGTAGTACGCCACTACTGCCACTATCGCTAGCATTTGTAGGGCAATCCTAGGGATTTTTTTGCCCGATTTTTTTGAGAGAGCCTACTAAAAAATGGAAAACTTTTCGAGATACCTGAAGAAGTAAAATTATTGTTAAAGGCAACTGATGAAGAAGAATAATTTGACGATGGACCGATTTATTAAAAATTAATTTTTCTTATTTTTTAAATATTTAATTAAATGATTTATTATTTACCTATTTTTTATAATATACCTCTTGTCTTTTGTAAAAGTATGTTATACTTGTATGTATCGATAAAAAAAATTTACATAAAAAGGTAAAATTTAAGGATTAGACTTATAATTTGACCATGAGCGCATCAGCCGTCCGCGGAACACGAAGCCTCATCATTTCATCGTTACATATATTGACAGGTACGAAAGTTCGCTTTCGTTAGCTCAAGTGTAGGCGAAAAGCGCGCGATGCAATAAATTACATCAGCGCGTGACGCATCGCTCAAATTTATGTTCTTTCGCGTCACGATGGGCAAACAGCAGATGACTATATATTACAAGACCACGGCAAGGGATGAGCATATAGTTCGCCGAGAGTGCAGTGTTTCGTGAGCAACTATGAATTCATTGAACGGAATAATCGTGTGCCTGAATCTGCTAGCTGCACTGCTGCAGATTCATCCAGCGCAGGGTTTCGACGATGCTGCCTACAAGGATCCACATTACTTCGAGAATAGGACCACTATGGTCCATCTGTTCGAGTGGAAATTCGATGACATTGCCAGAGAGTGCGAAACGTTCTTAGGACCTTTGGGCTTTGGTGGCGTTCAGGTATAAATTTTTTTCCTGATTCAGATATTCATTTTTCTTTCACTCACAAAAATGAATTCTTGCTACAAATCCACTTAAGTATTATCTACTTAATTTAATTGAATGTATTAAATTGAAGAATATGTCTGCTTCAGTATAATTCACAATAAGTTTACCGTAAGAATAGAATCCGCTAAATGTTATCGTAAATACGTTAACTAATTCGTTATTTATGTATTTAAGTTGTATATCAATAGATTTTCTTATTATTCAAAATCGACAGTCTACTTATTCGAAGACGACAATCTTCTTATTAGAAGAATTCGTTTACGTTTAAGGAGATTAATCGTAAATGGTTGTACGGTTATTCACAGTATAAATCAGTTTGACTCTATAAGTAGATTTTCCACTGTCATTTAGTGGATTTTTCTACCAGTTAGATTACATTTTTGTGAGTGTTCTCATCGAGAAACTATTGTGTCGTCAAAATTTTTCGATCTTCATATTTTGATGTAAAAGTATTTATTTATGTTCAGAAAGATCAAAAAAGTACTTTTAAAAAAAATGTATGTATGTATGTACGTATGTCGTGAGCTCGCTTGAAAATTTCAACCATTTTTGTCGATTAGTTTCAATTTTATAGCTATTTTAATGTTTTTTGAGAATTTAACAATTTTAGTAACTTTTGCACGAAATGGTTGATTATTTCCAAGTTTTGCATACCCATTTCATTTGATTCTTAAAAAACCACCTGAAAATTTAAGTAATTCTACAAACTAGTTTGGATTTAAGAGCTATTTCTGTATTTTTGAATTTTAAAAAATTTTGAATTTTCATACCTTCTAAACGAAGCGGTGGATAATTCTCAATTTTTTTTATACAAGTTTTATTCGATTGTCGCGAGACTGTGTGAAAATTTCAAGAAACTCTACCGCTAGTTTCGATTTTAGAGCTATTTAGTGTTTCATAAAATTTCGAAATTTTTACTTTTTCTTCCAATTATTATTATTTTTTTTTTTTTTTGCTGTATTTTGATTATTTTAATTCTTTGATTTGATGTTATGTGACAAAAAAGACTGTTTTTATTATTTACTTAAGCTTTTTACATTTTTGAAGTTTCTGTTTATTTGTTATGAATAATTGATTTAGAGCGTTATTTTCTTACAAAATTTTGTTTGTCAAATGTGGATTAAAAATAAATTTGAAAATTCAGGAGGTTTTGTATTCATTAGTTTTGATTATCATGTTTTCATCATACCCGGGCCGAAAATACGCCAAAACATGCGCGCTTTGCGGACGGGAAGTTGCTCATTACAGCCACGCGTATTTTCTGCGCAGAGTCCACATCGATGCGCAGTAGGCTAAAAACCGTCTAAAGATGCGCACTCGTCTTTGCGCAAGAATGTAATGAAAATACGTATAACCTGTAATGTGCAACTTCCCAGCTGCAAAACGCGCATAATTTTGGCGTAATTTCGTCCGGGGCGTAAAGAAAAATAGTATACACACCTAGGCCGGCAAAATAGGTCCTCATATTCGAATCTATATGCGAATGTAAGGACCTATTTCCCGACCTCGGTACGTAATATACTATTTTCGAAAATTTTGAAATTTTCAGTTTACCATTATTTTTTAGAGATGCAGACATCTCTATGAGAAAGCATTGTTCCAGTGCAGTTGGCAGCGTTTTTTGTCAATTTCATATGGACAATAATTACAAAGAAATAATTTTTTTTTTTTTAGAAGAATTTTCAAGCTTTATTTATAATCGATTACCCTTTTCAACAACTTTTTTAAAACGTTTTTTATGTCCGCGGACATATATGAGACGTTTTAAATACGTTTTAAATACGTTTTTAAAACGTTTTTTTTAACCTTTTTTGGATGTAAAAACGTTTTGTAAACGTTTTGTGCTGCTGCTGTTCGGGTTACTATAGCTGCGATTTTAAACGATGAAATTTGTTATAGCATTCATTTCGTAAAACGCAATGAAAGAAATTATTACGTTCGATTTCTGCTTCACTTCGATCATTTTTAAAACTGTTAATGAACTGGCAAATGTACATAAAAAGCTGTAATGAGCAATTAATTTAATAAAGTTTTAAAAAATAATGCTCCCGATTATAATCTTATCTCATAAAAATTTTTATATCACTTATACTTTCTCATAATTACAACTGCACTGAAACTTTCAACTACATCCGTTTACATTACAATATATCGCCCACCTTCTAAAATAAAACTTCATTAAATAAAAAATCGACCACCCAAGGTATCTCCAATTAGCGAAAACTTGATTCTGCCGGGCCGGCCATGGTACGAGCGTTACCAGCCAATTTCCTACAAAATCGCAACTCGCTCGGGCGATGAGTCGGACTTCGCTGAAATGGTGTCGCGCTGCAATGCCGTCGGAGTGCGGATCTACCCCGACGCCGTGATCAACCACATGACCGCTGACAGTCAATCGGCCAGGGGTACCGGCGGCTCCACCGCCGATCCCTCCCAGCGCCAGTACCCGGCGGTGCCGTATGGACCCGGTGACTTCAACGGAAACTGTGGCATTAATAACTACCAGAACGCCATCGAAGTGCGCAATTGCGAGCTCAGTGGACTTCACGACCTGAATCAGGGCAAGGACTACGTGCGCGATAAGATCATCGAGTACATGAATAAGGCCATCGACCTGGGCGTCGCTGGCTTCAGGTGAGGACTGCGGGTTCTCTATAAATGTTTACGATTCGAATTGTGATATACACCCGCACTTTGAATTTAATTAACGGGGACTCATGTATGGAAAACTATGCCTTCGGAGAATAGTCTTAATTAATTTTTTAATTTTTTTTTTGAGTTTTACTTTGTGGACGGAAATACAAGGGTAGTAATGATTATCAAACTGTTTGGGTAATTTGTGAACGATAAAACCACTTTTTACTAATTACCTGAAAAGTTAGGACTTATTACTAAACCTTTAGGTATAATTAGTAGTAATCAGTACTATAAGTTTTATGACTCTTTCCGATTAAAAAAACTTATAGTACTGATTACCTAAAGGTTTAGTAATAAGTCCTAAGTTTTCAGATAATTATAGTAAAAAGTGGTTTTTACCTGAATTTTGGTAATCATTACTACCCATGTTTCTCCGTGTGCGTGAAAGTTTATGTAAACAAGAGTTAATATTATAGTACGGGAGATTTAAGGAGTTTAACGAGAGATAAGAGACGTTACTTTACTGATTAAATTACTGTGTAATTATGAAGTCGTAATCGTACTGCACTCATGTAAAGTACATTTCACAAACTGCTTATAGAACTTTTAGAGCTATTTATAGAAGCGCTTTTTTCACAACACTTATACTCAATTTCGTGACAAAAAAAATTGAAATGCGTTTCTATCCTTATAACATATTTTATAGTTATAACTAAACTTGCACTTCATTCATGCTACCGCAATACTTTTGCAGTAAAAACTATATATTCTAAAATTATTTGGAAACCTAAATTTTCGCTGCTCGTTTTCGAAATAAGACGCATCGTAAAAGCACTTAACGAATCGCCGAACTCGCATCGTCCGATACTTCCTCGCCGCTGCAAACCAACAAAAAGATGGTTCCTATATCCGAATAGCAAGATTTTGAAAAAGCATGCGACCGGAAACACATCCCTCGCAGATGTGTTCGCTCGGGTCTCGAGTTTCGCGGCCTTTTGACCGGCCGGCGGACGCTCGCGAAACCCAACACTTCACCCGGTCCGCTAGGGATGCCTCGCCCTTTCCTCATCCTAAAGAAAAAAGAGTTTTCACTTGGCGCGCACGTGCCTTCGCAGGATCGACGCAGCGAAGCACATGTGGCCGGGCGATCTCGAGATAATCTACGGCCGGCTGAAGAATCTGCGCGAGGACGTGTTTGGGCCGAACAAACGGCCCTTCATCTACCAGGAGGTGATCGACCTGGGCGGCGAGGCGGTGCAGAAATGGCAGTACACTGGATCGGCTGCCGTCATTGAGTTCGTCTTCGGTATCGTCCTGGGCCGTGGGTTCCGCGGCTGGGAGCCTCTGAAGAACCTTCAATGGTGGGGTACCAACCAACGGGGTCTGCTGCCCAGCAACGACGCCCTCGTCATGGTCGATAACCACGACAACCAGCGGGGACACGGCGCTGGCGGCGACGCCATCCTCAACCATAAGAGCCCAAGGCTGTACAAGGTCAGTGCTTCTCCGGAGAGCCGCGCGCTTTTAGAGGCTCGTTTCGCCGAGACACGAACTATCATCCGCGACGATGGCCGCGCGACTATTACGGCCGGATTAAGATTTCGAGCGTATCACTTTCATGGCTCTTTCATTGCCGGGGATTAGGGTTCGCATTGATTTTCTCATATTATATACAGGGATTTTTCTAGCTGCTAAATTGCTCCTTTAAGAAAACGCGTAAATAAAAATATTGAATTTCTTAATACACATTTTTGAAAATAAATGATTTTAATAGCCTGTATATAAATAAGTTGATTAAAATTTAATCTAATACAACTCTATTATATCGTTCCGATAGGTATTCATTTTTTTTAATTTAAAAAAAAAAAGAACTATTAATATTTAAACGTTCAGCATTGAAAATGAAAAGGCAAAGATAATGAGCATGAACGATCGTTGGCCTTCTTTAATGATAGATTCGCAGCGACGCAGTGCGCTGCATCGGGAGCAAGAATTTTCGCTCCCTTACAATGAACAAATAGATTTAGCGTGACACGATGTAATGGGCTATTTTTAAAATGAAAATGGTAGTTTCGAGAAAATCCTTATGCGGCCTTAATTAAAACTGAAATACAAACCGTAATTATTTCCCGACTACATAAAGCCGTTGTAATGACCATTTCTCTTGGCAACACGTATCTACATAATAATAATGCTACCTACCGGGCGGCATGTCGCGTTAGTAGCGCATAAAATTCTTTCTCAGCCTTTTCTTAATCGCGCCATAAATTGTCTTGAATTTTTCACAAAAACGAATACTTACGCGCCTGCATGCGCGTGTATTATGGGTGCTACTCGCCTTGTGTGCCGCGCTGCGCCCGCTAACACAAATACCGCGTATTTCATAATCAAGCCGTAATGCCGATAAATTCAGCGAAAGCGTTATTATTGATAATGCAACCAAAAAAAAAAAGGAAGGGCGTAGTATTTTACTCCGCTCGGCAAAAACTCCTATTAATCTTCCTTTCGTTCTCATTTTCACATAACATGATTATACCCACCGTTTTGCCTTTATTAAAATCGACGTTTTTCCGCAGGATACGTATATCCGTATTTATTTCAAAATTAACTTAATTCCCTTTACAAACAACGAAAGCTTGATTCACGGCGAACCTAATTACATTGAAATCATAATTGATGCGAACAAGCACGAATTCAATATAAAACTGGATATACTTCATTAATTAAATGCAAATATAAAAAAAAAAACATTATTTTTATAAAAGTGTTTATTAAGGCTCATTAAACTGATCACCCAGCTGCAATTTAACGCCAGTTTTAAAATTTACGCTGGCTTCTGAATATAATTGCAAAATAATAATCACCGCATCACGTGTACACACCTTTAGCCGCATCATCCTCAACTTCCGTCAATGAAGTATAAAAAAAAAATCTGCCGGCGCGGCAATCAGTGCACGTTACTATATACCCGTTAAAATAACCGATACGTAGCGCAGCGATGTATTTTTGCAACGTGATTGACAGATGGCGATCGCCTTCATGCTGGCCCATCCCTACGGGCAGGCGCAGCTGATGAGCTCGTTCGCGTTCTCGGATCCGTCGCAGGGCCCGCCGGCCGACGGCGACGGCAACATCATCTCGCCTGATCCCAGCCTCGGCGACGTCGCCGCCGGCCAGGCCGCCACTCTCTGCGGCCACGGATGGGTCTGCGAGCACCGCTGGTCCCCCATCTACGGCATGGTTGCCTTCCGCAACGTGGCCAAGGGCACTGACCTTCGCAACTGGTGGACCAACGGTCAAAACCAAATTGGTAATGGATTTTTCATTTTTTTCTCTCTCCCTCAATTTATATTAGCTGTTGTGCTTATACTTTTTACGCGCACGAAAGTTATGAAAGAAACAATTTTTTTGCTTGTATTATGAGAAATATAAAACTTTTATTTTTGACTATACGGCATATACTTAAAAAATTCTACAGAATAATTTTTCTTTTTTTTTATAAAGTAAAATACTAAATTATTAAAGGTCCAGATGGAAAAATGTAGCGTATACAGTTATTTCCTGCAAATGTACGAATTAAAAAAAAAAAGTATATCTTTATTTACCCTTAATGCACATGATTTAGAAAATTTCCCGTTGATTCCGGATAGCCGAAAAAGGAAGAACCCAAGTAACCGCACTTGACTCCCCTGTCGTAGAAAAAAAGATTATTACGGAAAAACTCGAGCTCATCATAATTAATATAAATTTCTTCGACCGTTAAAAAAAAAACAGCGTTTTCACGCGGCAACCGTGGCTTCGTCGCCTTCAACGGCCAGTACGGCGCCGATCTGAAGCAAAACCTGCAGACGGGTCTCCCTGGCGGCGAGTACTGCGACGTCATATCCGGCAGAAAACTGGCCGGGAAATGCACCGGCAAGAGCGTCAGGGTCAAGGATGACGGCACAGCCTATATCGAGATACTTAAGGACGAGCAGGACGGCGTTCTCGGGATACACGCACAGGTAATCATTACGGTATACGCCGGGGCATTTTTCTTTTCTTGCTGGCGGCGGCTGTCTCTGACTCCTCTCCTTTTTTTCCCCTTTAATCTGCTTTTATCTCGCTTCGAATCGTCGACACGCGCGACTCCGGGGAAAGGTACTGCGAGCGATGCCGCGCGAGGTTTCTTAATTAGAATATTTAATGAGTATCGTATAAATACCCAATATACTATTAGCAGTACTGGAATGCTTTGACAAATGTTAAGTCGGTGCTTTTTGTTATATCTGTTACATTTAAAAACAATTTTTATTTAGATTCGTTGTATACATTTTCTGCGAACAATGAAGCATGCTAATTAACATTAATATAATTAAGATTTTTTTTATATGTACGTGCAATTAAAATGTTCGAAAAAACTTTTTAATTATATATAAAAATTTTAATTAATATTGCGCACTATAAAGTATTCTTATATAGTTATTGAATTTTTTTCCTCTGCAATAGAAACATTATTGTTTTTATTTTATTACTTTTTTACGCGGAGTAGATGAATATATACTGTCTGTTAAAAAGTGAAACTATTTGAAAAGGTGAAACCGAATGAGAATTTTTATTGTGCGCGAGACAATCGTTCGCAGCTTACTTCTTTATACTTAAGAGCGCATAATGAATTGATAAGTAACGCGATTGCAGCCGCAAAATAGTTAATAAACCTCGCATGCCAGTGAAAAGTGCAAATTATTTAATAACTATACACGCCGCGGTAAAAGTCGCGACTAATCAGCGAGCTTAATTTTTTTTTCTCCGCTAAATTACAAAGCGGCCCGCTAATGAGCGAATCTATTAATTTCCAGTCGAAGCTGTAGCCGCCCGACTTTCAACCCGCTGCAGCAGTGTGAGTACGCACGGCTCCCGAACAATGTTGCACCGACACGCCGAGGCCGCCTTTCAGCCGCAGCTCTCCAAGCATTGTAAAATAAAAGAGTGGAAATCTCACGGCATTGCTTATATTATATCAAACTCGAAAATCAATCAAAATAAACAGACAACAGCGTAAAAAGCAATCGGCATTTATTTATCTCCCGAGCCGATCTCACAGCTCCGTCAGATCATCGTTGTAATAGCAGAGCAGATTGGGCACGTAGGTGGTGATATCGTCGGGCAGCCCAGCGGCCAGATAACGATCGCGCTCATCTCCGATGCCGTTCTCCGTCAGCGTGCACCGCTGATCCAGGGGTTTCCCCTCGAACTTCCACGTGTAAGAAGCGCCATGCGCGTTGACCAGCAGCGCCCGCTCCTGGATCCGCTCGATGCTATCTTCCTCGCAGACCTGCAACCATCGCACTTCTATCTTGCTCCCATCTATCTCTTTCTCCCATCCGATTTTTTTTTTAAAATCTCGCGCGCTGCAATGAACTCCCGCACCGCGAGAAAGCGCATTAACTTTTGCGCGGGTGAATATGAATACAAATACTCGGAGAAAAATTCTTTACTAAAACTTATAATAGTCTATTTTAGTGCATCCTCTTTGTAAATCTGAAAATGTGATACTTAAAAAATGTGATTTGTAGTGACATTTTTTATATCAAGTGTCGTCCACTGATTCAACATGTGGACGAATTTTCACATAGAAAATGTCGCTATTCACAATTTCCCAAGTGAATGTCACATTTTCAGGGTTAGAGAGCTTACAGACTGACGTTATTATGGAAAAATTACAATAGTTTCTTTCGAAATTTACTACGTAAATCTAACAAACTTTGCTGTAGTCATTGCAAATTTTATCAGAAATCATTATAATTTTTCCAATAATGTCAGTCGGTGACCACATTAAAAAATAAAATTGACTACTACAATTTTTAATTCATCTGTTCGCTCCGTTTCCATAAAACGATGCATTTTTAAAGAATGGCCATTATTATATTGATGTATTACTATACATAATTATTGTATATGTTACAAATTCATCAATATTGCTTGAAATAGCATTCATTAAAAATGCATCGCTTAAAATAAATAGTTCTTAGAAAATACTTTTCATATGGAAAATTAAAATTTTTAACGGGATGGACCACTTTGCCCCAAAGCCCGTTATACCCCCTTTCCCCTCCGCGTGCAGACGCGCGTGAATTCGGCGAGACTCGCGCGGTATAGGCTTTATACACCTACCCATATAATAGTGCGCTGGCCCGTTAGTACGTTGGTGATTCTGCAGGGCCGGGCTTTTTTCGTGAGCCGGCCTACCTGGAACTGGTAGCCGTTGAAGATGCGCTCGAGCTCCAGCCAGCAATTTCCCGTTAGCTCCAAGTCTTGTGTATACGATCGTCGTAAAGGTAAATTCGAAACAATCAGCGGAATAACCGGCGGGAGTTGCGCGCCTCTCGCCTCCCCCACGCTTTTAAGCTTTCATGGCTTTTGATCATTTTTTTTTTCTAATGCAAGGCCCGCATAGCGTCCGAGTCTCCCTCCCCCTTCTTCCTTTTTTTTCCTCAGATCGAGGGAAATGCGCGCCGAGAAGGTTTCCGTAACGGGGTTTAATTGTCATTTCTCACGTGTTTAAAAGGTCCGATACCGTTATGATTTTCGTTCGGAGCTATTTATAGCCGACGCTAGTATTTTCGACTGTTGCGAGAATAATGCCTCCATTATTTTTACCTTAATGACGCGTTACGTCGTAATATTTCACGCATTTTTTTTCTCTGTACATTCAATAACACTCGCTACGACCTTTTAGATAATCCTACCTACGCACCGCACCTCGTATATCCAACCGAGCATCGAGAAAATGTGTATAATAAAAAAAAAAAAAAAAAAAAAAAAAAAAAAAAAAAAAAAAACGGAGACACGTGTACGTTATTTTTCTATATAACAGAAGTGAACCTGTAACTATCAGAGAGGAACAATTACGTTATTATATATCCACGCGGCACAATAAGCGCCGCGCCGTTTACCATAACGACCGCTACATTTCGTTCTTATATACCCCGATCTAGAAACGAAAATAAAAAAAAAATATATATATATACTCTTAATAGCCCATAAAAAGACCGAAGCATGTACGGTTGTAAAAATTTTGAAAACACCGCCTCTCCCGCTCACTACCGCGTACATACAATAAGTTTTACATAAGACCCGCGGGCGCGCGCGCCGACCCGTTGCAATGGCTGTACATGCGAAAGTCCGCGTCGAATCGGCGCGAGCGCAATCCCTTATCATTGGATAATGCGCGAGAGCCGACGATTATCGCGTTTATCCGCGCCTTTGTCCCGGCCACCGCTCTACGTGCCTGATCGTTCCCTATCCCATACATACGTGCATTTATATGCGTATAATATATTATATACTACCTGAAATAGAATTAGTGAAAAAGCACTCGGATTAATGAAATTTCACTAAAACTTAATAAAAGTACCTTCACTAATTAGTAGAGCAATTTCTACTTAATTTTCGTAACTTCTTATTCATTCAAGGGTGATGATGACTCGAATGATCGCAGCGACGAAACAATTGAAATTAAACGATTCATTTCACCAACGGTTTCACAGCGGAGTAAGTGCTTTCTTAGGGGTACAAAATTATAAAAGAATTATTGTAATGTTAATATTCATTTGCATTCATTTTTAATTTTTTAATTCAATGATAAAACGTTGGCAAAATAAATAATTTAATTCAAAATTCGACTCATCGTCGTCCTTAAAACTTACAACCTACGAACGTTCGAGTGACCCCTTCACTTATACTTGTACACGGAGATAATTTTGTCGTAAAAATTACGGTGAAGCTCCCATTATAAATAGCGTGAAAAAACGTAATTGATGAACAATATGTAAGTAATCACAAACATTTTTTCCGGGAAAATCATTTTAATCTTTGTCGGTGACGCTTTGTATAATTTTTACAAGAAAAGCTCTGTAAAAAATTACGTTTTTTCGGTGTCGTATAAGTAAAATTTACACAGCTTCTCGAAACGTCAAAGTTTCGTATATAAAAATTACAGTGATTTTCCCGCGAAAATTCCCAGTATAACTTGCAGAAGTTTTTTCACGCAATTTTTAACGGGAACTTCGACGCATTTTTTACGAGAACAATCTCTCAGTGTACTATAATTCAACTTTAAAGAGGATACGTACCTCGCTCAGGGTCTTGGTCTCGCGGGGGGCATCCGGGACAGCCGCAGGGGCATAGTCCCGGGGAGCGGGGCACAGACTTGGACTCGCCTCCCTCGGGCATGGGGAAAACGAACGGCAGGAGGATCGGCCTCAGACCCGTGCTCACGTCGACGTAGCGCTTGAGCCGCGCGCGACCGTCTCCCCGGCGGCCCTGCGCGACGCACCCGGAAGCGCTGCATTAGCGACACTCGGTAGCAGCAGGAGGAGGAGGTCAGATATGATAGAGACGTCGCTCGGGTATACGGGGCTCGGGTTATATTGGGTGGGAAGGGTTCGGGTATGAGGCTCTTTTGTCGAGCGGCGATCCGTCATGTCTGGCTTTATTTTTTGTCGGGGGACGCGCGCTCGTGAGTCGAATGGGCATGGCCGAGCTTAGGCTTAGATGCGATTGAGAGATATTGATGGACGGAAACATTACGAGTGACGCGGTGCTTTTGGGGGGCTGAGTGTGACATCGTTGAATTATCGAGGATTATTTTTCGTGCCGTTTTAAAGTTCATTCAATAATTGATGTGGAATTCATTCGCGATGTTTATCGCGGATAGATAGATATATTATAGTGAGTAATTTCGTCCCGTCAAATTATTTTGATTTTAAGTTTTTTTTTTTTTTTTGTAATTGTGTTTTTTTTTTATAGTGTAGAACCCGATGAAAATTACTTTTTATTCGTGCATCGCCTTACTGCTTTGATTTTAGCTTTTTGTAATTTTTTCTTTTTGTAGCGTGGAAACAAATTTAAGTTATTTTTCATTCATGCGTCGTGTTGATGATTCGAGATTAGTTTTTTTAGATTAATTTTTTTAAGCAATTCGTATGGGAAGAGAATGTTGAGTTTATCCACTTTCGCAACGCGTGCGCGCAACGCTTGCGCGTTTATACACGAGTTTTTATCAAAGTTTCAAAAGCATCTCTCTTTTTTTTATCGACGCCATTACTTTTATCAGATATTAGAATAAATGCATATTAGCTCAGTGTTGTCACGTCGAAGGAGTCGACAAAAAATAAAAAGCAGTACCTACTTTTTATATCGTCAATTAAGTAAACAGTTTACGAAGAAGACAAGTTAACGCTCATATTTTATTTTTTCACATCATTGCACAAAACAAACACCAGTTTGGAGAAAAATTTTCTGAACTCACGAGAAACGCGTGTCATAATATCTAACGCAAAAAAAAAACGCGTTTCATTTCGCTAAAAAGAAAATCACCGACGAATAAAAAAAACAGGACTCACTGGTAAATCAACAAGTCCGAGTGAATTTTCTCACGGATAATGTCATTAAGACGCGCGTTTAACTCAGCTCGTAATCCCAGCTATTTACGCTCGCCTCGACGAGCAAAAAGAAAACAAAAAGGAAAATTTTAAAACCCCCTTTTACAGAGCTCACTGTAAAAGCGCCGCGCACGCTTATTAAGAACAAAAAGCGACGGAAAATAAAGGAAAACGAACAAATAAAGAAGGAAAGAAAAAAATAAATAAAAATTTCAGGGTTGAATATAAGGAAAGTGGCTCTAACCCGATCCTGGAACCAATGGCTGACGTCCCTGCCGGCGTGTCCCAGCAGGTACTTGCCGATGATGCTCTCGCCATTTCGCGTTACGTACTCGGTCAGGTCGTAAACGCCGCCTAAGCAGGAGAGCCAGCAATCGTCGGGCCTGTTGTGCAGCACCACCTCGTCCGGCATGAAGTAAGGAAATTGCCCGTCCGATTCCGACATTGGGAAATGTGTGCGCGCGCTGCCGATGTAAAAGCGGAGAAAAGGGGGATAAGGACGGCGCTACGATAGGGACAGGCGAGGAAGTCGGAATTATAATGACCCCGCGAGCGAAAGATTGATGCTATTAATTTTGATTTATGTAATCGCTGATAATTGCAGCGCCGATGCACCATCGGGCCCTGCGCGCGGCATTCCGCGAATGAACGCGCGCAACGAGCCCGCTGCACCGGGGAAAATGCTGAATTACATTGCGCAACGAGGTGTGCGTATGTGTGTATGTGTCTATGAACCGCGCTGCCCGCCGAGTGATAAAGGATTTTAATGCGTCGAGTAGGTGGGAACGGAAGAGCGAGCGTAATGAGCCGTTTAAGCACGTTCCGCGTGATAAAGTTGAGGGTTAAATTTTTTTTTTTAATTTATTTTATTCGTTCATTCAAGAGTGTTGCATCGATGAAGAGCAATGATGGGATGCGGTATTATATTCTTTTCTATATTCGTGAATTCTGCACTTGCCGTGGATTGGGTTATAATTTCCTCAAATTATTGTTTACCACATTTCATTAGCTTATTTTTAAATTACTCGCAATTTTAACTGCAATTCCTTATCTTGTGCAAATGTGTACAGTGTGTAGTCGGCAGGCAGGCTGATGTGTACAATTTCAATAATAATCGTGCTTTAAACGCGAGTTACTTGCACTATCGATAAATCGCGTACATTATCATTGTTACTTCGTTGCCCAAGCTTCCTGCATTGCAATGAAACAATAGTTACAAAAGCCGAGGAAAATAAAATGATAAAAGTTATACTCGATACCAAGCGAGTTCTACAATCGAAATGTGGAACGAGTGAATATAGTAAATAAAAAAACGAAAAAGAAACTTGTCCACGAGAAGAAAGATTTTCATGCGCCGCACGCAACGAATGAATGAAAGGCAATTTTTTGTTATTGCACGCTGACCCATAAATCGATGACAATTCGCGTGATTTTAAGGCCGGAGGCATTTGTCCACATTCAAGAGTCTTAAGCGCATTACGACAATTGAAGTATTAAGCGCAACGGGAACGTCGCTTATTTAAAGCGCTCACGAGCATTTCCGTTTGCTCATCCTCAATAGCGCATCAATCATCGTGCGACGCTACTTTATCCTGCGTCTTCGAAAAAGTTTAATGAATCTTTATTGAATGGACGATACCATTGGATTAAGCTCTCGAGCCATTAATAACCCATTAACGCTCGAGCTTCTCAAATTGGCTTAGTACATTTTTTATTTTTCTAATCTATTTTATGAATTGATTAAGAAAACAAAGGGTGAACTACAAGTGCTTTCAGAAGAGCTACAGATTTTAAATGCACAGTCACGAAATTGAATATTGTTTGAATAGATAAAATGAATTAAAACTTTAAAAATTAATCTAAAAACAATTGATGCAATTTGTTTAAATATTCCTACCACCTACAGTGATGATTATTTTAACAAATTATGGTTACTTTTGATTGAAATTGCAATTCAATGCAGTAAATTCGGGAATATAATTTCAGCTTCCCCATTCTATATAACATACTACTTAGAATCAATATCTTGTGGAAAATACCTGAGGTTTGTATCACAATCGATAAGAATTAAAAAGAACGTTCTACTTGGTGAGTATTATTTAAAGTTATATCTTGAAATAGTAGAGTCCAACTTCTCTGTTGGATGTTCCACTCTATTTACAAACTTTCTAAAAAAAATAGAAAATTATTAGAAAGGATTTAAATAATTTTCATCAAATGCAGTGCAATTTAATAAATATTAAAATAATTAATTTTCTACCTATTGATTTTTTTATTTCTTCATCTACAGCAAATAATTATTTTGCCTAGGTTGAATAAAATGAATCTGTAAACATAAATTTAATACATTAGGTCATTAGATTTTTCTTTTTCAAACTATTAAACAATAACAATAAAAAAACATAAATATAGTATAAAACTATTTACGAACCTTAATAATAATCAATAATGATTTTTAATTATTGATTCCTAAAGCAAATATAATGTATTATACACTGAAAAAACGTGAATTTATTACCAAGAAAACATAAATTTGAATCAAATCTGCCGCGACGAGGCGTATGAAAAATAGTGCTGTTTCCTGAATGTTCCACGCACCTCGCAGATAATCCTCTCTAATTCATAAAATCCTCCTCACTGCAAACTTCCAGCCATCAATATCCAAGTCTCCTTATCGCCAAACCCCAGTCCAGCGCGAACTCTCCGTCGAAATTCAAAATAAACCTCGAAAATCTTATCTCTAAGCGCAAGTTTGAGGTTATATCCATCGGCAACTTCCTGGCAGTCGGTGCACTTACACACGTGCGCGGCAGCGCGGCTTTTCGAAAACTCCCCGCTGATTCGCCGATGCGGCCCGGAGCGCGCTTGCGCGTACCGCTCCCCGAGTCCCGGGTGCCCTTCGGCCGCGGGTGCGACGAGGACAGCCCCAGTGCGCCAGTGCCGCTCTACCGTTTTCCGCGAGTGTCCTCCCCGCGCGCTCCCCGCAGTCCAAGCACCGTACAGGCGCGCAACCGCGAGTGTGCAGGTAACAAACCACGATATTCGCACCTCCGCAGAGCCCTGCACGGATCCACCGTGACCTGCCTACACACGCACTCGACGCACGCGGCCCGAGGCTCCCCGAGCATCTAATAATGGACAATGCCACTTCGCAGAAGGTAAATGACGAACGGCGAGGATGGCGTGGCGCCGCCTGGACGACCGACGCGATCCTCGCCGAGCAGCGTACATATCGAACGGTCGAACGTAATCGGCGGCGGTGCGTCAACTTTTCGCGCGACGCGGCCTTTTTTTTTCGAGGTTAAACCGTATAACCGAGAATCCCCGCTCGTCCTCGCTTCGCTCCGACATCCTGCACCGCGTCGAGTCGGCGAGAACTCGTGGCATCTTGTGCCAGATATTAGCTTGTGTGCGCTCGAGAATTGCGCCGCGGAGCTGCGGCGACGAGAGAGGCAATAATGACGACCAGCGAGTTCCGCGCGAGCTGCCGAGTGCTGAAAAATTCAGAGTCTACAGCAGTAATAATATTGTCGATACACGTTGCGATTAACGAGCTTCTTTCTTATTCTCGTCTGTCTTGTCTTGCGGTGCTTTACTAAGAGTACCTTTTTTCCCTTTTAACCGATTTTATTTTACTTGTCAGTGAGTGAAGGAAGCATTTTTGCTTGCTTCTGGGTATACGTGTGCAATACTCAGAAATAACATGTCCGAATGTCTGATGTATAAAATATGTACTATGAATCACATTTTATTTATCTTTGGCTGTAGATTTTGGCAAAGTGCTAATTTTTTTCCCGCGGTTCACTTGTTCTACAAAGCATCTAAATGTTAATGTTTATAGGTTTACGTGCAAAATTGCTTTATTCATTCAAAGTTGTTTTAAACCATCTACTATTAAAGTTTATTTTACAGGTTCAAGATTATAAGGACTCTTTAAAATCTAAGGTAAAGGGATTTTATTTTATATCATTTAAAAGTTAGATTAAAACTGAAGCTGATTTTATTTTATTTGTGATTGCAGGCAGAGCAACTGATAATTAAAGGATTTCCAGAAAAAATTGTCAAGCTCAATGAAATCCTTGAGACACCAGGATTTTACAACCGAGATTTACAGGAGGTTCATCAAGACTTAAATGTACCCATTCCAGATCCAATAGTAATCAATCATTCCGAGGATGGACCAAATCTTAAAAAAGCTAAATTGGACAACAGTGTTGACGAGACTCCTTCTGGTACCAAAGTGATGGTTTTACCAAATGGTCCAGTACCCTGTAATAAACCTCTCTGTGAATTGTTAAAAATAGTTAAACCATACATCAGACAACTTTTAGAAGATTCAAATCTTGTAAGTATATATAGAGGTGTGCGTTGCGGCCTTAAAGGCTCGTCAATCATAAACTCAGACTTGCTACGAAGCCCTGCAGCCCCTCTTGATGTAGTTCATTTATTAAAAACATAAATAATAATGTGAAGATTGTATCTAACATTTGAACTCAAAATATTTTCAGCTAAAGATGTGGATTTCTTTTATGATTCCTAAAATAGAAGATGGAAATAACTTTGGTGTTTCTATTCAGGAAGATACTCTTGCTGAAGTACAAGCCGTGGAAAGTGAAGCTGCAGCATTTTTTGATCAAATCTCAAGGTAATAACAAAAAAAGGAAAAAAGAATAAAAGAAAAAAAAATGTAAGGGTGTACAAAAAATAATTTTCCTTCCAGGTACTTTATCTCCAGGGCAAAAATCGTGAGTAAAGTTGCAAAGTATCCTCACATTGCGGACTACAGACGAGCGGTTCAAGAACTCGATGAGAAGGAGTACATTAGCTTATGGCTAGTAATGTGCGAGATTCGTAATCGCTACTGTTCACTGCACGATCTTGTCATTAAGAATTTGGAGAAGATTAAGAAGCCGCGTTCTTCAAATGCCGAGTCTTTATACTGAAACATTTGTATTTATTTATGTGCTTAAGCACATTGGACATTAATAATAAATAATTTTTAAATATAAAAGCCGATCTGAAGGGAGTGCCGAGATCAGTGCTGAAAGGTTCGCGTCTATTTTTAAGAATCTGACAGTTCTCCGTAGATATTTGCCATTAGTTTTTCAGTAAAAAAATATTTATAGTTATAGCACGACATTCTTTTCTTTTATGTAGCAAATAAAATACTATAATGTCGCGCTTTGATTGTATATAAAATATTGCCAAATGGTAAAATTCGGTACTCTTTTTAAACTCTAGTTCAAAGGGCGACTAATCCAAGAGTTTCAGTCGTTTGTACTTCCGCATAACTTTGCACTATTTAAGATGCATTATGTACAACTGGGTAAAACAAAATCGCAAATAAGTGATATATACTTCTGTTATTGATTTGAGTATTGATGTACAATACTGACTTATATTTGGCAAAGCTGTTTAAAATAGAAAAACTGTATGGGAAAGTGTATGAGTGCTTTATCAAACTATTTCTTGTAGTATTTAAATTACTTTTTTTTAAATAATATGAAATTTATTCATCCATATTAAAACATTTTTAGTGTACCCAAAACGAAATCAACTTAAGTATTTTCAAATTAAATAAAAAAAACTAATGAAAACAAACAAATGAATCATTTTAAATTATTAATTTTAACATTTACAACGTGTTACAGAAATCGTTAAATAATCTTAAAATTAATTTACACTTACATCATTATTTTAATAAAAATTTGAAACTTAAAAATGTAAGTAGTAAGAGGACACTATATCTTGACTAGGAAGTAAAATAAATTAACTTAGTTTTTAATATAAAATGATCTTTTATTTTAATTTACGATTGTATATACAATTTTGAATGAAAAAATATTTGTGCATAGCATGAAAAAGATAGTATAACTCAATACATGATATTTCCAATAGATTCGTTGTACAATGAAAATGAAAATATAAACTAACTAAATTTACAAAAACAAATTTCAAAATTTGACAATTGAATTTTATCTGTAGAGAGCAACATAAATAAAAATAACATCAGTCTGCAAATCATTGCATTTTCTATCAAAATAAAGTTCTAGTAAAGTGAGTATTTAAAATAAATGCTATTCATTTGTTGAATTAAGTAACTTCGATTTAAACTATGATTTAAAAAGTGAGAATCCACGAAATTATTTCAATTGTTTCAATTGAATGAACAAATTGGTTTTCATTTCTGCACACTGTATATAAAAAATTATTGCACCTAATTTTTTCAAAATTTATACTTTTCAGTAAAGCTGTTTCTCTAATTACAAATGCAATATTATCACAGATAATGTAACTCTTTTATTTTTAAATGCACCGTTTCAAAGTGTATCTAACACTTACACCCTGTTGAAGAAAAACTATTTCATAATTCTAGTTATATTTTGAATGACTGCATTTCTTATTATGGCCTTATTTTTCTGAAAAATAATATTCTAAAATTTATTTACAATTTTCATTTAAGAAGACTTAAATTGCACTGATCACATTGTTGCACTATTTTCGGCTTTATTATTGATCTTGCCTTAAATTTCTACTGGTTCAACTGTATTCATTGGTTTGGTTCTTTTTTTCTTGAGGCATTTTCGAAAGTTTCTTTTGACCCACTGGTTTTTCTTCTTTTTATTCAATTTATATGAAAGCCATTCAATTTTTTCTTTGAGCAATACATTTTTTTCTGCAATTTCGTTATTTAATCGCTTTAGAAGTTCCATTTCATTAACTAAATTTTCGGCTTTTAAATGTTGTTCAGAATTTTTTAAACTTATTTCGTCAGAAATAATGTTTTCATGTTGTGTATCTAGTGTAGAAATTTGTTCTTTTAAATTATGATTTTCCTCTTTCAGTTCATTCAAAACCTTTTTCAATTCTCCTACATTTTCACTTAAAGATTTGTTGTCAACTTCTTCAGTGTTTTCACCATTTTCAGTACAAGATGTGCATACAATTTTAATTTTTCCTGTTGGCTTTACATTGCTCAGTTTTTGAGCACATTTATTGTGGTATACTGAATCACATTGGGAACAAACATAAATATTTGCTTTTCGATCAGGACAACATTTAAAAGATACATCAGTTTCACTATTTTCATTTGATCTACTGCTTCCATTTAGCAATTGCTTGTCTTCAAAAAGGCCCGGATTTAAAAAACAAAATTTATTAAAACCTTGGGATGTAATTGATGGAGTTTGACAGTTGTCATCTAACGTTCGAATGTATTTCAAGCGATTGTCAATCTAATTTTAACATGTAATTAAAATATTATTATATATCTTTTTATTTTAATAATTTATTAACTTACTTACCATATCAAATAAATCTCTAACATGCATTTTATGAGCATAATTCATAAAAACTTCACAAAGAATTTGTATAAACCAACTGCCATTGTATTCATCTCGATAAGATACATAGCCTGGTATTGTTGAGTAAACTATTAACATATCTTCATAGTTCCTCATTGTCTCAGAAAAATGAAGATATCGTTCTTCAACTTTTGGTCTGGTAGTTGTGGCTGCATCTACAGTATATCTAGGAACTGCAATTTGTTCGTTTTTTCCTCTGAAAAATTTTGTTATGTTTGTGGTCATTACAGTATTTACATTAAAAAAATTGATTTAAAAAAATTTATTTCTCTAATCTACCTGCACGTTTGAAAGATAAAAATTTTTGGCTTGCCTGATAGGCTGCGGCAGTGTTCAGCAGTAAAATGATTCATTATTGTAGTACATACAACTTTTTTATATCCTGTTGCATTATAGTCAACACCAAGTATTTCAGTTTCTTGTCTTCCAAGTTTTCCGCTACCATGAGAAGAAATTATAACAAATGCAGAATCTACACGTCTTAGTTCTGGCATTTTAGAAAACTCTTCAACTTTTTTTTCTATTTCCTAAATACAGAGGAAAAAAATTGTACAAGAAAATAACATCATGTAACTATTATTTGTAAGACAAAATACATTAATTACCTCCCCAGTCAAATCAAAATAAGGTACAACTTTAAAACCCATCTCTTCAAAAAGACGTTTCAAATTGGCTTCATCATGTTTAGCACTTGGTCTCCTGTCTTTTTGTTTCTTGTACAAATTATTGGCAATAATTAAAGCCATGCCTCTTGGACTACTTCTCATAGGGTAAGCTCCATTAGGAGTTAGTTCAGGTCTATCTCTAAATTTTGTTGCTTTTTTGACATTTATAGAAAGTGGTTCTTTGACTACTTGTAATTTAGTATGGAAATTGTCTTCTCTAAAATGATATTTTAATTAACGAAAGTTCAATGAATAAATAATTATTATAATTAATCAACAATTTCCCTATATTATTTTTATATACTTTTGTGTATAAGTTTATTATACAGATTGTATAATTAGATGTATATTATTGAGATCTTACGTACCGAAATGAATCATCGTCTGAAGATTCCAATGAAATACAGTCCGAATTCTCAGTTATGGGTGAATCTGGTCTCTCTTCCCCGTTATTAACATTAATAAAATTATTAACAACACTTCTTTGTAGATGTTCTGCTATGTCATCTAGTTTCATACCCTTTAATTTAGAAATTAGTCTTTTGTATGTACCAAGATTTAAATGCACTTGTTTCTCCATTTTTTAATCGTAAAAAATGCCTTAAAAAATAAAATAATTTTTTTTAAATATAAAATTTAAAAAGAACATTATTTTAAGAATAATTCTATTAGTTATATGTTTCAACAATCATGGCTTTAACCTCTCTAAACAAAAGAAAATGCATACTTACGGAGATCAGTGAGCAACAAGTGGCCGCCTATTCACTAAAGCGCGATTAAGTATAGTGTGTAAAACCGGATTTCGAAAAGAATTTTGGCTGATGAAATGAAATTTAAGCCAATAAAAAAATAAAACTAGCCAATATCACGCTCTTTAGCGCTAACATGCGCCATTTGTTTTTCCACAGACGTTTGTGATTCTTTATACCTAGGAATGCCTTTTCTCTTCAGGTCCTTGATCCTGATTTCAGCACCTTGAATGTAGCCGTGAATATATACTATATTTATATGAACGGATGGTCATCGATCGCGTCACCGATTTTTTTTCTCTTTCGCGTGAATTATCAATTTCTCACCGTGAAATCCGAGATGGTTCACAACATTTTTGGAAAAATTTTTACCAAAATAATGAACAGTAGATATTTAAAAATAAAATTATATTTCTAAAAATTAGACAAATTTTTGTTTAAATTAAAAGTGCAAATATTTTAAAATAATTTAAAAAATATAATCAAGTACACTATTTTAATAAAAAAATTTATTTATTTTCGTTGTTTGTATCACAATATACATAAATATATGTATACAAAATTTTACTGTGATATTTAAAATTTAAAATACATTTGATTTACACATTTTTGTTATAATTATTGTTCTAGTCATTAATTATACATTTTTTGTTTCAATGTAAAATAAATTAAAAATCTATACATTAACTATAAAATAAATATAAAAATTCTATGATTGTTAATGGTAAATGTTTCATCTGGTTTACTAAATTTGTGTAAAAAATATTTTATATCGTATAAATGCAAACATTTTAAATGCATTTGGTAGAAAAATTGGCAGTGTATACAAAATGCACATTATTTGGCTGGTTCCTGAGGTTCACGAAACAATCCAGGATTTAAATAACAGTGTTTACTAAAACCTTGATTTATCACCCATAGAGTTTGACAATTGTTGTTAGCAGTTCTTAAGTTTTTTATTCTGCTGTCAGTCTGAAAAATATAATTCAATTGTTTGTTAAATAGATAAAACAAATCTGTTCGACTTAGATGAAAATATTTTTTTATGATTCCTACCATATTGAATAAATCTTGAATGTGAATTTCGCATGCATAATTCATGAATACTTCACATAGAATTTGAATGAACCAACTTCCATTGTATTTATCTCTGTATGAAACGTAACCTGGTAGAGTTGCATAAGCAATCAATGTATCATCATAATTTCTAGTTGATAAGCTGAAAGGCTTGTCTGTATCAGGATATTCTGTAGCCACACAATCTGTTGTAACTCTCGATACAGCTTTTTGATGTTCAACACCCCTGATAGAGTTTGAAGAAATAGTTAAATTAGATGAATTATAGCTGGTTTTGGTAACTATAGAGCACCTTTGAAATTTTTTCTCATATATGCTGTAAGTAAAGGATTTATTTATAACATTAACACTATTGTTTTTTCTATGTTAGTACAAAAACCCACATCCTGCATAGACAAAAATAAAAAATAAAAATTGTGCAAGCAAACTTTACTTATGGCACTTTTGAACGTAACATTAAAGTTTTTTATGAGTGCTTTTGAACTTTCTTTTGTGCAGAAAATTTTAGTATAGTACACTTTATGAAGGGTAAGTTACATAAAGTTTTGATATTAATTGCACTTAAGATTTTAAAGCTTTTGAAATTTTAAATATTTTTAGTCGTGCAGTTTTCAATAGTGTTAATGTTTAAAATTATTCTCTACATCCAAAAAGTGCTATATTATTAATTATAGCTGATAAGTTCAAATGTGCCCCTTGAAAACCAAAAAAACAAAACAATAAACAGAACATTCATAATAATTAATTTTAAAACAAACCTGCATGTTTGGAAGATAAATATTTTTGGCTTTTCTCTAAGATGATAACACTGCTTTGCAGTGAAGTAATCAATAATGTCTGTACAAAATACATTTTCGTAATTAGGCAATTGGCAGTCAGTACCTTGAATTTCAGTTTCCTGCCTCCCATGTTTCCCATCTCCATGGGCAGAAATTATAATAAATGCTGAATCTACTCGTCGCAACTCTTCCATTTGGGAGAATTCTTTAACTTTAGCTTTAATATCCTAAAAAGCAAATTGAAATTTGTAAAAGATGGTTAAAAATATTTAAATGACTAATCAAATTTTAATAAAATAAAAATTGTATTTTGCACATTAATTTACTTACTTTTCCTGTTAAATTTCTGTGAATGATAACTTTAAAACCCATTTCTTCAAATAACTTAGTTAAATTAGCTTCATCGTGTTTAGCACTTGGCCTATTGTCAAACATTTCATACACAATATTGGTTATAATTAAAACTAAACCACGAGGTGAACTTCTCATTGGATATCTGGCAATATCCTTTATCTCATTTATCTCAGGTCCATCTCTAAAAACATCAGCCTTTTTAACTTTGATTACCAATGGTTCTAGGTCTTTTACTAGTTTAGTGTAATAGTCATCCCTAAAAAAAAAATTTTCAGTTTCTGAAACTGATATAGTATAAACAAAATTGTACAATACTTTCATAGCAGCTACTTAATGCATAAAATGCATTTTGGAATGAAAACATGGTACAAATAAGGATTCTACTGCTTTGAAAGCATTAAATAATTATATATTTCACAATACTTACGCAGAATCATAATTAGAATTAACAGCTGATTCATAAAAATTATTCGAGGATTCATTTAGCTTATTCTCTGCATTTGTCACATTATTATTTGCGTTATTACTATTACTGGAAGTACCATAATTTTCTAACTGGTCAGCTATGTGCTGATGTCCTGACTGTTTCAAACTTACAACAAAGTTCTTGAAAGCGTGTGGTCCTCTCGTCTTCACCGTAGAGCAAATATCGTTGACAGTTTCCAAGCTTGTCAGATTTTTCTGAAATACAGTTACAATTGAAATGATGATATCATCCTTAAAGAATCCCATCACCATCGATGCAGATAACGTAAGGAATCACCCAACCTACCTGCCATAGCGGAATATTTACATCATCCCTATTATAAATCCTATTCTCTAGCAGCTTTGGCCACAGCCTCTCAATATCGAGGCTATGCAACAGTTGATTGCACAGATGATCGATCTTCTCCCTGTCCGTTCTCTCCATCTTCACAGCTTTTCGACGTTCCGCAGTATCGCAAAATGCAAGCGCATCGCCTTACTAAATATTTAGATAAAAAAAGGGAGGAAAACGCGCTCGCTTCCTTGTAGGTACCGCAGCGCTCGTCGAAGATTGTCGAAACAATAGCTGGAAAATCCGTGCTAGCAGCTTAGCTTCTTTGTTAAGCTTTCGATCGAGCCGCTCGCCGATGCTCGCTCCACCGGACTGATTCACGTTCGCGCCAAGGCATTGCTCTCACTTTTTGCAACGATGCCGCGCGCTCTTCCCTCCCTGGACTCCTGAATCTGACCATGCACTCGCACACATCGATGCAGAACCACGCTTGGCGATATCATCTGCGGTTATACTTCATTATTTTTTCCACGCACTCGGCTAGGCATGCGCGAGCACTTAAAAAGGTTTCATTAAAAAAGACACTTTGTGCGCGCTTGGAAGATTCGCTTTGTTGCGTCGGGGACTCCGGGGGTCGGACTGGAGCGCGTCGTTACCCGAGGACGCGGCAACACCGCCAACAGATGATTCACTTTGGGGGGAAAAACAACATGAACTCGACGCCTGTGTATAGTAGATATACACTAACGTATACCATGTAACCCACACAATGTGCAACGTCTGCTAGATCGGAGCGTGTATATGCATATATATACGTTACTTCCTTTTACTTTTGCGCTCCGTTTTCTGTACGCAGGCGCGAACCTGTTCGAACGCGTTCTTCAATCGAAAAGGGTAATGAACGCGATTTAAAGGGACTCCGTTAGCTTAGAACATTTAAAAGAATCGTACAATTCACTTCGAACTAAATATCAATACACCTACTGTAAAATATTCGTAAATAAAGGTAGAATTTTAATTATAAAATCGCATAAAAATTCAATTTGCAGTTTGCTTCACGGTGCACCCTAACAATTTCGATTGCCTTTGTTGCAAAGCTATAACTTAGCTTATATATAGGGTTGAAGCCTTAAACTTTCTTTCACAGTAGTGCGCATTGAAGCGACGGAGCGAGGGTGCCGTCGAGAGAGAGAGAGAGAGAGAGAGAGAGAGAGAGAGAGAGAGAGAGAGAAAGATATAGATAGACATCAGAGAGCGGCATCGAACTGCGGCGTCGCGACGCGCGTCGGCGGCTCGGCTCTCGACGCAGACTCAGTGCAGTCCGCGGATGTCTCGCCGGCGGACGCGCTCTCTCCGCAGCCTCCCCTAGCTTTCGCCTGTCCGAGCGAGAGACAGAGACAGAAAGAGAGAAAAGGAGAGCGGGAGGCGCGAGCCCCTCTTCCTCCCTCCCTCGCGCGTGCCCGGAAATCAAGGGCACTCCGCGAGACATCCCGCACACTCGGCCCGAGTATCGAGCGAGTCGGACAGCGCGGAGCAGCCGCCGACGACGTCGTCTCCTCAAACGCCGCTCTCCTTCCCTGCCGCGGAACCATGTAATAGCCAGCGGTGAGTTCAACACTGTATATCTCCTTTTCCGCCGCCTCACCCCCACGAATTCCTTCGCGCGTATATGAGTATCACTTGCGTGGGTACGCGGACTCGCGCGTACCTACATACGTATCGTACGATATGTAGACGTGCACGAGTGGAGCTCGTGAGCGGTGGGCTCCTCTCGCCTATATAGCAGCCGAATTATTAATCAGGGCGGCCGAATCCGGCGAGAAGAAGACACGGAGCGGTCGGAGGAGCGGGAGGGAAAAAGGTACTTATAAGGAGCGATAACTCTGCAGGATGGTGTTGTTTGTTCTTTTTGTTTTTTTTTTTTATCGCCGAACGGTACTGCCTGACAGATGTGGGGCTGAGCGCGCGGCGGCGTATTATATACATAGATCAACGGGCGGTTACCGCTAAGTGCGCTATTTATACTTATCGCGATCAGCCGCACTGAATTTTATTAGTCAAAACGGAGCGGAGCGCAGCTTTCGCAGAGATCGAAGTGTTGGAGGAATAATCAAGAGTCGAGGCTGAGGTTTTCGTATGGGAGGTGCACGCGCGGCGTGCGCTTGCAACGCAAAAATAAAACGAAGGGCAGTGCAAAGCAGCTTTGACGTCACACCCATACATTTCGCACTCGCGACGTGCATGTAAAAAAGGATCGAGAAACGGTTCACGAGCGAGCGAGCTTCGGAATTTTTAAAATAACATTGCGCGGGGAGAAGGTGCGTTGTATATATGCCTCGGAGCAATAATATTTTTTTTTTTCTGTACTTGCCGCGTGAACGTTATCGGCTCCGCGCGAGCGTGTGTGCAATAGGGTAAAAATACGGCTCGAGAGGGTGATCGATGTTTCAAGATTGTAAAGGAATAAAAGACACTTTGAGCTGGAAATTTGCTTTGTGAAATTCTTTTAAAAATGATTTAATGAGTTATTTTTAATGAATAAAGTATTAAGTTTTTTTAATGAATAAAATATTTTTTTTAAATACTTTTACATTCGTAAATAAATAATGAAAATAAAATTATTCACAGCATAGTGTAAAAAACCATAGTTCGTATAAGAAATAATTACACCGAGTTTTATAAATTTCATCCTGAAAAATAATTCTAAATTATAAAGATGCTTGTATATCAAATTTAATATTAAAAACCGCTGCCAATAGATTGGCACTTAGCTTCCTCAAATATAATTTCAGACTTCCCTTTTTTATTTATTAATAATAATTTTTTTTACAAAATACCTTTTCTGAAAATTTCAAGTCAATTAAAGCATTTTTACTTAAGTAATCGTTGGACATAGAAAACGCATTTTTTAAATTTTTGATTTTTTTTCTCGGAAAATATTGATCAAAATCGATTGAAATTTTTACAGCACATATAGGCATTTCGATTATGCATTATCATTATTTTTTTCAAGGCATTACATAGATTAGTTTAGAAGAAATCAAATTTTTCTAAAAATACAAATTTTTTTCAAAAACCAAAGAACTGTAACAGTTAACATAAAGTTTTTCTTTTAAACATAGGTAATTTCATACGGCTCCAACTATACTTTTTGTTTCGTTTAAGTATCTTAATCCTATCACTAAAAAAAATCAAAAATAAATTTTTTGTAAATCGATAATTCGGGATTAAAAAACTCATCGGCTGATTAAAAAAATTGTTTTGTTCCGAATACAGAATTTAAAAACAAAAAAGATGAACTAAGATACGTAAAATTTGGTCAAGCAGTTCCAAAGATATAACGGTATACATACACACACATCCATACAGATATTCTCTAAAAACACGTTTTTCGGACTCAAAATACTACAAAACTTGTTTCCACAAAGTTTAAACGAAATTCACAATTTTACTATTCCAAAGCTTCCTCTATGAAGAAGCAAAAAAAATTCTAAATTTTGTTTATCCTGTTTCAGCTACTTAGGCAGAAGGTGAGTGCGGTGGCTCGCGCCGAGCGGCGACAGGACTGACGGGACGTTGTTAGAGCAGGGACGAAGTCAGCAGAGTTTCAGATTCCGTCGACTACAGCCGAACCAGAGGCAACATGACTCGACCACCGAACAACGACAACCTCATGACCTTCAAGCTGGTCGTCGTCGGTGACGGCGGCGTTGGCAAAAGTGCCCTCACTATACAGTTCTTCCAGAAGCTGTTCGTCACCGACTACGATCCCACTATCGAGGACAGCTACATCCAGCACACTGAAGTCGACAAGCAGTGGTGCATATTGGATGGTAAGCCTAAGATTTAATAAATTCATTTTAAATATTGCTGTTTTAAATATTTGCATTTTAAATATTTACGAATGTTATTGTTTTTCAGTGCTGGATACAGCGGGCCAAGAGGAATTCAGTGCCATGAGAGAACAATACATGCGCAAGGGTGATGGTTTCCTGTTAGTTTATTCAGTAACGGATAAGCAGTCGTACGAAAACATCATCAATTTTTACACTCAGATATTGAGAGTCAAAGATAGAGATGTATATCCTATGCTCCTGGTTGCCAACAAAGTAGATTTAGTACACTTAAGAAAAGTCACTGAAGAGCAGGGCAGGGAGTTGGCTCATCGATTAGGCATTCCTTACATCGAAACTTCGGCGAAAGATCCACCTTTAAATGTGGATGCTGCTTTTCATGAGGTATTTACAGTTCTCAATAATGTATAGCATTAAATTGAAATTTGAGGAATTGAAAGTTTTATTTTAAATTCATGAAAAAATTATAATATTCATTAAAACTTGTAATAAAACATTTGTTTTGTTTATTCTAGGTTGTTCGTATCATAAGAAATCAACCACCAGCTGAATTAGAGAAGAATCGTCGAAAGCGTCGACGTACAGCCAAATGCACTATTTTGTAAGCGTTTTGAACTTCATTCGCAACGATAAAATCGTTAATTATATTTGAAATTTTGTTAAAAAAGTTAAATTCTCTCAATTTTTTTTATTCAAGTCAATTCTAGTCTACAATACTGATTTATGCATTTTTTTAATATGAAGTGCGCACAACTGTAAGCGCAGAAAATGACGAAAGTCATATTTATTTCACTGTGAAATGACAATTTGTAATCGAGGAAAAAATTTCGTCGATTCACCTGGCACACTATAAAACATATGCGCAAAAGTGTTAGTGATTACGTTTAGGATTAGATTATTGATTGCCACTGTCGTACTTGTTTGAAAACAATATTTTAATCTAATTGAAAATTTGTAATCGATATAAAACGGATCAACGGACTGCGTAACTTTTTGCCGAAGAAAAAATAAAGGAATTGATCATTTTCTCATTAACTTTGCATGAGAGGCTAATTCGGAATGAAGTAAAGTAAAAAACTTTGTCATGAAATGACTATAACTATTTATTACTGAGTCTTATTATTGTGCTTTGTAAACGTTTGAGCGTAATTTGTGCGTTAATAGCGTAGACAAAAAAAAAATTTAAAGATAAGAAAAGTCAACAGCATTGGTCGATATATTTGAGTAAGATTTTTCGCTTAGATTTTAGTTTACTTGCACGACAGTTGTCACGAGATGATCAATCGTAATTATTATTTTTTAGACTTACGATAAGAAAGATGAATTAGGTATTTATTACCTGATAATTTCTCTTATTCCGTAAAAGGAATGAAGTATTTAATGTAAGGCAATATTATCTTTTGATATTGATTTGTAGAATGTCTTAGGCGTGTATCAAAGTACGTAGAATTATGACGTTCCTTTAAAGGAAAAAAAATACTAGATTTCTATGATTTATGAGAAAAAAAAATTGTTTCAAATTTTACATTATCGTTTTATATTTCTATTTTCATATGCTTCGAGTACGATATATTTTGTTAAAAAAAAGGACGTTTCGCATTTTATCTTGCGAATACGAAGAAAATAAGCGTTGGTGTCTTGGCGAGATATCATAGGTGAACAAAGATGCCATGGCCTACATTAGAATGTAACAATAACAAGTAAACATTCACAGACATACGATAGTTAAACGTTTATATGTATAACTAGGGTGGCGAAACTGCTGACCCTTATATGTAAGAGCGTCGTTTTTTACTACGATAAAAACAAAAAAAATTGTAAAAATACAAAACACATAAACATGCACAAAGTGTGTTTCTGCGCGTGTGTTTGTCGAGTATGCAACAGCGAGAAAAAATGTTTTCACGCAAACGCAGTTTATTCATTACCAAAGCCTGTGATTTTTTCCAAAGTATAAAAAAAGCTATATATGTTCAGCTGTTATTGAGCTCAATTTTTTGGTGAAATCGTCGCGACACCGTACGATGTTGAATTTGATCGTGACGAAAAATGAATAAACAAAAATTTCGAAAATCGTTTAAATGTGCAAAGTAACAAAGTGTGCATAACGTGTATATCGCCGTCCATTGTAATATGCCAGCCACACCTGTTTCTCGCGTCAGTTTTCTTCTTTTTCTTCTCTCTATATAGAACACGGATTAGCGTTTTTTTAGCTAAAAAAGCCAACTTCTCTCAGCGAGCACAAAGATAAAGTATAAAATAAAAAATATGCATCGAAAAACGCGCTTCGACGTCAAAGTGACTTCGAACTTGCAGTATAAACTTCCATTTTACAATTGTCGAGAGACTTGCAGGTGTAGCGAGAAAAAAATAAAAATAAAAAAATAATAAAAAACGATAAATTCCTGCGAGACCGGTAGTTTTTTGAAGAATAAAAAGAATTCTTGTACATAGCAATGGGAAAATAGAGAGAATAAAAGAACGAAGTTATTTAGACAAATATTTAAACTTAAAAGTGAGATTTTGCGATGAACTGTGCATTTGTAGAAGAAGAAGAGGAAGAACGTGAAGAAGAAATACATCTATATATATTTTCGGAAATATTGAGCCCTTCGCGTGATTTGTAACGTTATGATGTGAATTAAATCGAACGACACATAATGTTATAAGCTAAATAAAATGTTATAAGATAAACGTCTATGAACTAGTGTGTCTGATCGTATATATTAAATTTTTGTTAAAGTGTCTATCTGTGCAGGTCACTATATACACATACAATATAGACGTAACACAAAAATTGTATAAAAAAAAGTAAGAAAATAAATAAACGATAAGGTACGTTTACAACTGAATCTCTTTATTTAGCATTTTTTACTTTTTATTAATTTATTAAATAATAATAATAATAATAATCAATTAGTGTTAATTTTTATAAAATCCTTATATAAATTAACTCATAATTGAATTCATGTGCATTTATTAATTTATTTCATCATTTTAAGAAATTATAAAATAGGAGAAAAAAAGTTTTCAAATTCAATTAGCGAATCCCTAAAGTTGGTACTCAGTTCGGTTGGCTATCTTGGCGCTAATTAATAATCACCTTCAAGCCCTTGTTTACTTCCGAAACCTACAGTAGTGACTTTCGACTTTCGCCGAGTGTATACATGAGCAATCAAGTGTTAGTTCTTCGTGCGTTTTTCCTTTAATTCCGGAAGTTTTAAGACATGGTCGTGTTAAAGGTATTAAAATTTCATTTAGCTAAGCGGATTCAAATTGAACCTTTGATTTTTTTTGCTAAACTACTAGAGGCGGTACGCGTACAATTTTCCCGCTCGTTTAGTACTGTGTTTCCCGTTTGAAAATGTACGTTGCTGTAAACACAAGTGATTCGATGGACGTGACGTAATTGTAGGTACCTAAAACGATCGTATCTGTTTTTCCAATAAAGTTATACAATTAAATCGGTAAACCAGCTTTAGTTGAACTTATATTCTCATTTTTTCGTAAGATCGATCTCATCCTAAAAATAAAAGTAATTAGCATCGATGATAAATTTCCCAAAAGGCAGTAAACACCTCCTCGTTTCTACTTTAAGATTCTAACGTTAAATTTGTGTGGTGAGCATATATTTATTGAATCCCTAAGGAAAACTGCTGTCGGTACTGTAAGAAGGTGTTCTGCTGCTCGGACTGCCGGGATAACCACGAGAACAGCAAACATCCGAAACCCAAGTGCTCGTTGTGCACCCAGGATAGCCTTCCGTTTAACCCGAAAGACGATAAATCGAGTGACCTGTTCTGTCATATCGTCTTCAATCACCTTCCCGTGCACTGCAAGCTCTGCGGAAAGACGTACAGGAATAATCAGGAACTCACCGACGCCGAAACCTGCGGGTATTTTTATATTTTTTACGTAATGTTAATTTAATTTTTTTTAGAATTTCTATAGTAGAAACTGCATTAAATAAATAATTCATTTGTTTATCATTATTTTTCAGGATACGACAAATGTGTCAATTTTGTGACCACAAATACCTTAGAATATTTGCATTACTAAATATCGAGTATTTTGTTTAAATATTTTTGAATTATCTAACTGGTCATTTAATATTAATTTTTAAATTAAATAATATTATCAGATGAAGGTATAAATTAAAAGCAAACAATATAAATACGTTTCTACAGTGAAATTTTTCACACGATTCAACAATTTGTTTAACAAAACATAAACAAACGAAAATTTTCGAACGTCATAAAAATCGAATTATTCAAAGCCTAGGGCAATACTAAAAGACTAAATTGAAATTTGTAGGTGGTGGGCGAAGCAGCGAGCCCTCAAAGAGGCGCAGCTCGCCGCGAACGAGAAGAACTCCCCGTCCACTGTAGCGGCGACGAACACTTTGTCGAAGCTTACGGTCATCTGTGAAGAAAATTTGCCGTGCACACCTGAGATTACTGCCGGCGAGAATCCAAACAAACCGCTGCACTCGAGCGACCTCAGCTCCTTGAAGCGCCTCAAACAGGAACAGTTCGACTCGCCACCGGAGTTCGCTCGACATACCAGTACTCCGGTGCATGGAGGACTGCTGCTGGCTGGATCAAAGCCAACCGTCTCGGCTGCGTTACCCCAGTTCCTACTGAAGACCCCGTCATCCGCTGAAATCAAGTACCCGTTCAACTCGACCGCCAGTACTGTAAGCAGCGTCGGCAGTCACACCGCCTCCGACAGCGAATCAAGATATTACACTGGGCTCACTTCCATCACTGACTCGAGATTCGAACGGTTAAGTATTTTCAATCCTTTAATAGCGAATTATGTGCACGTATTGTGTATTGTTTTTTCTATTTGTTTCAGTGGTATGTAAGTATAAGAAAAAAGCTTATTTGAGTGAATGGTGAAAATGACGCGGTAAAATTTTAGTAAGTCGTTTATTCTATTGTGTAAACAAGTCATTTTGCAGTTGCGATTGTTATTGCATTAGTTCATCTTGTTTCATAATCGAAACTATTGAGAAATTACCGAGTACGTAGATGAGAAAAATGAAAAAAAAATTTAAGAACGATTTGAGCGAATCGTCATTTAAAACTAACATTTTCATTATTTGCATCGCACTTACTTATATAAAGTCTCTCAAACCTCGCATCATCTTCATTATTAATCAAACTATGATGAATATCATCTACTTTTACTTATAACACTTTCAAAAAAATATTTCGTTCTCCAAGAGCTCGAGAAACTTTGAAAGACTTTTCTTTCTCTCGGGTATCTATAATGATATCCCTAGGGACCTCGTTTCAAATGAATTTTTTTTCAAGAACAATCTACCGAAACTCAAAGCATCAATCATCTTTTTCATAGAGATGTGATGCAAAAGTTGTCCTCTTAAAAAATTACTCAGCACAATGTATGAACCGCGCACGTCCACCACCGAGTCATTTGAATATCAATACCGAAAATCAGCGAATGACAAACCGCGGCGCAGAATGCAAACAGACAACGAGCCCACTAATCACGCGTCAATCCTCCAAACTTATCGAAAGAGAAATCTCCCGGTCCCGCTCACAATGCCCGTAATTACAACCTTTCGCGCCCTTTACACGCCGCATTACCCAGTCGACGGGCCATGAATAAAAAAATCCTCAAAAAAAGCAAGCGATTGCATGAACAAAAGTTAGCGAGTAAAAAAATTTACAATTAACAATGCATTGCAGTGAGAAAGAGACCGAGGCCGATCCATCCTCGTGGAACACTCCAGGTGTGCGGAAGCAGCAACAACAGCAGCAGCCGGACTCGAACCCATCGAGCGCGGAGGCGATCCGGCGTATCGAGCGAAGCATCCTCAAGCCGGAGGCCTGGAGTCGCGTGAACGAAAGCAGCCGCGGCGACTCGATCGAGAAGCGCGTGCGCTTCTCGGACCAGTGCCGCGCGCCTGCGGACGTTGCCGATATGGACCACGAGAACAGCGGCTACTTCGCCGATAACGACATCTTCTTCGAGGCCTGCGAGAGCCTCGACGAGGCGCAGGCCGAGCGAGGGCAGGCACTGGTGAAGGCGGCCCCAACGTCCGTGGGTAAAGATAATCGAAGAGATGAAAATGAGGTTCAGCAGTGTTCGCCTTCGTCATCTGTCGAATGTTACGTTAATGATAAGAGCAAGGTGGGTTGATGGATTTCGTGAGAGGTCCTTGAAATTTTAATATTTTCTTATTCTAAAATTTACATTAAAGTAACAAATTATCCTTTTATATCTGTAATTTATAATTGATAGTTGAATCTGAATAATAAAATTTAATAATTTCAAGGGACCAATAGCAATTAATTTGAATGATGGCAAGAGTCGATAAAAAAATAATAAATTGCGTTGTTGATGTTTTTAAAAAAGATTTAATGTAGCTATTTTAATGTTTCTCGTCCTTCTATTTTAAATAGAATCAATGACAAACCATTAAAATTAGTGAGCACAGCTTTACTATAAATTAGTATTAAGTATAAAGAACATATTAATAATTTTAGTAAGTTTTGTTAATTCAACTTTAATGATATTTCAATCTGTTCTCAAATTATTAAGACAGGGAGCAAAAATATTTTAGCGTAATTAATAATAAAATTTGTGCTAACGACTGTGGCAGCAAGTCTGCAAAATTAGCTTTTAAAAAGGAAGTCTCAATCTTAAACTTTTTAAAATTACTTCACGACTTTTCTGTTTAAGTAAAGGCGTTTGACAATTACGTTACGAAAACAATCTGTGCAAATTTGTTCACACGATTTTGATAATTGCTTTGAACTTAACTGTTACCACACGGCACAGAAACACATAGTCCTTTCACCTCTTTTGCACCCAAGACTTTGTATACATAATGGCCACGTGTTTCGAAGGATAACTTCTTAATGACTTCTCAAACTAGGTGTTCAAAGTGGAGGAAGGAAAGGCGCCGATTTCAACGGATAGCAGCGTCGACGAGAAAGAGAACAACAAGCCGACCTCGTCGACCTCAAACTCAACCTCCAGAGTGCTTATGATGCTGCTGGTCGAGAAAAGCGATTCCAAGGGTCTCTCCGCCTTGGATTTGGCTCCGCTTATTGACACTGGATTGAAGAAACTGGAAGAAAGTGTGGGCGCGCTTAATAATAATTCTAAGATTGTTAAAGGTGAAAATGAATTACTTTATGTAATAATTGCAGCCTCGGTACTGTAACGACATTATATAAAATGAAATTAGATCTAATGCAAGAAAGTTGTAGTTGAATTAACGTTTCAGCTTAATAATTCAAAGACAAGTGCATAATACTCGACGGGGAAGTGTTAGAATTACTTAATAAACCACTATACTTTACTCAAATTGCCATTCGCATCTTACGTACTTTTAGAGTCAAAATTTCACGTAGCGACGCAGCTTCTCATCAAATGAAAGTATAATTTTCCTTTAAACTGCAGCGTTCAAACGGCAGGTTTTCTATTTTCTAAACGTTAGCTTTAAATCCAATAAACTCAAATCCTGCGGAGAACTTCCTTGCAATTAACTCTATCGCTGTTCTCTTTGAAAATTTCAGGAAGTCACGAGAACGCAAGCAGCAGCAGCGACAGTCTTACAACGACGAGCAGGACGCGTCGCCTGAGCCAAGTCTCGAGCTACTCCCGCACGGTGAACGGCTCGGCGAGCGAGGACGGGGGCAAAGGCACCCTGCGCGCCTCGATAAAGGACAGCATTGTGAGCATCAGCGACCGGATCGAGTGCTACACCTCGACGCCGGCAAGAGAGCCGGCCGCTAGCACTGTGACCGCGGAGTCGCCCGACAAGGCTCTCGTCCCTACCAAGTCCGACGGGATTTTTTCGGTGATGGCGAGAGTCGTTAGGAATGCACTGCAGAAGCTGCCTGGTAACAGTCTATTACAAAAGTCGCTGACGTGCGCTTTCGCACTGCTCCTCTCCGTGCGCGGCGAATCCATGCTCGAGTGAATCTGGGTCCCGCGGCTTTTCCGCGCTCCCGCACTAGCTTTTGTGGCTTCCTCAGTTTGCTTTTTATTTTCATTCTTTCATTCATTGTGGAGGCGCGAATGACTGATTGTGGGATGCACGTGAACACGGAAAACGCGTGGGAATTGCCTCGTTATGTGTGGCTCTTGCTTTCAGTTTTTCTTTTCGAGATCGAGAATTGTAGTTTGTTTAATGCTAGAGCCATGGATGCTTTTGTCGGTTACTTCTCTCTTCATTTCAAGCAATTGTTTATTACTTAACGGATGTCGTGAAACGTTTGAGTGCAATTTAAGCGAGGCTAGATTAATATTGAAATTTTCAAGGGCTATGTTGAAAAAGTTCATTGTTTACTAATGCATTTAGTTAAAATAGTTTATATGTATACTTAAATTATTTAATTATAATATTATATAATTTTAATTATATAATAAATGGAGATTCTCAATATTTAATTATATTATACTTTTTTTAAATTAAAAGTAGTACGATATTTAATAAAGACTAAAATTTGATATGTTTAAAATATTTATGAATTTTTTTATTTTTTTTTCTAAAACTAGTTTAATTATAGTATATTGTACTTGAAATGATTGTGCAATGAAGTGCTGTATTCTTAAATTGTTGCAAAAATTTGTATGTATACAATTCTAGAATGTTAAATACAAAATAAGATTAACTAAAAAAAAGATAAACTCTTGAGTTTCATTTTATAATACTTTCAAGGAATTTCACCTGCGTTGGCAGATAAATGTTCTCGTTTATTAATATTAAAGCACAATTTTCCACTAAAATGGATGAAATTTCGTCGGCTATACTGGCAAAATCCGCATAGCTAGCTTATCTCGTAAAACGAAGGTGATTATTTTTATCTATATATTTTAGCCTTGTAGAAAATTGACTTTATTTATCGCATTTTAAAGTTTCCATAACTTTCTCTCAATTTTTCCGTGGCCCGCTGTAAAACTCACTCATATATTCGACGTAATAGAATAGAAATTTGCTTTTCGAGTGCCGATGAAAATGCCATCACTCTCTCACTGAGCAAACTATTTAGCGAAAGGAAAAAAAGCGTAAACAATCGTCATTTGTCGGCAGTAAAAAAAGGAGAAAAATTTCTTATTGTTACATAAAAAAATATTAGACTAGCAAAACGCCTTGCACGTACAGTAGTAAAATTTGCTGGAGTTACACTTTCTACGGTGCAGCATTCCATCGAGCGATACAATGCAGACTATAGTGATATAAGAGAGAAATGCTCTCACTTCTGTTTTTTTTTTCATCACGCAAATCTACGTCAATGTATCGCTCAATGACTTGACGAAGGAGGAATACATGACCTCACACATCAAAACCGGTATCTCACCTCTTATGAACTTTCTCAAACTTTGCCCAAAAAAATTTGTCCTCTTTAAGGCAATCTATGTATAGACTCGTATTTTTCTCTTTGGTTGAGGCATTGAATTATGGTCGAAATTTTATGACAGCTACTTGTTTAAGTTCTTATGTCATCAGTACTTTTGTTATTCATTTTTAATTTTAAATGGGAGCCCAAGAGACAAGACAATCGATTTGATATTATCAATAAAATAAATATTCAATGCAATCTCCCTCGAACAATGAGTCAACTGCCCCGATAGAAAAATAATCTTAGCTGCATTGAAGAAAAACATTAAATAATATTATAAAATTCGTTGTATGCCGAGAAAAAATTACTTTTAAAATTTAGGATAACGCGCACAAAAATAGCACCCTAAAAAAGCCAAGACTCTTAAACGCTAAGTAATTTTCCACTTTAACAAAAATTTAAAAAAAAAGCTCTATTCATTTGAACGAAATAACAAATTCCACAGATTTTTTCACGCTCTAACATTTTTTAAAAGAACATTTTCATGTAATTACTGCAGCAAAGATAAACGCTGAGTTGCCATAGTTACCGACAGTTCTCGATAATTTTCTCTCCGTTTGCAATCATCATTTATAAAATGACTTAAGTCCGCGGTGTAACATCTTCATTCTTTCTTCTATTAAAAAGAATAAAAAGATTTATAAAACTAAAACTTATAAAAAGAATAAATAAAAAATCATGTGGAAAATATTTTATTCAGCAGTGGCAACGAGGAACCTGTCTCGGGAGCCCATGCCGCAGAACGACTACTCGACCTCGGAGAGGAGCATGAGCGCAATGGAGGTGCTGTCGATCGGCAGCCGCAGTAGCGTCGTCGCCGGCGGAAGGGGCACGTGCGCCCTGGAGGCCTCGCAGGTCATCCAGCTGAGCAGCAAGCGGCCGCGCGAGCGCCTCGATTCCGGCGAGGAGCCGGCGACCTCCCGCGACTCGCCAGGTGAGTTGCCGCCGCGCCTCCGTGGCCTTGAGCGATGAAAGTATCAATACCGTCCCCGCGGTCATCGTGCACATACGTTGGCGAGTCGATTTTTTTTACCCAGGGAAGGGGGAAGGCGCACTAGAAAGTTTTCTTAAGCGCCTCGATTAATTGCCCCGCGGGAATCTCGGTTTCGTATAATGGAGGCTTTAATGCTCCCGCTATCGTTGTAATTTATTTTGCGAAGAGTGTTTAAGAGTATTTTAACAATTTTATTGGTGCTCGTTGAGTTGTAGATGGAAATGTTCGTGGGATTTTAGGAATCTTGCATTATTTGGAATTTAAAAGAATCTTTTTCGGGCTTGGGTATACTTTTCAGTTCGCTTAACGAGCCCCCTGCGTTCGGTATTCCAAAAAGACATCGGCGGTGCAAGTTCTTATCCAATTTGCAATAAAATGAAGATTTTTAATTTCTCGACGTCGCCTTCGCACCTCCCGAAAAACGAAAAAGGTATCCACATATTCTTTTTTCAATTTTCGATACATTCTCTGAGTATTTATTTCAGCAGTCGACCGGTAAAAGTTGCTGTCTTCAGGTACCACTGCCCAATAAAAAATTTAAAAATGTCACTTACATGAGGACAAAAGAGAAAAAAATACCAGTAGATATTTTAACGGAGGTCCTCTCATTTCTACAGATAGCACAGGCAGCGGCGGCAGCGGTACCCATCAAGTGATATCGAGTCCAGTGGCGAAGCGTCCACGGGGCTGGTACCGGATCAAGGCGCGTCAGCCGATCGCTCGTATGCGTCAGATCACGTCGCCTAGAGGTGCTTCCCGCGAAGTTCAACGATTCCAGCAGGGCTCGCTTACCGTAGGCGATACCCTACTACCTCTACCCTCAAGGGCTCACCAGTCTACTCAGACTGAGAATTAAAAAGCTAACAGTGATGATCCATCGAAAACATCGATATTGAGTTCTAGAGAGAGCCCATCGGCCGTTAAAACTTTCTATTGTTTGCATTTGTTAATCGGTAAAAGCTATCGCATCGAGCGGATTGTTTTTACTGATGGATTTTGTACATAAATATGTGTTCCTATTGTTTTTTTTAGTGAGATTATCTTTTTAAGAATCGAAAGTTTGTTAATTAATTTTTATCGTTATTTCAAAAAGTGTAGCAATATATTTATCGTCTTTTAGCGAGTTCATGAGAATGAAAGTGTAGGTGGTGATTGAAGGATCTTAAATCTTATTAAATTTTTTATAGTAATTTTTCTTACGAACTGAGATTAATAATTTTACGCAAAAGACAATTTTTTCTCTACTTTAAAGCGAGAAAAATGCAAATATTTAATATGAATATCGCGAATCGTGAAAACCCACATCATCAACGCTGAAAGTAGAATTATTGGATTTTGTATTCTTATTCTCATTTTTCAGACATTTTAACTCGTTTATTATAAAGCTGCGATCAATAAATAATATATTGTGTATAATTCCTTATCGATAATTTTTAGAAATATTTGTCTATCATAATTTATTATCCGCTGAAAAAGTAGTTTTACGTTTTACACTTGAGATAAACTATTAATCGTGACGGCTAGTGTCAGAAGTAAGGCCTAATGTTTGGACAGCTGAACGATCTTGACAGCCGGTCTCTTTGAGCTGTTGTACATTTAAATTTAAGAAATCTCCGTTTTTCCCGCACTCGAGACACTTAATCGCCCGAGCGTTATTTTATGCCATGAGAAAAGGTAAAGCGTTGAAAAAAAAGAAAGAATAATTGTGCAATCGATCGTATCTTATATTTACCCTCGGAAGAAAAAGGCGCGTATCCCAGATGCACGCGCTCTATTATTACCAGGTGTCGTGCCCCTCTTCCAGCGTTCAACTGATGTTAATAAAATCGTTAACCGTTGCGTAAAATAATGGTCGGGCGATATTTATTTATGTAAACGCTGCGCGTGACGCCGAACTCGTAGGCATGCGTCATTACTCGTGTACTGCACGTTACGTACTTACTGTATAATTATCGAAAAATAAACACATTCTATTTTAAGTAACTATTTCCACAAGACTTTGCAAGAAAGCCTGTTTTCATTGCGCCGATCTCCTCGTTTCTTTATATTTTTCCAACGCTTTTTAAACGCTAAATTGAAAATCGCATTACGGATATGTATTCGAAAATGTAAAAAAAAAAGAAAAGAAACGAGCGAAACGAGAGATAAATTCCATTTTAGGTGCGTTTAATGAAATTTTAGGAAGATTTGACCGGCGCTGCGCTGCGTTTCCTTAACCGGCGGGAAACGGGTTTCTGCGAGCCTCTCCTTTTTTCCGCGGTATCTACCGCTCCGCTGGTTGCTCCGCGGCGAAACTCGCGAAACATTCCGCGCCTCGTTGCATTCGCCAGGCGAAAAAATTACATTGTGTATCCATTAACAGCACTAAGCGATTTAAATGCTGCCGTTGGATTAGCTCCAACCCACTCTGTCGATATAGACTTCCATTGCTAGTGGCTCACTTGCAGAATATCCACGTGAGGTACTACGCAGTACTTTACTTCTTTGGATCATAGATTTCACAGAAATTTTAAGATATATTTTTTGTCAGTATAAAGAAACAAAATTTTTACGTCTGCCGATACTTGTCTAATATTTTAGTGAAATTAATTGAAAAATTCATTTAGCCGATTCTGAGCTCTCTAACGTTTGCGTTATATTGAATCTTAAAGTTTTAGCTTTCCTAATGCACGTTTTAGCGTAATGAATTATCTTAAATTTTGGCAAAACCTGTGATCCAAATTTATGATAGACTTCCAAGAAATGTAATAGTTAGAGTAATTAATGCTTGTTCATGCGGTGCTCTTTTTGCTTTGTATAAACTGTGTGGTACGACACTTTCGAATGCAGCACTCCATGAGTGTATGTACGTAATTATCGGCTATTTATTTTTTATGCGTGAAAAATTTTTTATGTGCAACAACGAAGCAAACGACGCTCGTTTCAGCTAATTTAGCGAAAAATTTTGTTCACCCGCGGTTTCAGTTGATGTTAGAGTAGCACAAGAGGCTCGAAGAATTCGGATGGATTTCTTTTACTTTGTGGAATATTTGCCGCGAATGGGCTGGCGAACAGTCAAGTCGATGCGTTTCTCCGTTCATTAATGAAGCTCGGCTGTGCAGAAAATCACTTTTACTTCCATTTAAAGCGCGACTTCTATGTTAATTAGCCTCGTGAACTGTGCAGGATACTAATGCGCACATGTAAAATAATAGTTTCTAATTTTAAAGAAAAGTATAGGCTTTAAAATATTTTGCTATGAGGTCAGAATCTAAATAAAAACTGTAGATCGTTATAAAGATTAAAATTTTATGTAGCGTATTTTTGAAAAATTTAATTCAATGTTTCTCATTTGCAACCGCTCGCGAAGTACAACAAAAACAGTAGTAATACTTTTTCTCTTACATAATTTCACATCGCTCCAATTAATTTAATAATTCGCGCACGCAACCATTCAATTTAATTCTCGTCCTCGATTCTTCCATAAAAATCAACGCTTCCAGAGTCGCATCCATACCGATATTATTCAACTCCTCCCACCGGCCAAAAAGGAATCGAGGTCAAACCTCAAGTCTGCTCCCTTTTGCCCTACCGAAATGAGGCCGCCGCTGATCCTCCGCATTTATCGTTACACAACTGCAGAAAACACTCGACGATGCTCCCGCGCCATACTTTTCCAGCGACGCGCAGTAATGCAACTGCAAGGCGCCAATTCCTATACGTTCTTCGGCACCGATCGGCGCGACTTTCTCGCGCGCTGCTTGCCGTGTCGCCCGCGCACTTGAACTTGAACTGCTTGAATGCACTCCCATCTTTACTGTCGGCGCTCGCGCACTATTAAATGTTCTGCGCGCTCCATAGTAAAAGTGAAGCTCAGGTACAGATGCGCGCGCGGCCTAATGATAGCACCGGCACTGAAGAAAGTGCAATTAATCCGAGGTGGTCGTCCGGTAGCCTTTGTTTGTGCCCGGTGTCGATCTCGCCCGATGCGTTATTATAGATTTCAATGAGGCTCCCGCGTATCCAGGACAATGCGATGTGAATTAGAAATTTAAATGGGAGATCGGCTTTGTTGTTTTCGTTCTAATGCGATGCTATGATCATTTTATAACGTTGAATGGACTTGGATCTTTATGCGTGTGTTGTTTTTTTTATTCTTCTATGTTTTAATTGATGACAGAGCCTTTTTAGGGCGATTCAAATGTCGATTTGGACGACAGCTCGCTATGCGTTGTAGGCGGACGCGACGTCATCCGTCTTTTTCATTCGTATATTGGTAACTTCCTTTAAATATTTAATTTTATCATTATTCACGTGCATCGATGGACGTGAAATTTATGTTTACTAACCGTCGGTGGAAAAAAAATTGAAAAATAGGGACTTTCATCGTTCTATAAATAACTCTTAGAAATTAGACTTTTCTAACGTTAACAAACGAGGTAGCTATTAATCAACTTCTTTTTCCCGTCGTTTAAAGAACAAATTTTATGGTATTTTAATAAAACTTGTGCTTGTTGAAAAAAGACGGATGCAGCTGCGTAATGAGGAAACGACGGAATCAGTGGGTCGCGGAATTTGAGGAAAAAGAAAGCTCCTTAATACACAGATGCAGGAAACTTTAAATCGCGAGTATCATTAGTTCGTGCTTTCCAGCAAAAGACGCTAGGCAGCACTAAAATTTGGTTTCTTCTTGTCTACTGAGAAGAAAAAGAAGCGACGAAAGATACACTCATTGTATTTAAACGTGGCTCTCAAGGAGAGAGAAAATTCCGCGACCTCGTCGCGTCTTATACCCGTCAAGCGATTTCCGCAATTTTGTTTCCTTTTAACGCGTTGTGCCGACGTTTAATTTCTCGAACAAAATAAGAAAAAAGAGAAGAAACCAGCTAATTATCGACTATGCGACCGCGTCAACTTTTTCCCGATTCATCAAATGCCGATCTTCTCGAGTTTTCGTTTTGTTACGGAAACGTAGCCCCGACGAAACCAATCGGACATATTTGCATCTGTCCATCGTAAACCTACTAAAAGTCTGAAAATACATGTGTATGCGTTAATCATCTACCTCTAAATCCTTAATTCCTATACTCTATACGCCGATTATCCCGCAACGATCGCGGCCGAGCGTCGCGGGCGACTCGGTTTTTTCTCGTTCACGTTGCGTAAAGTTCGCCGGGAGTCAGCGGCCAGCCTCGAAAAAAAAGACCGACTTTCTCCCCGTTTTCCTCGTTAGGATTGTGTGGATTTCGAGATTTTTCGCCGGTCGGATTCCGACCCCGAGCGACAAATAAGAAAAAAAAATCGATGGTGATTTACCCCTGGGACGCGCTAAACGCCGGCCTTTTAAGGTAATCCGACTTTATCGGTAAGCGGACTGAGTGTCAGGCGACGTATTTTTTTTTGTTCTCCTGGCGACTCTTGATTCGCTTTCTCGCGGCTCTTTGTCTTGCGGCGCTTACGGGTCGAAAGGATCAGCGTTTGAATGCGCGACTCGCCTTGCCGAGGTGGAATTTTAAGAAGCGAAAGAGAGAGATACGACGAGGCTCTCTTTTGGGAAGCGAACGCACGCTTCGGAGAACGCATCCGTTACTTCTTTTATTTTTATTTTATTTTAGCTTTCTGACCGGATGATTACCACCGCACTTTAAAGTCCATATCGAATGCAAATGACTGGTTCGCTCCCTTAATGAGTATCTTACCGGTGGACACTATAACCGACGATCGTTAAAAAACTTTTTTGTCCTCGCTTTTCACGCGAAAAGTTCAATTTCCCCTCCGCGTTTCTTCTCTCTCCCCTCTCCCTTTTTTCCTTAATTGCTCCTTAATTATTTTAACGCCGAGGGAAAAGCTTGCAATTTGCATAGCGGTAATTCGGTATTGTTCGCGATTATCTCGGAAACTTTCTCATGGTGCCTGTAAATTTTCTTCGAGGCGCGGCCTGAGAATTATTTCGGTACGATTTCAGGAAATTAAGGATGCCTCCAGCGTGTAACGAACGACTACGCGCTCATAACAATGTTTACCCGGAGACTCGGTGTATCGAGGGGAAAATCGCCAGACCGACAATTCGCAATGCGTCGCTAAATTCTTCAAGTGCGATATAAACGCTGCAGAACAGTTATATACGTCCGATTCCTTCATGAATTAATTTGAATTTGAGTGCGCCGCATATGCAATTCGTATTGCAATTCCGCCATCGAACGCACCTATACTGGCCTGCCGTTATCATGATAATTTCATCATCTTATGATAATTTAGTACTTAATAGTAACATTCTTGACATGCGCGCGCTTGGTATACTCATAAAATAAAAGCATAATGTTTAATGCATGGGGTCGGGTGTTAACAAACCGTTAGCGGTGTGGAATTATGAAAGACACGGATGACGAAAAGTGGATGCATAGATCCTCTCAATATCCGGCGTTATTTCGATGATAAACATTACTTAATACGCGCGCCCGAACTAAACTATCTGCGTACAATCAAAGGGAACGGGAGTCACTCGCGTCCGCCGCGGCTCTTCAGTAGACGAAGTCACGACCGGTAAGACATACGCTTACTGTTTACGTACGGAAAATTTGAAAGTCTTTTTAGAAAATTTTATTTCAGCATTCTCACGTAATTCGCGGCTGTTTTAGATGCGCACGTGCACCTTTTTCAAAAAAGGCCGCCAATAATCTTACGGATTTTATTACACTATTATACCGGCAAACAAATTTTAATTAGCGCTTACGTAAAGTAGCAGCAGCCAAAAGAATAGGCAGTGTTGTTTGCGAAATATTTGATTACAGAATGAAGACTCGAGTTTGTATATGCGTATATTTATCAGACAAAACGACGTTTTAAAACACATCGTCGAGAAAAAGCAGAGACACATCCACTCAATTTAATCGATCACTCGATTATAATGACTGAACGATGGCTGATATTGTATTCAAAACTATCCCCTCGTCCGATAGTACCCACTGGTTTCTCCACGTCGGAAAAATTGAAGAAGCCGAAGAAGGTTATTATAAATTTAATTTCCTTCGGCGCGTAATCAAGGCACGATCGAAACGGCGTAGGTATCACACGAAACTTTCTATTATTTTGTTCCCTTACATCTCGATCGAAGCAACGCGACGCGCTACACTCTACACGATCTTCATTAAATCGCGATCGACGTGCAATTAACAATTTCCCTCGATTACGCGCCATTAAGACCGGCGTTGGGCAGGAATCGGCTTCGATACCGATCAAAAGAAAAAAGAAAAAAAATAAAGAAAGAAAAGAGAAGGAGAGAGGGAAGGACGCGAGTCCCGGGAAAAGACGTTCGTTGCTCCCCGCGGGCGGCTTCTAAGGCATGCATCGCGAGGCTTTCGCCGGCGGCTACGTGAAAAGCGAGCGCAACCGATCGAAAGTCCGTGATGCACCTGCGACGTACGTGACACCTCGGGCGCGCGTGGGATGCGTGTAATGCGCGCGGCCTATACGTGAGCGCACGCGTCGCGACGGCGTGAGCAAGAAAAGAACGAAGTGAATTTAAAAAAAGGATCGTGCCGGGCTGCGGACGAAGGGAGGGAGGAGCGCGCGGCAGGGAGGGAGAACGTAGACAGAGACAGACTGGAAATGTCTTCCTTTCACCGTCCCCGCCGGTCGAGGATTCCGAGATGGAAATGGAAACGGAGGTGGGCATATCCCCCGACCCATGAAAGTAACAGTGCGCGAGCGGGAGAAAGAGAGACGGGGGGAGCTACACCCGCCGAAGGTGAGCTCGCCGCTGCAGGCAACGAACCGACGACGCGAAACTCGCCTCTCGCTCAGTCCGCGTGTATGTGCGAATGCAGGCGCATCGAGCGCGCAGGAGAAACCGAACACTGCCACTTGTATCCTCTCGCACAGGGTCTTTCAACGCGCCTCTTTACCGATTTCTGAAAATCGGTCGGAGATCACACTGACAGACTCAATAAAAATACAGAAATCAATTGGAACGCACTAAGATTGACAGAGAACTCGTTCGAACTACTTTAAAAGTAATTTAAACAAAACAAAAAAATCGGTTGAACTACTATACACTATTAAAAAAAGAAAACAAAATCGGTTGGAATACAAGTATAAACAAAGTGATTCAGTGAAACTGAGGAAAATCGGTAGCGTTTGTGACGAGGCGGAGGAGAAGAGGATGCTGCTGGGGCAAGCGTGAGGTGTGGAGAACGCGGTCGGGGACGAATCTAGTGGACAGCTGGAGACCGGCGCGTTACGCGCCTCTGCACTGCGAGCATGGATTGGGTAAGGAGCGACCAAGATTTGCACACCGCCGTGCGGGTATTGTGTTGCCGCGGGGCGTGCGAGGCACTTTTGCGCAATTTTTTTCTTCCTCTTCTTTCATTTTGCGCGAGCACCTTCGGAAGCATTGTTCGCCGGCTAATCTCTCGCGCATCTTTTACGAGCAGCTGGAGAACAGCGGCCTAACCGCGGAGCCGGGATCTCGTAAATTCGCCCAAGAGACGGGGCGATCTATCGCTCGATCGCATTTTCGCCAGGAGTCCCGATACCAGCGGGGAAATTGCGATTTTATCATTTGGATGTAGACTCGCGCTCGGCGCGATTTAATGCACGGGGAAATTGATAAAAAATTCCACGGCGGCTTTGTCGGTGCTGCTTTAAACCGAGACCTGGATCAACCTGAAAGACTCGACTGGTTTTTCCTCGTCCTTTTCGAGAACGAGCTTTTTTGCGCGATGAGTATAATTAAAGTGCGTACTTTCAATTTAAGAATCCTTGAATTAATTCTTTCAAATTAATCACAACGAGCTGAAAAACTTTAAGTGCTTCGTACACCCGAGAAAAAAAACTTGGCCGGGTTTGAATTTACAATTATCTATCTACAGATGAAAGAGTGAAATTTAATGAGAAAGAGTGAATAACACTGACCCTTTAAACGTTATAAGTCGTTCGCTCTTTCCAATAAGTGTACGACTTGTAACGTCAAGAGTATCTTGTATCTTCACTTTTTAATGTTTATAGAATGATTGCCATTGGGAAAATTAATTTAATTTAACAAAGAGTCCAATTGAATCGGGGCACTTAAAATGAAAATGCAGTAAACTTTCTTGCAGTGCAAATAAAAGAATTTAATCGTGCAATCGGCAGAAACGAAACCTCCGTAACGTAGCGTGCCCCGCGCCTTCGGAAAAACCTCGTCCACGTAACGTTTGTAGACACTAATCGCGTAACCATGTCGCCCAATGGTATTCGGTCAAATTCTCTTTAGTCTAGCCTGAGGAGCAGCCGCAACCATCAGAGGGACATTGTCGAATAATGGTGCGATAAACGGCGCGCGCGCGCGCGCCTGGACCCATAAACCGAGCGCCGGCGAAACTCTTTAGCGACGCTTAATGGGGGAGCTCCGGATTTTTTTTTGTTATCCTCGCCCATAGAGCACGTAGCGCCGTTCAATTTTCACAGCGCCGCCGACTACAAATTAGGGAGCTTAATTGACCAATTACCGTTATTAGACAGCTATTGCTTTTTGCATCAGGCGACCCGCTCTCCGATATATTTTTCGGCGGCAGCTGACTAATTATCATATTTTTGCCGCGCTATTTCGTCGCTAATAATTGTTTTGCGGAGAATTCGTCATTCAAATGGGCGGGGAAAAAATATTGCGATAGGCAGCTCGATTTTTGGTGCTAAAAGTTTGGAAAGTTTGGAGTTATAACAATTTTCCAGTGCAATATTTTAAGCGACGGTCGATTAAGTAATTTGATAATTTTAATTTAAACGTAATTTTATACTGGCTTCAGTACATTATGTGAAAAGTTATTGCGCCACTTTTATACGTAGAAATTAATTGTATTTTGCGCAACTCGTATCTTTGGTATATTTACGACGGGCACTGCGCTGCTCATTACAATTATCTTTTTTTTTTAACTTTGATAATTAAATAATCGGCGTTGGTGCATTGAAGCACACATTTTTTGTAACATTGAAAAAAAAAGCCGAAGGTTCTCCATAGCGTCTCTCCGGTACAGCTTTTTTGAAAGTATAATTTTGGAATGTTAATTTAAGCATACGGATATATAAAGGATACGCTCCAGTTCTAAAAAGGTCCATTAAAAGAGATTGTGCAAGGCCTCGGCAGTCATCTTATTAACCATCAGTCCGAGAACGAAATTAATGTCCTATTATGTATTCAAACTAAAATTTCGTTCTTTAAATAAAACTTCCCTGTGTCGGCCAGCTTTCCACAGATACTCCTTTTCCAATCTCTGAGATGGCCCCGACGATTACCAGCCCGCGCTACCCATTCTAAAAAAAAAATAGAAATTATACAGATATGAAATAAGAACAGTCAATTGAAGCTGCAGTAGCCGCTGCACTCGACGATAATCTCCACATCGCTCACAAAGTTTCGATCATAAATTCAGAAATGTTCGATAATTTTCTCTGCGCGGTAATTAAATCAACGGTGCGCACACTTTCTTCTATTTTCACCGCCACAAACACTTTTTTCCCCTCCAATCGAGCAAAAGAACCATCCGTGAAAGAAACTGAAAAAAGCAAAGCCGGCCTGTACAAGAAAACGCCAACGTTATATCATACGACAATTTTTTTTCACGCGCGCGGAGAAAGTTAAGCTCCTTAATTAATTTCCTACCGTTACACACACACCGGAGGTAAACAAAAGCGCGGACCGTGACCGCCTCTGAAAAAAAAGAGGAAATAATAACGGCGCAGAGTCCAACTCGAGGTAGTAGTGTACACGATTCGGAAGTGTGTAGCGGCGGGCCGACGCTAAATTCGAGGCGTCGGCGCTCGTCGATAAGGGGGCGATCGTCCGAGAAACAATTAGAGAGCGCAGGTAAAAGCCGGCGGCACTTTATCCGCGGACGCGGGTGAAAGCCGCGCGAATCTCGCGTGTGTCAAGGCGCCAGGCTTTACCCCGCGAGGAGACGACCTCGCGGCAGGTGCGACTTATGGAGAAAACTCATTTTCCGCGCTGATTTCACCGCGCATAGCTCGATCCTGTGAGCCGCGCGTATATAATATCCTTCTGGATTATCTGCATAGAACAATTAACGTATTCCGAAGCTTTTTGCGCGGGATGCGTAGTTTTACGGTTCGTCAAACAATTTACGGGGAAACGCGGCTCAGGATTACGCGGGATGAATAATCGGATGGATTGAGTAATTATTATCATTTCTTGTGCGTACTGCGTGCAGTATATAAACGTGTGGGGTCTTTTCGTGCGTTTGCATATTTATGTAAGATTTCGGGTGTCGGGGATAATTATATTTCGTCGTGCGCGCGTGTAAAAAAATTACTCAACGCTTTAGATTTAAATTTAAAGTAGTGCACGCGCGCGCCAATTCGTAGTCCTCGCGTCTCATATTCCCTCTTATTAATTATAAATTCGTAACCGCGCGAATAACAGAATATAAGTAACCTCGTACCTTACATAGCAGCTCCAAAAAAAAAAAAAAAATAAATAAAAGAATAAAAAAACGCCAGACGAAGTAAATTACGGTCATTCCTTTAAAGCGAAAAACGTATGAATAGCAGTCCCTCGGCGCCGTGAAATTTCTAAATATAAAGGTACGACTTTAACCGGGGAATTATTTATTTCATACCGTTTCGCATATTCAATATCCCATAAACGCGAGCCGCATTTTCTTCCCAGCATCGCGGCCCAACAATACGTTTGCAAAGTACTCCATAATTCATACCTCAAAAGTAAATCAAACCCCGAGGTACTTTCCTCCACGTGCGCGCGCGACCGACAATGAACCGCTGGCTATTTTTTCCGGGTCTCTGTATCCCCGACTGGTATACTCGCGCCGGTCGATATTTTGCGCCAGTATCCGTTGGCGCGAGTTTAACCGCGGGGCCACTTCCTTGCCACGTCCAATTTACCTCGCGTCGCGTCGCCGCGACTTTTGCGAGCGGGAAAAGGCGAGTCGTGCAGTTCAGGCCTGTACGTGTGTTGCGCGAGTCGAGCGCATACATATTATACGATCGGGAGACGGTCAACGTTTAACCTTTCGCGGCGAGACAATCTCCGGGGGAGCCCCGTTCGTAAATTGCGACGACGGGAATTTAACGGCCGTGTCATATTTAATTTAAGTCGCCTGACCTCGGTAGATTTGTATTTTTCGTCAAATTGGATTTTAGCCTTCAGCGGATGCGCAGGGAACTGTAGGGCTACTTTATATAGACGTGGGGTATTTTTGTACGACTACGATATTTTTTATTTATTTATTTATTTTTTTTTTTTGTGGGAAGAGTAATTACCAAGAGCTCCATATATTCACCTTAGACTATCGCGGCGAGTGCAGTTTTTCTTTCAGGAAAAAAGGGAAGGTATAATGCATTTTTTTTCCTTTTTCTTGCGCGTTTTACAAGAGGTCGGGAATATTTTGCAGAAAATTTATCTGCTTTCGTAAAGTTGTCAGCTTCTTTCAATATTTCGTAAAACCTCCTTGATTTATGACGTGGCATTTATTTATTTTGTCATGATTGAAAGGAAATTTGTCCGAGCACCTTGAATCATTTTAGCGAGGATAAAATTTACTTGATTCTGTTAAGAAAAATATAAGATTTATTATTTTACTTTTCTTTTTATAAATTCGATGATTTTTCGAAATGCGGAAGACTTGGGATCGACTCGATATATGTCACGCTACATTTATAACATTTATTAAATTATTCAAAATAAATCAATTATTTAATTTTCGTTTCCTACATGTAGAAAATATTTTTCTCGCGCGTATTTGTACACATTCCAGTTTATTACCATATTTATGAGATCGTGGAATTTTCAAAACCTTTCACACTTAATTATGTCATATTCATTATAAAACAAACGAGCACCAAAAAGCCGTGAGATAAAACGAGTCTCGAAAATACCTTTGAAAGTGTCAATCCATTAAAAAATTTTAAAGACATTTCGATATCCCAAAATCGTCGATTTTATCAAAGAAACACATTTTTAAACCAAATCAAAGAAAATTAAAAAAAAAAGCATTCAACTTTTCAAACATTCACATTCCCGAAACCTCCGACAGTCTTGCATCACGCATAACCGCCAAGAATCCCGCGCATCCATGAAAACATGAGATAATACTCCAGCGAAGAAACTGATAACCATCATCAATCACTCAGAAAGTTCGCCTTCAGAATCCGTCGCAAATCCGAGCGCTTTTTAACTCGTCCGAATCCTTGAGCTCCCCGCTACCAAAAAAGAAAAAAACAAAAAAAGAACAGAAAGAAAAAATAATACGGAGAAAGCGCGATGAGAGGCGCGCACGCGCGTCCTCGAGATCTCACCGCAATCCCGCCGAGACGCCTATAAGATATATAGTAGCTCGAATCTCGACGCGACGCGGATCGATCGAAAATTCCTCCGCAGGAAAGTAAAAGTATCTATAAACCCGACGCGTCGCGTCATCCGCCTAATCCTAACTTTTCGGTGTGTCGCAGCGACAGGCGCGGATCCACATAGACGCCTCTAACGAGGGACCGCGCGATTATGAGAAAATCCGGGCCGAGGGTTAAAGAAAAGAGAGCAGCGGCTTTGCGCGTTGCGTAAGATCGGAGCCGCGCGCCTAGAGCAAGGTGTACACGCGCCTTTTATGTACTTTCACTCGATCGCGAGCCCGACGTCTCCTCGTTAATCTCTCACGAAATAAGCCGGGTCCGATATATCTATATATGTGTATATTCGCCAGGCTCGAAAATTTTTCGCTCGGCCACGCCCAGCCCCGGGAAAACGTGATCCCGCGCTCTTATCTCGTTCCACTTCGATGTGGCGCTCGGCTTCGTTACCTCCGCGGAGATCCATTTTTTTTCCTCCTCTCGCCGTTCGAACGACGGCTGCAAGCCCCATTGTTGCGGAGATGGGTGAGAAAGCTCTCGGGGCGTGTGTGTGTGTGTATGTGTGCAAAGTTAGACGTGTGGGTGTGCACAGAGCACGTTACCCCGGCGTCCATTGTGCGCTAATGGCCCCGCGGGTCGGCGCAAAAGTTCGGCCGTAATTGAAACGTTGCGATCGATCGGCGAAAGAAATTACGGATATGCGAGATATGTAAACCAGCCGGTGATGTAATGAATTAGCGCGATTTTTCATGCGCCCCTTGGCAATTGTGGGAAAGAGAGCAAAGGTTCACGAGGGGAGTGGGCGTATACGTGTATATATACACGTTCTATGTATACAATACGTTCGAATCTTGTCTTTCCACGACTTCGAATCAAATGGCCTATACCGGCATGACGTGTAGGTATCTATAATGACACTCTCGAACTTTCCACCAGATTTGAATAAATATTTAATAAGCATTTTCTTCCGTTTTCGTTTAGAAGGTATATACTAGATAAACTGTACAAAAAGATATTTGATACAATATCCGAGTTAGAAAGTTGAGCGGAAGATTAAAATCTTGAAATTAATTCAAATATCGCTCGAGTCACGCCTGTTCATTTAAGTGGACACTTTTTAAAAGCCTCGCGCGCAGAGATCGATCGAACAAAATTCCAGAACCGCATCCGTGGACGTGAAAAATTGCCCTTCCAATGGCAGGCGTGAAAGCGCGACATTAAAAAATGTATCTATATTTAAAACGAGTTCGGCGCCGACCTTGGCTCTGAAAGTTCACTGCATCCCGTGGGTTCGGGGCGAGTGACCGACCGCGTGTCTCGCGAGGTCGAAAAGAATCCTCCGCGCAAGCTCGCCCACGCACATTCCGCCGTTCCGGTTCTCGCAACGAGGCCCTCGTGTCGGTCTCGGCTCTTTATTTCCTCGGCTCACCGCGAAATTGCCCCGCCGAAAAACCGGACTTTTCGTCTTGCAACCTTTACGATTCCACGGCGTGTATATAGCGCCAATTTCCTCTCGAAATTTACTGCCGCGCGCTGTTTCCTAATCCTCGTTTAAAAAGACCGACGTGCCTCATTTTTCTTTTCTCCTTTTTTTTCGATAACCTTTTTTTCACCCCCGGCGCAGTTTGCCTAATTCGGCTTGGGCCATTTACGGTACGCCGCGTTCCCCGAGTAATTTTCCTTAACAAGCGCCACGGCGACCGCGCGGATCGGATCGGTATTGTGCAGCCAGGAGGGGAGGGGGTCGCTGAATAATTAAACTAATTAAGGACGGCTCCGATGCACGCCGGCAATAATTTCATATATCCGACGATTGCAAAATCTCAGTGCTGCAACGGGCGATGCCGACCACAGATACAAATAGTAGCGTACAGCTGTACGGATCGGCCGGATCTGATTCCGAGCGATAATCATCATCTTAATTTCCAGCTGCGTTTCGCCATCGCCGCCCGTTTGCAAATAAGCGGCAAGCGATTAACGACTATACTTTGTCGCGCCTTCATTTGCATCTTGACGAGCGCCCCATAAATTCACCTCTCTCCATAAGAAAAATAAAAATCGGCAAAGCGACGCGTTCATTTATATATATACACCGATCAAAAGCGCGCAATTTAAAAAAAAAAGAAAAAAAAAACTAAATCCCTCGGATTCCGCTCTCGGGCGCAATAAAAGCGATCGGTTGAACCGATTTCTCGGAGCGCGCTCGCGCGGCTAATGCCGTAAAAAGCCGCATTAATTCCGCGCTCGGAATTGAACAATTTATTCGCGGTCGGCGCGTAAACTTCTCACGAGCGCGCGCGCCGCTCCAGATACATTTTCCCCGCGCGCGCACCCATAACGACAGAGTCATTACGCGAGCGAGAGACACGCGTCTAAGGTACAATGTAAATTCCGGCGAACAATCGCCACCTCGAGGCCTTATCCGCGAATAAAATTCCCGCGGCCGGATGTTCCCATGAGACGCGGCGTCCGCAGAGGGTGGCCTTTTAATGTATAACGAGGCGTCGCGATGTTACACCCGCGTCGCGCGTAAATGTCGCCGAACCTCGGCCGATCGAGAAAGCGTATCCGCGCGCCAATCGGCATACCGCGTCCACCTCCTCCTCCTCCTCTGCTTTCTCCCGGCGTCGGCGCGATTGCGCAACGGGGAGTGGCTCCTCTGTGTGTCACGGCCCCCCTCGGAGCCACGCGCTTGCCGATTTTCCCCGGCGATTAGGAACCCCGCCGGCTACCGAAGTGTCTATGTGCGGGTGCACGTCGATAGCCGCCGGACGATAAGTTCCGCGGGTGCATTTCCGCCGTGCGGACTCTACTGGCGATTGCGCCGACGGCGACGGCGTTTCGAGAGAGACGTCGATTCAGTTCGATTGTGTTTGTTTCTCCTGGCGATGCGGGGAGGATGTGAAACGACCTGTGAAAACTTTAATTAACCGTCATTACCTATTTTAAATGAAAGCCAGCCGCTACTTTTCAGGGAAGGCGAATATAATTTCATCCGTGTCCTTTATGGTTATACCGACGTGAGAGCTCGTGGAACACTGTCGTAATGAGTCACTTTTCGATGGTTTTGTTTCGATTAGTACGCGCAACCTTATGCAATTATTTTTCAAGCGTACGTATACGATTTTTCGCTGGCGCGCTTTTTGGAAAATCCACTTTCTAATACTCTCTTTTTTCTTATCTACGCGCTTATAATTGCGCAATATTTTTTTTTACATTTCTTTATTTAACTTCCTCTTTGAGGTAACGCGTGTCATAAATTTTGGCAGCTGTTTTTCTCTCTTCTGCTTGGATATATGGGTTAATCAGATGTTTTCGATGATGCAAACATTGCGTAATCCATATCGACGATAATTTAAGCGAAATTGAGAAAAAAAAAACAGGAATCGACAGAATTGATAGAAATAACACAGCGTATAATCAGGCGGATCCGAGAGTCTGCTCGCTAGATTGTAGAAAACAGCGGGAATTAGGTAATTTTATGGATGGTCATCGCCGAAGGGGTTTTTGAGTGACAGTTACGACGTGAAATTTCACGACAAAGTAGACTTGCACGCACCACTTTTACTGCTCATGAAAATATATTATTTCTGAACACGAATAGAAATTTCAATCCATTAACGAGACGTTTTCTTAAGTTTCTCGCTACCGTCCGATCTTTATGTCTTTCTAATCTCGAAGAAAAACGAGAATTAGAAACAAAAAGTCCGTATCCTATAAATACAACATTCACCGATAAAATTAAAAGAACATAATTAATTTTCATTTATTAAGTCTTTTACGAAAAAACTTTCTATATTATCATTTCCTAAAAATATTTCCGCTATTTAAAAAAAGGAAAAAAAATAAAGATTAAAATTGAGAAATATACGAGGAATTCCATTTCAATCGACTCGCAGATTCCATTGCGTAATAAGAAAGTCATAGTAGTTGGCATCTTTATTATCGAAATACTTGTTCGACGAGCTAAAAATTAGCCTTTTCTCAATGGATCGTCATAGACTATCATAGACCTCGCGGTAATCTCCCGAGACCGCAGCGCGCCGTTACACCGCAGGCGCCGCGATCCGACTGTCCATTTCAGAAGCAATACGCCGATCGATTATGCGCGTTGGATAAGAGGACCCACCTGCTAATGAATTCCACCAGTGAACTCCCGTCCGTTATATCACGCGGCGTTGCGTTAACGTACCCATTTCTCCGGACGCGCGCATACACAATCAGTCACGGCGCGTCCGGTTAATTCAATTAACCGGTGGGTTAAAGAGTAACGCGTGATTTATTTTTCAAAGCTGACAGGGCCGATCTTTAAGCCGCCGGAAAAATTGATTTTAATTGAAGGCCCACAATAGATACATCAATCTCCACTCTTTTTTTTGTATGGTAATTACGCTTATCCAACTTTATAATTATTTATCGAGCTACGCAAATACAAAGGCGATGGGAGGACGTTTCCTATTGTGAAGAAGTCAAATATTAATTTTCAATGGTATATTATTTATCATCGGTATATAGACTTTTACCCAAGTGCATAGGCACTTTGAGAGACTAAAGGAGCCAAGTAGTGCATCGTTAATTATATCGGAGTGAAAAAATTGGACACGTACATGTCGACTTGAGACGAAATTTCTCATATAAATTCACGTCACGCTTATAAATCCGTGCATGTGAAAGGTTTCCTGTCCGCCACCGTGCAGGAAGTTGTGCACTCGCGAGCTATCCGGATATATCGTTTCCTGAACGACTTTTGCAATCGATCGCCAGATTGAGATACACTGCATATATTTCATTTTACTTTGAATTATTTTTACGACTTTTATTCGAGCCATCATTTTCAAACGAAACAATGGCCCCTGCGCGGATATCGCCGTTTTTTTTTACTACTGTATTTTATTGCGATCCTTATTACCGCGGATAGAAACTGTCATTTTAGCCGTCGAGCTCCATTAAATTTTAATGGACATCATTTGACTAAAACATTATTTAATTGGAGATTATTAGAACATTCGTGGAAATGATTCAAAGGATTACGCGAGTCGCCGATCATATTTTTATCGAAGGAAATTCAATAGTTATTTAATAATATATTTTTTTCTTTCTTGTTTTTCAGAAGGTGCTAATTGGGCACAAAGTTTTACTGCTGATCCTACTTTCGAGCACCGTAAAAAGCGGTGAGTATAATATTCCTGTATAGGAAATAAAGTTATAAAAAGAAATACATAGATCAATGATTAGACTGCTGCTTTTTTCGATTTCACTCATTTTCTTTCATGAATAATTTTTTTTTTTTTTTTAATCGATCGAAGTATAAGAATGACTGGAAGAAACTTAATAACGGATGGATGATAATCCTCACGAATTTTACGAGTTCATATCGAACACTCGGCGGATAATGACTTTATTCTTAGATCGTAAACTTTTTTCGTTCAATTTAATTATGATGGCAATAACGAATTAACTTTTCGTATACAGAATCATTAGACATACCTAAAACACGCGAGATTTATGATCGCGAAGGCAATTTCTTACCGATCAAAGCGTTTTATATAAAAGCCGTCGAATTTGTCCGATCGTAAAAAAAAAACAAGGAAAAATATTTATTACTAGGGAATGTTACTCAGCGTGTTTACTACGAAAGCGAAAAGTTTGCGTTCCAATCTACCGTTTTCACAAAAAAAAAGAAGATTGGCAGAAGCTTCAAATTGACTCGAAAGTTTTTAGTTCCGTTTCTCCGGGCTCCACGATGTCGCGTAAATTTCTCCGAGGGACTATTCAGGTGCCGGCGGCGTCGCGTCGTCGCACGTGCTTAGCTTATAAAAATAATTGACTGGAATGTTAGTGTCTTTTCCAGTGGCGGTATACGCTTGAGCGACTGCTGTGAATTTACAATTTGCCGCGTACTTTAATGCGGCGGCTCCAAAGGGAAAACTGTTCGACAAAGCCGAGAAAAACTTGTAATAAATTAGCATGCAATTTTCCGTACAATAAACCAGCCGTTTTCCGAGGTTCTTTTAATCATTACACCTTTTTTGCTTTTCTTTTTTCTTACCAGTACTTAAAGTTTAAGTGAATGGCATTTAGCTGTAAATAAATATCAACGCGTTTAAATTTATTGCAGATGTCGAGGACAAAAAGGTTGTCTGTTACTACACAAATTGGTCGGTGTACAGACCCGGCACGGCGAAATTTTTACCGGAAAACATTAATCCGTATCTTTGTACTCACCTGATATACGCCTTTGGTGGGTTCACGAAAGATAATACGTTGAAGCCATTCGACAAGTATCAAGATGTCGACAAGGGTAAATTATTCATTAATTTTATTCTGCATTATTCGCAAAAAAATATAAAATATATAAAAATCAAATTTTTGGTTTTATGCAGGGGGATACGCGAAATTCACTGGTTTAAAGACCTACAACAAAGACTTGAAAACAATGTTGGCCATTGGTGGTTGGAATGAAGGTTCTAGTCGATTTTCTCCTATGGTGGCCGACCCCGGCAGAAGAAGACAGTTTGTCAAAAATGCCTTAAAGTTTCTGAGACAAAATCATTTCGATGGCCTGGATCTTGATTGGGAATATCCAGCGCATCGGGATGGAGGAAAACCACGCGACAAAGAAAACTACGCTAATCTTGTCCAGGCAAAGTTTTATTTTTCAATAAAATATTGTTTAAATTAACATAGTAAATTTTTATAGAGTTTATAATAAATGCTCTTTTTTACAGGAGCTTAGAGAAGAATTCGAAAAAGAATCCTCTAAAACCGGCAGGCCGCGTCTTTTGCTCACAATGGCCGTACCCGCTGGCATTGAATACATTGAGAAAGGCTACGATATTCCAAAATTAAACGAGTATTTGGATTTTATTAATTTATTATCATACGATTATCATTCTGCTTATGAGCCGGCGGTAAATCACCACGCACCGCTTTATCCTTTAGAAGAAGATAATGAATACAATTACGACAATGAATTAACGATTGTAAGAATATTTAAAATAATTTTTTACGAATTTAACGTAAATTTAAAAAATTATGTATTTTAATTTTAATCAATTTTCGTTTCAGGATTACACCATTAAGCATCTTTTAAAAAGTGGCGCATCTTCCGAAAAAATTGTTGTTGGTATCCCTACCTACGGCAGGTCTTACACACTTTTTAACGAAGACGCTAATGCACTTGGTTCACCGGCGGAGGGTCCAGGAGTCGAGGGAGACGCTACTCGCGAAAAGGGATACTTGGCATATTACGAAGTTAGTTTATATTTATTTTTAATTATAAATGATTCTTATATAATTAAAAATAAATATAAACTAACGTAATAATACTTACAATTTTCTTATAGATTTGTGAAGGCATCGAAAAAGATGATTGGATAGTCGAAAATCCCAATCCAAAGGCAATGGGCCCTTACGCTTTCAACAAGAATCAATGGGTCGGCTACGACGATGAAGATATTGTCAGGGCGAAATCGAAATACGTTAATGAAAAAAACCTGGGAGGTATAATGTTTTGGTCCATTGACAATGACGATTTCCGTGGAAAGTGTCATGGTCGTCCCTATCCTTTAATCGAAGCAGCTAAAGAGGCGTTACTTGAAGGAAACGAGTAATTATCGACTTTTTTCTTACACTAAATGAATTTTTGCATGTATTTTATAAGTAAGTTAAATGTATTTACATAAAATTTCATTCTTTCAGAAAACAAAAGGAAGATAAAAGACCAAATGCGATTAATAACAGAAAAAGAAGTAGGGTATCTGAAAAATCGAGTTCTCAGTCAAGCACTCCAAAATCTCTGAGTATTTCCGGTAGAAGAAATACTCGGACGACAAAAAGGCCGTCTACGTCTTCTAAGTCAAGAAGTAGAACGAATACTAGAACAACCTCACAATCTGAAGAAGAGGCAGATGAAGATGCAGAGAACAGTGAAAATGTAGAGACAAAATCATCATCTAAATCGAGTAGAACGAGGTTATCTAGTAGTAAAAATCGTCCTAGAACACGTTCAAGTAACGATCGCAACAACAGCAAAAAACAATCGCAGTCTTCACAAAAGAATTCCAGCAATAAAATAACAACACCTGAACCGCCAACAACTCCTGATCCAGGAAGTGGTAAATATAGAAATAAAATAAATTGCCCTTAACCCCGTTGTACGTGTTTTCTTTATTAAAATTGAATTTTTCAGATTTTAAATGCGAAGATGAAGGTTTCTTCCCTCATCCACGTGACTGTAAAAAATACTTCTGGTGTCTTGACAGTGGCCCAAGTGGTTTGGGAATAGTAGCAAACCAATTCACTTGTCCTTCTGGACTTGTTTTTAATAAATTAGCTGATTCTTGTGATTATCCAAGAAATGTTGCATGTCCAAAAGCACAAGCAAAAACTACAACTACTACAACGCAACGAACGACTACAGAAAAAGAAGAAATCGAGGATGATGACGAGGAACTTGAAGATGAAGAATATGAAGATGAGGAAGAAGAAGAAGAAGTTAAAGTTGAAGAGAAAAAAGAAGAAAAGCCAAAGAGGGTAAGCACTACTACAGCTAAGCCTTTACTATACAAAACTATTACTAGAAGTCGACCAACTACTACAACAACAACAACTTCTGAAACACCTTCCACAACATCTGGATCTCTTCGGTCAACTGATGAACTTTCTGATGAAGAAGATCCAAAAGTCATAAAAGAGTTGATCGATTTAATAAAAAAAGCAGGTAAATATTTAAAGTAAACTGCAATAAATTTATTAAAATTTACTACAATTTATTAAAATTCAATCTGTAGATATAAAAGGTCTGTTATATGTTTGTCTATTTCTATTAAATATCATTTAATGTAATTTCAGGTGGCATAGAACAACTTGAGAAACAGTTAGCCTTACAAGAAAAAGGTTCTAGCGAGGCTGGAAATCAAGGAAGTGGACAAGTTACTCCAGCTACTATAAGCAAAAGCTTATATGAAAGAGTTTTAAGTCGACAGGCTGGCAAAAATAATTTATTTGGAATTCCCCCATCAAGGTTACCAAGTAGCAGAAAAAGTACAGAAGTGGAAGATGATAATGATGAAGAGCAAGAGGAAAAAAGGACCAACAATAAGCCTACATCCAGACCAAAGTTTGTTAATGGCCCTGGAAGGACTCAATTCGAGGGATTGGATGAAATTCCTGAGGTGAAGGGTTTAAGAAGAGCTAACAAACCAAAATATGTAACAATAGAACGACACAGGTAAATTGTCTTCAGTTAAATTTTTAAATAAATAATTACCTTATAATAATTTTGAATGCAAATAGCTCTTCAACTACTTCTTCAAAAATTGATGATGATGAGACTGAAGAAGAAGATGAGGAAGTAGAAGAAGAAGATAATGCAGATGTAGCATCTTCCGAAGAAAAATTAATAAGCAATGTTCCACAAGAAAAAAGAACACCTACTCCAAGATCTACTCCAGGATATGTTAACATTCGGCGTACAAGACCAACAACTACAACAGAGACATCAAGGTAATTTTAAATAATTTATATTTCACTTATACAAATATAAAAAAGTGTATTTCACATTTAACTATTTTAGAGCCGATAATGATATTAAAGAAGAATCCGATAAAGAAGAACCAGTGACTCCCAGTGTACGCCGTTCGTCATTCAGGTATTCACAATGTTGAAAATAATATAATTTAATTCGTGTAGCTACTGTAATGAGAATTATTTCATTAACTTTACTACATTTTTAGGCCTACTGAGCATAGTCATAGAGATGTAACAGAAGAATCCGTAACTCCAAAAACAAGGTATGTTCCATTGTACACTCAACACCCTCTAATTCTTCCGGAATGTTTTGAATGTGGGCATTTTGATTGGTTTTTCGAGTAATATCTAGAAATGCCGTTGTTTAATGAGATTACGTTCCGAAAGAATTAAGGGGGTCAGCCTACCTTAAAACTTGTAAAAAAACATAAGTAATTCATAATGAATGGTTTTTATTAGAGTTATTACTTATTGAGGAAAACATTTTTTTTCCGTAATATGTTTATTGGAGAACACTTTAATTATTCGGAAGTCTGAACTCACCTTATATGAACACAGCTGTTGTACACTACGAGTACAGTGTTTTTTTATAGTTTTTCTCACTTGCCACGGGATTGTTCAGCCAATTTTTAACGGATTGTCTTGAAACTTTCAGAGATTGTTTATTTGTATATAACTCATGGAAACTTATTGTTGATATGTATATCATACCTGATAGATAAAACCAAGACCGAAGATTCTATACTCCTTTTTTTTCAAGTTATGGCTATATTAAAAATTTTCCGTTGGCAACAACTGCAGCCTGAACCGTTCAACCAATTTTCATAAATCTGGGCTTAAATTGTAGTTAATTATGGTCATTTAATTAGGGCTGAAGCTATGGAATCATTAAAATTATATCAGCAAATGTTTTAAAAAGTTCAAAAACTGCATAAATTCATG